>JACYFF010031955.1:30394849-30421281 GCA_017589665.1 Selenicereus undatus
CTAGGTTTAACTTTGATATACAATTCACAAAACCTCTCCATAAATATCACAATTAGTTTCTTAGTGTGCTACCTTTAGTCATGGGCTTCATATTTATCTGTCTTTTAACTTTATTGATTGCAGATGGAAAGAAAGGCGGACATGATGCCACCCCCCATCCTTCCAAGAAAGGTGGAAAGACTCCTGCTAGTGAGAAATCCCCCAAATCCGGTGCCCAAGTTTCTTGCGGTTCTTGCAAGAAGTAAGTCAATGGCATTGACTAGGGTCTTGTGTCTGCATTTGATGATGAATTTTGACCTGGATTTATATCAAATTGTTGCAGGACCTTCAACTCTGAAAACGCTCTGCAATCGCACGCAAAGGCAAAGCATGCTGGCAAATAGAGTGGATTTTTTTTTTGGGACAGGAATTTAATTCTGGGTAATTTAGATTGATGGCAGGATGAGGCAGGGAAAAGAGCTTAGTCTCAAATTTTGATGTGTTCTCTAAATTGTGGATTGGGAATTTTTGGGTGCAGGAGATGAACCTATATTTTGTGTCATTTTTATGTTCAGGAAGGTGGATCTTGTGTCTTGACTAGATAATTATGGTTTAAATGAAGAGTTACAGCTGAACATCTATGATTTTGTTAGAGTTAATCTGCTTTTGCTTATATTTCGCTTTTACAGTATATAATTTTTTCGGTAATCTTGCTTCTAAATATTTGCTGGATGCAGCTAACTAGTTTCAGGTGTGCTTCCCCTAACCGATGCCCTGGTGTAGATTATCTCCTCTAGTTTCTCCTAGGATGCCTAATCACAATGTCATAAAATCTTCTGTAGTTTCTCCTTGAGTGCCTGTATTCACAATGTCATAAAATCTTGCTGGAAATCTTCGAATTGTGAAGGTGGTGGTTTGTGCCTTTTTCCGGCGATGCACTACTGGCGGCCAAAGCTTCGCAGATCAGGGGTTGTGGAGGTCATAACGATGCCTATGTCAGTAGTGAGAGGACTGCGAGTAGAGAGCGACGGAAATGGGGTTTGAGGACAGAGAAATGGTGGGTATTTTCACTTTGCATCGTGCTAACTGCATATTGATTTTTTGGCCAAAAAAAGAGATTACAATACATTTGGAATTTTGCTTATTCCTTTTTGTTTTTTGCAAATTTTCTTAATCACTTTCATGACCAGAAATTTGTATAGTAGTCTCCAATTTTCAGTTGATAAAGTGGTCCATATGATCAAAATTAAAACGTTAGTGGCTTGTATGACCCTTTTTAACGTTAAGGGCTTATGTAGGCAGAAGTGATAACACTAAAGGTCCATATAACTTTTGTTATATTTTTTAATCTTATGCAATGTAATTTGCGTGAAGAAAACACATGAATTCCTTCAAAATGCTGAACTAGCTAGATAATTATTGCAAGACATCTATCCATATTGTTTGGATATATTACCAATTGCAAGTTTGCTTGTACTATGTAGATGCCGTATTTAGCGTCTAACTAATACTGTCAATATTTGATTTAGTTTAAAATTGAATTTATGGGAAACCTTTCCGCATGAAAAACAAAAGATGATATAAAGTGAAATATTTATCAAATTAAATTTATGGGAAACCTTTCCACGTGAAAAACAAAAGATGATATAAAGTGAAATATTTGTCAGCTCGTCAACCATAATAGAGCTGCTCTGTGATTAGGATACGCTACGCAATTGGTATGCCGCTAGACACCTGTTGCATGGCTCCTAGTCCCCTAACTCCCCCATCCTGATGAACTTGCATTCCGAATAAACAATTTGCAATTGCTGCCCAAATCTTGGTTCTCTTTATTCGTTTTGCAGTTCCATTAATTTCCAACAGTTACCACTGATGGAGTAAATGTAATGTGCAACATTTTCTTCCTCTAAGCCTAGGCATGCAGTGAGTTGCACTCATTTCCTTTTCTTTTATGTTTGTTTTTTTTTCTTTCTATTTTTATCATATTCCCCAACAATTTCTTATTACCAGGTATCGGGTTTCTTTAGCAAGAGAGGGCGAACAAGTGTGAAACGTTGCTCCAAACTATATCAGGGCAAAGAAGGAATATATTCATATTGGCGGCCAGGATAAATTAAGATCCATGTATATTTCGTAATGTAAAAGTAATATATGACTCTGTTTATCCCTTTTTTTTTGGTTCAGAAACGAGGGGCAAGCCACTAAACATTATTAGTAGCAAACAATGGGGCCGACGCAACACAACAATTATTGTCAAACAGGATAGCATACCGAGGAGGGTTAATCATAATTAATAATGTTACAATTTTGCTCCGCACTAACATTAGCTAAATGATCCGCCACCTTACTAAATTCGAGAAAACAGTGTTCAAGTTGAGCCATTCTTGACCATAGATTAATTTCTTACACTCCAGAACAATGGAATACGGTTGGTTTGCTTGGACGGTTTCTGAACCTTGTCGTATGTTATTTGGGAATAAATGCGAATGATCAAATTAGTAAGAACTTCACTCCTCGCCTATCAGCTTGACTTTCACTAACGAACAACAACAAAAAATTAGTAGGCATTCCCTTTATCCAATTCCCAGTCTGTCCTCCGGACACAGCTCCACCTCCAGTAGGTCCGGGGCTCCCTTTGCAGGCTCTATCGACATTAACTTCGACCCAGTAATCCCCTCGAACCACATCTCACACCTAGCCTAGCACCCTCACCATCTCACACAACCCCAAAATCAGCCCTCCATCACCATCAGCCCTCTGCCCCTCAGAATCCCCTTCACGCAGCCCCCTTAATTTCACTAATCCACTCACCAAATATCCTCACCATTCTCACCATCATCAAGATCCATCATCACAGCATCAACATCACGATCATCTTCATCACCACATATCACCATCAACTTCACGTCCGAAGTAATATTGTTCTATGCTATTTTTTTCATTTTTATTTTATTTTATTTTATTTTATTTTATTTTTTTGTTTAGTTTAAGGTTAAACATGAAAGCTTTGGTTAATTATTGTGATTTTATTTTTAATATGAGTGAGTAATTCCCTTGTACTTAGTATAATCTATTTGAAACCATGATAAATTAATTATTTTGAAACAAGTTTTATGCTTTATTGTCTAGTTGATTTTTATTCATGATTCGATAACGATTATTATTTATTGTTTATGATATTCGCGTTAGACTAATTAGAATGCATACTAATTAGTTTAATACGAATTTATACAATAATTTAAAAGACTTTAATACGTAAAAGTTATAGTCTTTTAGGCATTAGTATCACCCTAATTGATCATGGATGGCTCAAACCCATCTCTTTTAATTAGATAATCGTTATAGATCTTTGTTAAATCAATTTGCTGGTAAATTGGTTACAAGGCAGTAGTTGATGTTTTTCTAATACATAATGCTCTAGTTTGATTAAATTCTTGCGCTGGTGTGAAGGTTATCAAAACTAGTAGAGTTTATATTAGGGATGTACCTAAATAAACTAATAAGGAAAAACGTGGAGGATCAGCTAGTGGGTGTCTTTTACAGTCTAACTCATGGATAAATCGATTTGTGTGTTGATGATAAATATTAATTTGTATGGTGGATATAGATTATGCTAAGTATTTTTCATAAATTTGGTACCGTTGGTAATTATTTCTTGCCTTTTAGTTAATTTCTCTAGTTTGTCAATTTTTATTCTTCAATTTATAAGCTTTAATATAAATTTTGTTTGCCCCCCAAAAGATTAGTCTTTCAGGAGTGTCTTGGTAATATTAGTTCAGTTAGATTTTGATTTTTAGTGTGGTTATAATCTTCAGATTTAATTTCTATTATGTTTTACCATTTATTTACCGGTTTGTTAGAAATTAGCTTAAAAATAGTTCCTTTAGTGTTTTTTCATGTTTTAGTCCATTTTAGGATTTATATAGTATCCTATTCTGCCTCTATTTAATTTCGGAGTTTTTAGAAATTATTTGATAATTTTTCACAATTATTTCATGAATTGGATACGTGCAGGTTTTTATTTTAATAAATCTGATAATTACGTTTTTAATTTTTATTTTATGTTTTTAGGGTTTTATTAAGCCCATAAAATTATATCCTAAAATCTGGGCAATTTTGTTATTTATTTTCGTGTTTATATTAGTGCAGTTTATTCTTTCTCTAATTTCATATTTTATTTTATGTTTTAATTTTCTGGAGTTAATTTTCTGTTTTAATTTTTCTGAATTTAATTACATATAATTTTGGAGTTATAAATTTATAAACTTGCAGAATATTAATTTGGATTACTTTCTGTAATTTTTAATATTAATTTTCAGCTTGTTATTTTCTGTTTTAATTTTCAGTCTAATATTGTGTTATTATTTCTGTTTTTATTTTTCAGATTATTTAGGATAGCGATTAACTGTTTTATTTCCAGGATTAAATTTAGAATATTTAGGAGCAATATTAAGTATTTTTCCAGATTTTAATTGATTAAATTTGATTTATTTTAGTAATATAAAGAGAAGTTATAATAAATTAGAGTAGTAAATTTAATTAGAATTAAACTAGCTTATTATCATAATCTTTCCTCATGGGATCAATCCCTACTTTTCTATGCTATAAATATTATTTATAAATCAAAGTAGTGGTTGAATTTGTATCTCTATGGCAAGCTCTACACTCCCATTGAGGTATTCCTTCCTAATAACGACCTCATTGCAAGAGATAACACGTTTGTCATCTCCAACAATAGTTTTCATTTCTGCTTTGTTGAGAAGTATACCAGGAACCAAGTTTCTACGAAGGAAAAACACACAAAACACATTGCTCAAAGGCAGTAATTTGCTAGAAGTAAATTTAAGAAAAATCTTTCCTTTACCTGTAACTCTAACTGTCATAGAGTTTCCCATGTAGAAGCATTGACCATATACAATGTCTTCAAAGTCATGCATAAGTTTGTTGTTAGCACACAAGTGCCTTGAAGCTCAAGTGTTACAGTTCAATTCAGCACTATTCTACCACTAAGTTTGTCTCTTCGATTACAACATAGATGATTTCAGTATCCTTAGCAAAGTTCACCTGGACTGCAAGTTGTCTACCAGGCTTATGTTTTGGCTGAGACTATCCTTTGCGAAGTGGGCTCTGATATGCTTCGTGCTCTCATTTGCCACAAGCATAGCATCACCCTTTGGTTTTTGGATCTTGTTGCGAGACTTGTTCTGTTGCCTAGGGTGACTCAGCCTTTGATTCAACTAAGTTAGCTTTAGAAAAATTTAAGGAAAGGGAATCTATCTTATCTTTGAGACGGTTAGCCTCTTCAGTGCTTATATAGCTTATCCGTTCGTACAGGGTGAGATCTTTCTTCTTATGTTTCAGCCAATTCTTATAATCACTCTAGGATGGTGAGAAATTCTTCATGTTCATATTCCCATTCAAATCTTCAGTACATAGATTCTCATAAACATGAACCTACTCAATGATTGGTTTATCATCAGTGATTTGGAATCCCAGCCATTCACTAACCATGTACTTCTTCTTTCCAGCATCATGCTCCATGTTTGACCTTCAGTTTCTCCCATATAATCTTGGCAGATTTGATGGTGATAAACAAATCGAACAAGGGGTTAGTCATATGGTTCAACATATGCCCCCTAAACGTTTTGTTGTCTTTCTCAAATTTTTTCATGGTAGCCTTATTAGCAAGTTTGGTTTTGTCTTTGTCAGTTCCATCAAGGAGAGCAACAAAGGTTTCAGATGCATTGTTTTCTTCAGTTAGGTCAGAGAACAACACATAGTTAACTTCTAGTTGTTCAAAGAAAACTAGAAGTTTGTGGGACCAACATTTGTAGTTGGTTCTGTTAAGAGGCTTAAGTTTTGACAGGTCTGGGAGGGCTTTGTTAATAATGAGTGCCATTGATGTGTATGAGATATTAAATTGCTTTCAAATTGTTAGAAAATATAATGGAAATCAATGGCAAAGAAACGTAAGAGAGAGAGAAAGAGAGAGAGAGAGAGAGAGAGAGAGAGAGAAAGAGAAAGAGAGAATTTTGCCATGGAAACCACTGCCTTGAAAGCAATTTCGGCTTGCCCAGGGTGCCAATCAAAGCAGCCTATCGCTCTCTAAGGTTTAGACAACTAGCTTCTAAATGCATGCGCTCACCAGCCAGAAGCTTGGAGTACGTAACACTGCAATTACCCAAAGCAATGGAAGAGGGAATAGTAGAACAAGTAGAGGGGAAAAGGAAGAATGCTTTTTGGTGTGCGCCGCGACATCAGGAAGGCTTGGTATTTATAGTGGAAAAACTAGCTGTTGGAGGGTGAGAATATGGTAATTGAAGAGATAATACAGATGTAAATTAACTACATCCACTAGCTGTTACTGAAGGAAAAGAAGGAGAAAAATCAGCATGCAATCATTGACTATTATGCCAATGGACAAAAACTAAAGCAATTTTGCCCAAAAAATTAGTAGACAAGGCCCAAAGTACATGGACCATGCCCACCATTGCGACACACCTAGATCAAACCGCGCAGGTGTTCAGCATGCACGCGCATGTATGGTGATTAACTCTCACCGCACAATACTAACAAAACCAAGCCTAAATAAAGTCAACAAGCCCAAGGAAAATGGAATAATAAAAACTCCACAAGGGGCTTCTAATCCTCCTCCATAAGACAAGGAATAGGTATGAAAAAGGGAGCTAGTTGTTACCATTATTTTCAACCATTCCGGACTAATGGCATACAGACTAGCAAAGAAAGGACATGGGGAAAAAGGGGGTTAGATACTTAAGCATCAATATCTTTTGATTGAGTTGATACGCAGTAAAGTAGGGCAACAATCAAGTCTATCGATTGAATGAATCTTGAACTTAATAGATCCTGGTTTAGACCCCCACAACGCATAACACTTTTTATGGTCACGGCATATTCCGTGATAACGAATGTGCTATTTTTAAGGCCGTGCACACACCTTGGATCTCATAAGTGCTCTAGGAAGACAACCTAGAGTCTCTCATAGAAGGAAACCACACCTTCAGATTTATATAGGTAATTCCATTAAGTCTATCTTAACATGAACTATCATAATCATGGATATAGAATTATTAAGAGCAGGATTCTGCTCAACCTTACACATAATAAGCTATGAATCCATCAAGTGCATCTAAATAGCACCACTTCAATGGGCTATGGACCCATTAAGAGCATAAGAATTTAAGAATTCATAAGCACTACCATACGACAAAGGGATGGAGATGTAGTGCATATTGAGACTAATATGGCTTCGTTTGCCCAGAAGTAGGCATCCACCATATTACCTCAATCCATGGGCTTCAATCCTATCCGCCTTGATGTCTTGAGAACGATTCACATGGTAAAGCCCTTAGTTAGTGTATTCGGTAAATCTCTCTCGGATCTCATGTATTCTAAGAAGATGACACCATATTTTAGCAATTTTTTCACAGCAATGTGTCTGATATGAATGTGTCTCTTCTTTCATTATACACACTATTATGTGCAACTCCAACGACAACTAGTGAGTCTCAGTGAAGGAAAATAGCCATAGGCTACCTCTCCCATAGTGGCATATCTGCCAATAGGTTTTTGAGTCATTCAGGCTCTTAACTTGCCAACTCAAGAGCAATAAATTCAAATTCCACGTTAGAGTGAGCTATACAAGTTTGCTTAGCAGACTTCCATGAAATTGCTCCTCCTCCTGAGGTAAATACATAACCACTAGTAGAACTAGCTTTATCATTATCAGAAACCCAACTTGCATTACAAAATTCTTCTAACACAGTAGAAAACTTATTAGAATGCAAAAACAATCCATAGTACCTCTTAGGTGCTTAAGTAATTGAATTAATGCATCCCAATTCTCTTCACTAGGGTTATGTGTACAATAATTCAACCTACTAACAGAATAAGCAACATCAGATTGAGTATAGTTCATAAGAAACATCTCAATTCCTATGATTTTTAGCATACGTAGTTTGGGAAATGCTAGACTCCTTATTCTTTTTAAGGTGCATGCAGGGAGCATAAGGAGTTCTCATAAGAATCACATCAAAACAGTTAAAATTCTTTAGCATTTTGTTAATATAATGAGAATCGCATAAAGAAAGACCATAATTTGTCTTTCTAATTTTGATCCCTAAGATCACATATGCCTCTCCTATGTCTTTCATTTCAAATTGAGGGGACAACAACTTTTTAGTTTCATTAACAACATGCACCATAGTACTAAAGATCAACTTGACATAAAGACATACTGTCATACAATTTGAGCCAATCAATTTTGAATACACACAAGAATTAAAATTGTTCACAATAAAACTATGTTGTACTATTATGCTATCAAACTTTCCGTACCATTATTTAGGGCCTATTTAAGGCTAAAAAGGGATTTTCGAAATTATAGATCTTACTCTTCTGGCCAAGAGCCATACGTTCCTCATGTTGAAACATATAAATCACTACCTCTAGGTCACCATTAAGGGATCTTGTTTTCACTTCCATCTGATGCACAATAAGATCATGTATAACAACTAAGGCGACTAGAGTCCTAAGGACGAAAATTTCAATAATAGGAGAACAAGTGTCAAAGTTGTCAATTCCTTTTCTCTCGTCAAATCCTCTAATCACTAATTTGGCTTTGTATTTATCAATTAAACCATCAGGTCTTAGCTTCTTCTTGAAGATTAACTTTCTACTAATAATAGACTCCAAAGTTTTATTTGACTTTGTCAAGTGTAACTCACTTTTAATTGCCTCTTTCTAGAAACTAGCATCTATGGATCTCATGGCCTCTGCATAAGTTTTTGGATCTCCTTTGATAAAGAAATTAGACATTAGTTCATGAGTCCAGAAATTAACATCAAAATCTTCAATCAAAAGGGTTTTAAGAAAGTTAGAATCAAAACTAGTATCAACTTTAAGTCTTTTACTTCTCCTAGGTTCATTAATTGAGTCTCTAACAATATATCTAGAACCATGCATACTCACATTGTCATGCATAGGTATGCTTTCAGCACAACACTAGATACATTCTTTTTTAAAGGAAAAACATTCTTAAAGAATTCTGCATCCCTAGATGTACAAATAGAAAAGTCATTTAATGGTAGGAATCTATATGCAACACTATTTTGAGCACAACCAATAAACACAAAACCAAAGGTTTTAGGATTGATGTTTTTCCATTTGAGCTCAGGTAGGGGAACTTTATCTAAACACCCCACACCCTTAAGAAACTCAAGTTAGGTGCATAGCCTTTCCATAGTTCATAAAGGGTTTGGTCTAACTTCTTATGCAGTACTCTAGCCAAACACCCCCACAAGCTTAAGAAGCTCAAGTTAGGAGAGTAGCATTTCTGTAGTTCATAAGGGGTCTAGTCTAACTTTTTATGGGGTACTCTATTAAGAATATAGAAGACAAATAAAACAATTTCCCTCACATGTTTTAAGAAAGCCCGAACTCAAAAGCATGGCATTTATCATTTCTTTAAGGGTTCTATTTTTGTGATTGACTATCCTATTCTGTAAGGGAATGTGAGGTACACTAACCTCAAGTATAATAACATTTTTCTTGGAAAAGGTTGTGAGAGAGTCTCATATTCTTCACCCATATTAGTTCTAAGTCTCTTCATTTTTCTATCCAGTTGGTTTTCAACATCACCCTTGTATTTCAAAAATATTTCCTCATCCTCAGTTTTGGACTGAAGGAGGTATACTTTGGTATATCTAGAGTAATCATCCACAAAATGATGTAACATCTTTTCCTCCTTTACTGACTGTGTTTTTTTTAAGTCTGATTGGTCACAATAAACTAGTTATAGTGGTTTTGTTTTTTTACTAGTGACAAGTTTGAAAGGTTTGTTTTGGCATATTTAGCTTCTACACACATATGACACTTCGAAAAATTATCATCATTCACAACGGGAATTAAGGATAGATTTTTAAGTCATTTTATGTAAGAAAAATTAACATGACCTAGCTAACCATGCCATAAATCAATAGATTCAACAATATAAGTAAAACTAGAAGCATTTCTAGTTGCGGTCTGAGAAGCCAGATTAAGCGCAAATAAACTCCCATTCAGGTATCCCTTCCCAACAAAGACCCCATTATGAAAGATAACAACTTCATCATCTGCGACAATAATTTTCATTGTCTGACTTTGTTAGGAAGTATACTAGAAACTAAGTTTCTATGAAGGAAAGACACATATAATATATTGCTCAAAGAAAGTAATTTGCTAGAAGTAAATTTAAGAAGAATCTACCCTTTACCCATAACTCTAGTAGTCCTAGAGTTTCCCATGAAGATGCATTCACAATAAGCAATGACTTCAAAGTTCTATAAGTTCTTTGTTAGCGCATAAGTGTCTTGGAGCTCAAGTGTCGTAGATCCATGCAGCACTGTTTACTACCAAGTGTGTCTCTTTGACTACAACACAGATGATTTCAGTGTCCTTAGTGAGGTTCACCTGGACTGTAGGTAGTCTAGTAGACTTCTTGTTTGGCTAAGACTAGCCTTTACAAAGTCGGCACTGGTATGCTTTGTGCCTCAGTTTGTCGCAGGCAGAGTCCAATCCCTTTAGGCTATAGATCTTGTCGCTAGATTTGTTATGCTACCTAGGCTGGCTCGACTTCTGATTCTTCTTACCTTTGCATTTAAACATGACTTTGTTTGTAAGCACAAATGATTCATCTAAGTTAGCATTAGAAGAAGTTAAAAAAAGAGAATTCATCTTATCTTTGAGACGATTAGCCTTTTCAGTTCTCATGTGGCTGATCAGTTCCTGCAGGGTGAGATTGTTCTTCTAATGTTACAACTAATTTCTATTATCACTCTAGGATGATGGGAATTTCTCAATAAGTACATTAGCCTGCAAAATCTCACACATCTTCATATTCTTGTTGAGAACTTTAGCACATAGATTCTCATAAACATGAACCTGCTCCATGATTGGTTTGTCATCAGTGATTTGGTACCGCAACCATTCACTAGCCATGTACTTTTCTTTTCATCATCATCAGCTTCATAATTGACCTCCAATTTCTCCCATATGTCCCTGGAAGATTTGAAGGTGACAAAAAATTGAGCAGGGGGTTAGTCATATGGTTCAACATATGCCCCTGACCATTTTGTTGTCTATCTTGAATTTTTTCATGGTAGCCTCATCAACAAGTCTTGTTTTTATCTTTGTTAGTTCTGTCATGAGAAGCAACAAAGGTTTCAGATGCATCGTTCTGTTTAGTTATTCCGGAGAACCACATATACTCCACTTATAATTGTTTGAAAAACATTAGAAATATTTAGGGCCAAAGTTTGTAGTTAATTCTGTCTAGAGGTTCAAGTTTTAAGAGATATGGCAAGGTTTTGTTAATAATGAGTGTCATTGATTTGTATATGATAATAAATTACTTTCCTATTGTTAGAAAATATAATGGAAATCAATGGTAGGGAAATAAGAGAGAGAAAGCTGTGCCATGGAGAACCACTACCTTGAAAGTGATATCGGCTAGACATGGGTACAAATCGAGGTAGCTGATCGCTGCCCAAGGTATACACAACGAACCTTTGAACACTTGCACTCACAGTCAGAAGTTTAGAATACAAAAGACTGCAATTGCCCAGAGCAATAGAAGAGAAAATGGTAGAGGAAGTAGAGAGGAAAGCAATATTGCTTTTCCTTGTATGTTTCAGCGTCAGGAAGGCTTGGTAGTTATAGTGGAAAGATCCGCAGTCAGAGGGTGAGGGTAATCTGGTAACTAAAGACATATTATAGCTGAAGATTAGGAATTAACTGCGTCCACTAGCTGTTACTGGAGGAAAAGTGGAGAAAAATTAGTTTGTAATCATTGACTATTACGCCAACAAAAACTAAAAGAATTTCCTTCCAAAAAATTAGCAAACAAGGCCCACAGCCCACGAACCACTGCTATAGTCGTGCAGGTGCATGTGTGCCGCATGTGACAGCACTAACAAAACCATGCCCAAAGGAATTCAATTAGCTCAAGGTTGAAAGGTAATAATAAAACCCCTACAAGAAGCTCCTAGTCCTCATATGTAGGACAAACAGGTATGGAAAAGGGAGCTAGTTGTTGTCATTATTTCCAACAAAGTGTACGAGGTAGTCTTGCTATTCGCAGTTGCATAATATAGGATAGTTGAAGTAGCTGATTGTATAAGACTCATCTAAACCCTATGGAAAGAAGCTTGGAACACTAACTTGCAAGCTTCTTATCAATTCTATCTCAAACCTGGGTGGATGAGTGACCCTTCTATGTATAGGTGGCATACCAAGATAATGGTGTAGGTCATGAGTCTCATGCATATTAAGTGGAACATCGGTATCCCCTTTAATAGTAGGATTTGTGTCGTTAGAGAAAAAAAAGCATCAAATTAGCATGACTAATCATCTATCTAGAGGTAGAATAGAATAGTTCAAGGCATTCCCTTATGACCATGGTTGCTTAACCGAAGAATCACCCCCCAAAAAGAATTCATCAGCAAAGACAATATTAGAAAAAGCTGGGGACTAGGCAACTAGCAGATACTGATTTCCAACTCCCTTGGGTGACTACCACTTTAGTAATACAAGTAAGCCTTTCTAAGCAAAGCACAAATAGATAGGAGCTTAAAGGATCTCATTATCGAACCCCTCTTGATGGCTTAACAGTTTCAATTTTAGCTCTATTCCCTAAGAAACTGAAAGAGATATGAGTTGCACAATTCGTGATGGCCTCCGCTAGTTTAAGAGGAAATTGGAGGTCAATAAGTGTCTCTCTAATAAAGGGCCAATGCAAGTGACCATATGCCTTTTCAAGATCAATCATGATGGCCATATGCTCCATGTTTCCTTTCTTCCTCAAGTATCTCTTAGACAACACTAATATTGGCCATAATTTGGCATAGTGGAACAAAGCTTTTTTGTGTTTGCCTATTAAAGCAGTTTGTGGACTAGATTCAGAAGTTAAAGCTATAATTTTATCAACCAAGGGCTTCATTCCATTGACAAGAACTTTTACGACATGAAACCTTGCTTGAACCCAGAGGTCTCAAAAGTCGAGTAGCCATTTGAGAATTGCCAATCTTGGGGGTTAGAACAAGAAATGTTTCATTGAGCGCTTCCAGGAAGTAATGACCTTCTAAACATTGAGACATAAGTACAAAAATTAGTCACCTATAATTCCCACTAGCTCGGATAAAAAGGACCTTGATATCTATCCAATCTGGGTACCTTCAGAGCTCTCATATCATATATAACTTTATGATTCTCACATCCTAAAAAAGCTTTTAAAAATGTCTGATATCTATAGAAGAAAATTGAGGAAAGAGCCCCGTGGTGAATCATTTGGGATGTACTTTGGATTATCATCCGTGAAAAGATGCATGGAAAAAAAATGCGTGACCATATTATGTACTTCTTCTATCTACCAAACCAAGTTTATTCTACACTTTGGCAAAATTTTAAAGAAATGGTGTCATCAATAAATCCCATAGGTGGTCCAACACATAAAATGTTGGGTTCCCTCCATAATTAAGAGGACCCACATGTATAAATCAAAAAAAGAAAGGAAGTCAAGCAAGCCTACATTGTTGCAGTAGTCGAATTCCATCAAAGGTGGAGTGGCCAAGGTAGAAAATACTAAGGAGCAGCCTTGTCCGTGACCTTTGGTACCCAAGTCCGATGGATATCCAATGATCTCATAATCGTGACTGTGGCTTCGGGTCCCCCAGTCCGGTGGATATATAATTATCTCATAACAGGTAATTTCTTCATGCGTGTATTTGTCGCAATGCCTATAACTACCGCGTTTGACCACCATGCTATGTGTGTTTTCTTTGTTCAGCACCGCAAAGGCAACTGCTATGTCCCCACGATTATCTCGGTCACGCATCAGCTGTCTATGATTTTTCACTTGTAAAATTCTGTTAAATATTCTATCCATGGATGGGAATGGCTCAAGAGTTAGGATTAGGCTCCTTATCTGTGAGTAGTCATTCAACCCTGTTAAAAATTGATGTGATTTTTCTTCAATCACTTTGTTTCATGTGCTACACTTGCATCTGGAACATAAGCACTGAGGGATCTTTACATAGTTCTCTAGTTGGCTCCATAAATTGGAAAGTTTGGAATAAAATTCCACCACATCGAGCCCTCCCTATTTAGCAAAAAAAATGGCTGCATTGAGAGAAAACACTCTCTCTCCCTAAGAGCTTGACCTAGTCAATTGCTCAAAGAAAAAAGTGAAATGAAGTGCTACTGGAGATCCCGTTACTCATGATGAAGATGCGACATCCATGGAAATGGAAGCAAACATGGCTAAAATTCCCCAGCAAATGACGAGAGCCTCCTTTGGGGACACTTCGGCCAAGAACAATCCCAACATGGTTTTCTCTTCGTATTCCAATCCTGTTTGGAACGGAGAGGATGATGATTACTACACATCTAATGATGATGAGCTCGACCCAAACTGGGACAATGATCTGCGGTGCCCAAACATTCATTTAACCAAGTAGCAAAAGCACCGGTTCGAACAACCTTGGAGAAATGCTCTAATCATTAAGATGTTTGAAAAGGGAGAAGGGTTTTTACGCCTACAAAGGAGTCTTAAATCCAAATGGAAACTCAAAGGTGATTTGTCTCTTATCGATAATGGTTGTGACTATTATATCACTAGATTTAGCAACATGGATGATTATCATCATGTCCTTACACAAGGACCCTGGTTAATTGGGGACAAATATTTCACGATCCGTAGATGGGTGCCCAATTTTGTACATGATGAAGCACCCATATGCTTCTTGACTGCACGGATTCATATTCCTAGCAGTAGTATTGAATATTTTGATATAGAATTCCTTGAAATGATAGGCTCAAAAGTGGGACGTGTTATTGGAATAGATCAAACCATAGCTAATGTAAATCAAGGAAGAAGTTCAAGGTTAAGTGTAGAAGTTGACCTTTCAAAACCATTGTTATCGAAGTTTCAACTTCGAGGTTAGGTTTAGAGAATCCAATACGAAGGCATAAAGTTCATATGCTTCAAATGTGGAAAATCGGGACATCAAGAAGATAATTGTCCAATATATCCTACTGAGGAGAACCTGGGTTCAGCTGACCATGACAAAGGGCCTCGGATTGATCCAACAAAGGCAACCCCTATGCACAGACCTAAATTCATGGAGGAATTTGGTCCTTAGATGTTGGTGAAAAAACCGATTCATAAGAAGAATCCCAAAACAAGCAGCATAAGAACCAAAGAGAAGAACATGCCATCCCATAACCCACCCGCCTCGGGAACTACAGGGACCCGACCCACCAACACTAATGTGATAAGAAAAGGAAAGAACACGGAACAAGGAGCAAAATCTTCTTCAGGTCAAAGTTCCTTATTTGGTGGATCTTACTATGCTGTTCTGGAAGCCATATCTGAGGATACTTCACAAGATAATTATGAGGGCACAACCATGATGGAAAATATAATGCTAATGGAAGAAGAGGAGGCGCCAACACAGGAGCAAAATATGGAGGAAAATGTTATAGAAGATCCTACTCAAGATTTACTGAGTGAGGCCAATCATCAAAGGCAAGATTCAGCCAAAGTTGATATTTCCTTGGATAATTCAAACTCCAAGGAAAGTGTAGCGAATAAGGAAGCCTTGCCTACTAGACCACCACTATGACCATGTAGCCTGAATCAAATAAGGCCTACTTCTCAAACTGATATTTCAAGAAGAACCCATGTCCAGGTCCACTCTAAAGCCCACTTACTAGGAAATTCCCCTATGCCAACCCATGAAGAAAATAACCATGACCCAATGAAATTGATCCCTCAAGCTATCGTATCCTGTCAGCACCAACACACTTCAGCTTGCTATCGCTGAGTCCCCAATTCATTCAAGTGACCCCCCGACTAATACTTAGCTAGCTCTTCAAGACTTTGAGACTAGAAATTCATCCCATGCTCAAGCCCAGGATTAGCCCATGCAACGTGAATTTCCTAATGCACTAGGAGTGGACATATGTGGATCCGATGGACCCCAGCGACATTCTACACGCAACCTTGTAATCTCCCTTGTGGGAACCACACAAGAAGGCGAGTGAAGACATTACTCTTGTCCCTACCTCTGATTATTTTATGGATATATAAATTTCCAACTCAGTATCCCTATCCATTATGATATGGAATTGCCAAGGTGCTGTAAGTAGACTCTTCCTTAATACATTAGCTAAACTGATACGGTGCTACGAGCCTCCTATCCTAGCATTGGTAGAGACTTAAATTGGCGGCTCTTCTGCTGAAATTGTTTGTAGAAAATTCCACTTCGACAGCTTATACAGAGTTGATGCTCAAGGCTTTTGAGGGGGATTTGGATCCTCTGGAAAAGAAATATTGTTGACTTGCAACTAATCAAGTCGGATAACTAGTTTGTTACCATAGATGCTATCCAAAGTGGCATACAAACTTGGTCTTTGTCCGTCATATATGCAAGCCCCAATGAAACACTTCGTCAAAGCCTCTGGAGGGAGTTCACCGAATTTTGTAGCACTTGCAATGGACCATGGTTATTAGCAGCCTACTTCAACAAGACAAAAAGCATGGATGAACATTTTAATTGTAGTGAAGATCTTGCCCGAAGATGTAACAATTTTAGTGCTTGGATCAATAATAACCAACTGCTGGATTTGGGCTTCTCTGGACCGTGGTATACGTGGGCTAGAGGGACTTCAATGGAGATTAGAAAGGATACACATCTTGGCTGTGGGCTATGCGACAAACAAGGGAGGATAATGTTTGAGGAAGCTAGTGTACTTCACCTACTTCAGAACAAATCCGACCATAGCTCATTGCTCATCTCCCCAAAGGGATTCACGTTGGCATAACCTGTTAGACGTCCCTTTCGCTTCCAAGCCACTTGGATCTCTCATTTGTCCTTCGAAGATTTCCTAAAGGAAAATTGGAATCAACATGTCCCACTATATCCTTTACTTACCAAACCCAAACAAGCAGGGGGGACTCGGGTTCAGAACTACGTGAGAGACTAACGCGACCTTTCTTACTAAACTAGGTTGGCGACTAATGCTGGAGAAAGACAAGCTATGGTCCCAAGTTCTTCGGGCTAAGTACTATAGTAGCCACTGTGATATTTACATGTTCCAGCCTAAGGCTGATGCTTCTAATACATGGCGAGGGATACTTGAAAATGTGGATTTCCTTGAACAAGGACTACGTACCGAAATAGGTAATGGATTATTTTGATACCACAACTGCACTGACTCCAAACCATTATGTCAATATGCCATTAATGACATACCCCCACACATTCAAGATAATATAGTGGAGGAACTATGGGATGCCCAAACTGGTTGGAAATGGAGTGTATTCTTAGACCTCCTACCCCAAGACGTTATTCAAAAAATTACAGCATATGAGGTGACTCAAGTAGATAACAATGAAGACCATTTCGTATGGGATGGCACATCAAATGGAGGCTTTTCTATCAAGTCAGTGGTGAGCATTATTCAAAAGAATATACAGGAGGAAACGGACCCAGTTTGGAAGTTGATTTGGCGCACTTCGCTACCTTAAAGAGTGCGTTTGTTCCTTTGGTTAGCACGACATTATCGCTTCATGATCAATTCTAACAGATTCTATCATGGTGTCAGGGACTATCCACAATGCAAGGGTTGTCTCGCTGGTGAAGAAACTGTCATTCACATCTTACAAGACTGCAAGTATGTGAAAGAAATTTGGTCATATATGGTGCATGTTCATCACCAACCTGTATTCTTTAATCTACTTGTGAAGGATTGGCTTTATTCCAATCTCACAAACTCTGCCCGGCAGGAGAAAGATTGGGTTACGATCTTTGCCTCAGCAACCTGGTGGCTATGGAAGTGGCGAAACAAATGTTGCTTCGAGAATCCAAACTTCCAATAACAACAAGCCTGGACCTTTATACGAATGAGAGCCCAGGAAATCATCACAGCCTTCGAAGCACCTACTCAGTCCAACACAACAACTACTAACCAATGAAAATGCCTTCATACGATGGACACCCCTTACAGAGAGTTGGACAAAACTTAATGTGGATGGAGCCTCGAAAGGAAACCCTGGCCCGACTGGAGGATGAGGTATATTTCAAGACCATTATGGCAATTGGATTAAGGCCTTTGCAGGCAACTTTTGATGGTGTATGTTCGTGAAAGCTGAGGCTTTGGCCCTACTCAAAGGTCTACGTATTGCCCGAGAAGCTGGGTACACAAAAGTCAAAATAAATATGGATTCCCAAATCATTGTGGAAAAGGTCAAACAACCATGCCAATGACATCAGCTTCTATACTTCATCATCAAAGAATGCCAGCAATTAATCTCCAAGAAGGGGTGGGAAGTGAAGCTTAGCCACTGCTATAGAGCAGCCAATAGAATTGCTAATCACTTTGCAAATCTAGGAGTAAGTCAAAATTCATCATTGTAATTTTTGAGTTTCCTCCGAGACCTATTCTCACTATTCTTTTTGAAGATGTTTCCGGGGTCTCTTGGCCTCGTAGTGTTCCCAAGAATTAAAATTATTTAGGGGCCCAAGCCCCTCTTTCAGGGGGGAAAAAAAACAATCTGCTATACCAGCCTTCAACTTGTGATTTTTGGGAACATTAGCAATGCCATATCTCTTCTTCAAAGTACTCCACATCACATGAGCTGAATTAACATATGGTACAATTGAACGTAATTTTGGATCTATTATGTTTAAAATCAAAGATGAAACCATCGGATTGACTATTTCCCATGCTTGGAGTTCCATGGCGTTTCCCTGGATCTTGCTTGACTATACTCTAATGTCTATTCTCTGATACCATGAGCAAATAAAGCATGAGAGAGAGAGAGAGAGAGGTTTAAGGGGAGCTAATGTCACCTGTCTTCACATTAAGATGGAAAATATATACAAGATTCATGAGCAAGCCCTAGCTTGCCCTAACTAGCCTTACAAGCTTAAAGCTAAATAAGGATAATACGAGAGATAAAATCAATACATATATCAAATATATCATGTATTCCTTAATAACCTTGCCCATGATAAGAATTCAAGTAGAGGTGCAGTTTCAGATTCTTCCCTAAAAAAAGAAAAAAGAAAAAAGAAAAAGTCTAGGTATGATCTTTTGTTGTAGAAGTTAAACACCTGTGCTAGCATCTTCTCAGTGGAAAATATAGCCACATTCGAAGATGACTGAGGATTCAATAAGATCTTAAATGCCACTTGTAGGCACTCAAATTTTGTTCGTGCCGTACCAAAATTAAATTTAATTAATTAATTGGGCAAACCCTTTTAATTAATTTAATCAAGCCCAGAGACTTGCAGATCAAGCCCAAAATGAAGTCCAGCTGGCTACCAAGTTCAGGTTCAGTTAAAATTCGAGTCAAATCCCAAATTGAGACTCATGACGACTACCAAGTCAAGCCACGACCTAAAAGCCCGAACGACGTTCAAGTGATGGCGCGGTCAAAAGTCAAAGTCAAAGTCAAAAGTCAAAGGTCAAAGTCAACATCGGCTCACAAGTCAAAACATCAAAAACGACTCTCAAGTCAACGACCGGTTAAAGCTCGAGGCGACTTCCAAGTCAATGCTCGGTTCAAGCCCGGAAGACTCAAAAGTCAAAGTCAAACAAATGAAAGTTAGGTAGCCTACGGTAAGGCCTGATTGAAAGGCCAAAAACCTAGGTCAAGGCCCATAACCCAAGTCAAGGCCTGTCTTGACTTGGGAGGAGGGGTTTTCCTATAAATAGGTCCCCACCCCCTTTGTTTCAAGGGTTGGAAAATCCATCCTTGAGAGAAAGAATCAGAGGAGTTTGTATCTATAGAGATTGTAACCCAATTGAATCTATAAAAATTCAATCTTTGTAATTTGTGATTACAAATTTGGCACGCCCGGTGGGACCTCTCTACCTCTCATCTCTTTCTCTTAAAAATCAAGACTTTCAAGTCACAAGAACATCATCTTCAAGGAAGACATGGCTACAAAGAACGTTGCCGCGCAAACTTCAAAGAAGAAGAGCACAAGACCTCTTTCGCGCACATCATGTGGAGTGAGCGTCACTTCTAGCAAGTGCGTGCGCACAATGAACACCAGAAGTATGGCGAAAGCTGCTGCGCCAACTGCTCCTGGGCAAACTGCGCTGCCCTCACCCAAACTCCAAGACTTGAAGATGCAGCAAAAGGCGTCCTCTTGGATGGGTGAAATTCAAAACGTCCTGCTTCAATCTCCAGTCTGCAAGGTTGAAGACTACTACAGCAGTAACTCTTCTTCGCCCTCACCGAAAGGGGCGCGCATGTCGGAGACTGAAGTTGAGTCCACCAAAACTGTTGTCATGCCAGCCATGATGACAGGCACAACCACTCTGGAAGAGGAGATGGCTAACATGAAAGCCATCCTAGAAAAACTCACCAGGGACAACGAAGAAAAGGAAGCGCGCATTAAGCTTCAAGAAGAAAAGATTGTTAAGCTGACCAGGAAGTTAGAAAAACGGTCAGCTCAATCTTTCATAAAGGACTCAGAAAGTGAGGACTCAGAAAAAATGTCCATCCACATTGAAGCCTCTGACAGCGAGAAGCAGTCAAAGAAAGGCGGCACCCCTAAACATGTCAAGTCATCTGAATCAATGACCATTGAGCAAATCCAAGACTTAATAGCAAGTGCTGTTAAGGTGCAGCTAGGTGAAGGTTTGTGCCGAACTCACTTGTACACCAAACCTTACACTAAGAGGGTGGATGCTCTTCGCATGCCCCACGGCTACCAACCCCCCAAGTTTCAACAATTCGATGGGAAAGGCAATCCAAAACAGCATGTCGCGCACTTCATTGAGACGTGCAACAATGCTGGGACTGACGGTGACCTTATGGTAAAACAGTTCGTCAGGACATTGAAAGGCATCGCCTTTGACTGGTATACCGACTTAGAACCTGAATCCATTGATAGCTGGGAACAAATGGAGCAAGAGTTCCTCAACAGGTTTTACAGCACTCAGCGCGTTGTTAGCATGACTGAGTTGACAAACACAAAACAGTGGAAGGATGAGCCAGTTCTTGACTACATCAACCGCTGGCGCGCACTTAGCCTGGAGTGCAAGGATCGGCTCTCTGAAGCGTCCGCCGTCGAAATGTGCACCCAAGGCATGCACTGGGACTTGTTGTACGTCCTACAAATGAGCAAACCTAGGACTTTTCAATAATTGGCGACCAAGGCGCATGACATGGAGGTGACGATAGCTAGTCATCGCACCAACTCCTTCTATTCTACTGAATCAAAGAGGGACAAAGTTGAGTTCGACAAGAATGTTAACTTTTTTAAGGGCATGACCAAAGAAGCGATGTCCACCTCTACAAGTCAGCCAATTCGTATTCTGGAAAAGCCAAAACTAGGGGGCAAGAAGAGCTCGTCGTTCAAGGTTGTGTCAAATAAGCGTCCCACACTAAAAGAACTTCAGGAAAAGAAGTATCCATTTCCTGACTCAGATTTGTCATGCATGCTAGATGACTTACTCGAAAAGGGTGTCATCGTATTGCCCGAGCCAAAGCGCACAGAAGAAGTTGGGAGGACCGCCGACCCTAAATATTGTCGATACCATCGAATCGTTAGTCATCCTCTTGAAAAGTGCATTACACTCAAGGAACGCATCATGCGACTGGCTGAGGAAGGAAGAATCATTTTAGATTTGGATGAAACAGCAGAAGTTGGTCACGTCACAGTGCAAGAGGCTAGTGAGTCAGATTCTGAAATGGATCATGCTAAAATGTTAGAGGGCTCAGAAGAATGCTTCATAAAGAGCTTCTTTGATAGTGTGACTGTCTACACAACCTCATGTTTTGAAATTGACGATGACGAGATAAATGAAGAGCAGAATGTCCCTCATGAAGAAAGTGGTGATGGCAACATCCAACCACAACAACGGAAAGAAAAGCATGAGATGACAATTCCAGTCTCGTCCGTCAAGCAAGCAAATGTAGTGGTAAATTCAGTGGCGCTAGTCTTCAAATGTACAAATCCTAAAAGTGCAACTAAGGTTGGACGCAAGTTCAATGAAGCAAGCTATCGCATTCTTAAAGAAAAGAGTGTGCTTCCAGTTCATAGGGCGAACCCAAACAAATTGACCAAGGTTTCTCTCCAGGGTTTTGTTGCCACTTCTAAAGGCTCGCTCCAAGAAGACGGTGAGCTGTCAAAGATGCGCATCAATGATGGGTGTAATCTTAATGTGCACAAGTTAATGAAGAGGTCCAACCATGACTTCGGCCAGCCAACGTCTTTGGGTCATAAGATCGAAGCTAAGCCCTACGGATTTGACAGCACGCAAAGGGTCGTACAAAGTCAAGGGGGCAACTCTGCAACACCTAAAGTTGGCCTTAGCTACGGACTGCCTTAACCTGTGAGGATTTTGGGGCGACGTAAGGACAAGCAAGCCCTCACGCAATATATCACAGCTGAAGAGGTTGATGAAAATGAGGGTGAAAATGCCAAGACCAACCCCAACACGTCAGTGTTCGACAGGTTGCAGCCATCAACGTCGCGCCAACGCCCTTCTGTGTTTAGAAGGATTGGAAAGGGTAAAATCCCAAAGCCCTCTGTCTTCCATAGGTTGAAAAAGGATGAGCAACCTAAACCCTCGGTCTTCGCCAGAATCAAGATAGGCAAAATGTCGTCAAGCTCACCGCATTCACAAAAGAAGGATTCAGTGTTCAACCGCCTTGGCAAAACAAATGAAATCCAAAGTTCAATTCCTTCACGCATGAAGCGTGTTTCCACTTTGGATGTGAAGGTGGACGACTCATTGAAAGTAAAGAGGCGCGTCCTAGTTCTCACTAGCCATGGGGCTCAGGCCAGTTCAAAAGAAAGAACTAAGGAGCAAGCTTCTTCCAACTGCGACGCAAGCAACGATGTCGGCGACTTCCCTTGAAGAAATGCTCGATCAGCTCCTGGGCAAGAGCTTAAACTATTCACTACAAAAAAAAACATCCAAAGTTCAGATGCATTCAAAAAAGAAGACTCCCGAACAGGAGGCTAAACTGTTCGCACATTCAAAAAGAGGACTTCCGAATAGGAGGTTAAACTGTTCTCACATTCATTCAAAAAAAAAAAAAACTCCTCTATTCAAAAAAGAAGACTCCCGAACAAAAGGCTAAACTGTTCGCACATTCAAAAAGAGGACTCCCGAACAAGAGGCTAAACTGTTCGCACATTCAAAAAAGAAGACTCCCGAACAGGAGGCTAAACTGTTCACACATTCAAAAAGAGGACTTCCGAACAGGAGGTTAAACTGTTCTCACATTCAAAAAGAAGACTCCTGAACAAGAGTCCAAACTATACACACATTAAGAAAATGCTAGCCTCGAGCAAGAGCATAAACTGTTCGCTCAAGCCAAATCTTTGTACTACTCCTGGCGCGCAAGAGTATAAACTGTGAACGGCAAAACAAATGAAAAAATGATGCTTAGTTGAACTACTTAACAACTTGATCTTATTGGGAATTGTAATGTTCCCATAGGTACGTAGGCAGCCTCAGCAAATCATCGAGTGCAGTTAAGCACATCGCAAAAAAGGGGGGGCATGAAAGAGAAGAGATCAAAGACATCACCTTTCTACTGCCAAGCTTCTCCTAGCGGCTTGCACCATTATGAACCACCTGAACAGAGAAGAAAACGTAAAGTTAATTCTTTTTTAGGAAAGAAATCAGTAAGCAAAGCGACATCTAAACAATGCTAAAGAAGGGGGAAGCATGGAGGAAAATCAATCAAAATATTCATTGATTGTCGCGCTAGCTGCTCTTCACTCTTCATAACACTTCTGTGCGTATCAGTTCCGTTCAAGGCCCATAAGCCAAGCAGCGAACTGTATCGCAAGGGTGGTTCTTCAAATCTTCATACCACTCTTGTGCGTATCAGTTCCATTTGAGGCCCGTGGCCAAGCAGCGAACCGTGTCGCAAGTGGTTCTTCAAGTCTTCATACACCTTTTGTGCGTATCAGTTCCGTTCGAGGCCCGTGGCCAAGCAGCGAACTGTGTCGCAAGTGGTTCTTCAAATCGTTATACCACTTTTGTGCGTATCAGTTCCGTTCGAGGCCCGTGGCCAAGCAGCGAACCGTGTCGCAAGTGGTTCTTGAAATCTTCATACCACTTTTGTGCGTATCAGTTCCGTTCGAGGCCCGTGGCCAAGCAGCGAACCGTGTCGCAAGTGGTTCTTGAAATCTTCATACCACTTTTCTGCGTATCAGTTCCGTTCGAGGCCCGTGGCCAAGCAGCGAACTGTGTCGCAAGTGGTTCTTCAAATCTTCATACCACTTTTGTGCGTATCAGTTCCGTTCGAGGTCCTTAGCCAAGCAGCGAACCGTGTCGCAAGTGGTTCTTCAGATGACTCCTCAACCTACACAAGCAGCAATACAAGCACAACAAAAAAAGGGGGTCTCTGCATTCAAAAAAGAAAAAAAAAAGCACAAGCGACAAAATGCAATCGTTCAGGCAGTGAGCATGATATCGTAATACGCAAAAAAATGCAACAATAAATGAATGCAGTGTTACAATGGCTTAAGCAGGCATGAGAAGACTCGTTAGTCTAATAAAAGGGTTTCCTATGGATTCATTTTTAGCCAAAGTCATAACTTTTATTGCTCATGGCCAAAGAAAAAAAAATTAGCAAGCTCTTCAAGGCAAGACGTTGCAAATGTTAGCAAGTATTTTAGGACCAAAATACAACATTGTAAGCGTCCATAAAGAGCCACATCACAAATAAATCCAAATTCTCGAAAAAAAAAACCTCTTCAAAAATTACTCCGTTCACTATTTCTCCATAGCCAAGCCACATCTGAGATTCCCACATCACCAAATTGCAAGCAAGCTCAATGCCACCAAAAAAAAAAAAAAAAGCTTGAATCATAGTGGAAGCACGAAGGCAACTGGGAAGCACCAAGCAGCAATAAGTGAACTATTGTGCAAGCAAAAGAGAACGCAACACTTTGGGGAAATTTGACATTAATTTTCCATTGTTGCAGAGAAATGAAACGCAGAAACAGAGGAACGAAAAAAACAGAGGCTGCCTTCATCTTCTCCTTCCTCACACACATGCCCAATTTGCCCACACCATCAAAACCAAGCATGAAGCATTCCCAATCCAAAGTTCCATACCCACCAAAAAAAAAAGAACAGAATATGGATTATCCCCATACCCATCACGAGTTATGGCTTCCTCCCCACTTTTCTCTCTCCTCATCCCACATAATGCCAGCCCCACCAACTCAAAAAACCAAAAAAAAAAAGAAACCTCACCCCTCAAATGCACCAGGTTCTTTCGTCAAGCAAAAACTTCTCTAATCTCCGATCATGGCCATCATGTTAGGAAATCACCAAGCAAGTTGTCATCAAGCAAGTACAAGCTAATAGTTCTAAACTGCTGACGAAGCCTTGAACGCTGATGATGCAAAAAAAAAAGTAGAAAAAAAAGGCAGTACCTTTGATGGGCAGGACTGAAAATGGGGGTGAAAGGATCAAACTTTGAAGGGAGAGGACGCCCACTCTCAATCAACAACAACTACAAAGCAAAGGGGCTGGTGACCGGGGCAGCACCAGTGGGTTTCGAGGCTTCTGAGTTCAGCTGGTTGCCGAAGAGTAAGAGTGGCTGTGCAGTAGGTTATTGAGGCTCTGGTGGTGGCTGCTCGAAGAAGGCTGTGCAGAACAAGCTGCTTGGCGTTTAATGACTGATCGAACAAATGAAGAACAAGGGTATGTTAGTGGCTGGCGTCATTAGGGCTGTACTGAGCTGCAAATGAGGAAGAAAAGGGAACAGTCCCAAGTTAGTCATGTGCCCCCTGCATGCCAGGTTTAATGAAGCAGAAAAGGCAAGAGGGACTGGACTCTGGGCAAGAACAGAGCTGACAACACGTCCTGAAGGAAGGGAAACAATCAAAAAGGGGGGGGGGTCTGGCAAGAGAAACGGGCCCAGCCCAAGCAAAAACAAAAAAAAAGAGAAAGAAAAGTCAGGCTTGATGATGTCCAAGCCCAGCCCAGGCTGAAAAAAAAGCGAGACCACCGTGCCAGGTCTGCAAAATGGGCACCTAAAATGGCACGTTTCAAAAAAATTCGAGACATCGGTCACCCCTAAAACGACAAGTCTCGTATGTGACCTTGTCTCGAGGGGGCAATTTGTAGGCACTCAAATTTTGTTCGTGTCGTACCAAAATTAAATTTAATTAATTAATTGGGCAAACCCTTTTAATTAATTTAATCAAGCCCAGAGACTTGCAGATCAAGCCCAGAATGAAGTCCAGCTGGCTAGCAAGTTCGGGTTCAGTTAAAATTCGAGTCAAATCCCAAATTGAGACTCAAGGCGACTACCAAGTCAAGCCACGACCTAAAAGCCCGAACGACGTTCAGGTGATGGCGCGGTCAAAAGTCAAAGTCAAAGTCAAAAGTCAAAGGTC
>JACYFF010031955.1:30468904-30495123 GCA_017589665.1 Selenicereus undatus
TCGGTGTGTTACAAGCTCGATTTGCCATTGTACGTGGCCCTGCTCGTTTGCTCGATGAAACAGAAATTGGTATCATTATGAGAGCGTGTGTAATACTCCACAACATGGTCGTGGAAGACGAGCGGGACAACTACGAGCTTGCTTTTGACTACGACGTCGTCGATGACACTGTCCCGCAATCGACTGTTAACCATGACCACCATCCGTGCTACGAGACATACTTTCAACGATCATGTGATGTTCGCAATTCCCACGTGCATGGAACTCTTCAAGCGGACTTGATTGAAGAAATATGGAAGAGAAATTCAGGTCGGCGACAAAATGGATAGTTCATTGATCGTCTATTTGTAATTTCTAATAATTCAATTGTTCAACGATTGTAATTTTTCGCCCATCGCTCCTTACCTGGTGTTTCTTTTTCTTAATTGTTGAACTCTCGTAATTTCTATATTGATGCATGTGTAATTTTTTTTTATTACTCTCTTGTATTTCTTTCAAAAAAATAATGACTCTCTAATTAGTTGTTTCACCAAATTATTATGTGCACATTACTTTTCCCACAAAAAATAAACACAAATAACCACCTAAAACATTAAAACAATAACAATTAAATATGAGTAAGTGTGGGGTTCATTGGTATTATTTTATTTGGTGAGCCAAAGTGGTGAGCCAACTGTTGGAGAGAGTGAGGCTTGTGAGGCAAAAAGTTGGAGAGAGGGTTGATGTGGTAGTGGTGGGCCTCCACCGGTGAGCCAAAAACAAGGCTCACAATTGCACTTGCTCTTAAGAACTTGGTCCCGCCCACCGAAAACAAAGCCAGCATGTGACCCAGGACGGCAGGATGCCTGGGCCATGGAGAGTGGGAAAAAAATAAAAAGGGAAAATGGAAACAAAACCCTAATTGGGCAGGTTTTAGGAAAAGAGGCGGGGGCAGCGGGCAGGAGAAGAAACCTGAGCAGTGCGGAGCGGCAAATTATTAAGCAGCTGCTTATGCTATAAATTCCCTTCAAAAACCATCGTCCTTCCGCCTCTTTCAAGTCCCTCTTCTTTAAAACCCTCCCAAAACCCTAGCGTTCTTCATTCCCGCCCTCTATCTATACCATGGCAGCCATGCAATTCTGGGGTAATGTTTCTCTCTCGCTCTCTCAACTGCGTTTGAATGTTGTTTTCGGTTTGTCGATTTTCCTTTTTTCTTTTGTTTTCTCTGTGTTTTCTGTTGTCTGTTTTATATATCTTCTCTGCGTTCTGAGCTCTGATAGTATAACATCTGAAGTGTTTGTCTCTTCTGCTGATTCTTGATAGATGTTCTTTCTGCTTTAATTGGTGGGTTTTATGTTTATACTTGATTTTGATAAGATTTTTCTGTCTGATTTCACGGGGATAAAGAGTATATTATCCTGCTTACACTCGCTTAATTTTTTAAATATTTTGGAGTGGACAGTGATAAAGGTGGGGCAGGTGAAATGCGCATATGAGAGCTTACAAGGTGATACTCATTGTTATTGCTCCTTTGGGAGAGGTATTTTCTGGAGGAGGGATGAATTTCGAGGTTTTAGGAATCTTTACGTGGTTCAGAGTTGACTGTTTTATCTTTAAATGATATAGAAGAGAGATAATAGGTACTGTTGTTGGCAGTACAGTTGTTGCAGAAGACAAGGTGGAATTGCTTTTAAACGGAGATGGTTTTTATTTTGAGGGGTTTTGTATCTTCTTGGTTACCTGATGCGGGAGAGTGGGTGTGAGGGATTTGAATAGTGTCAGCATATAATTTCTTGTCATTTGTGTTGGTCTTGGGCCTCTTGGCAACATTTTCTCTATTTATTTACTTTGCTAACATTTTTCGAACTTGCTTCAACTGTTACCCCATTACCTGTGTGTAATCTGAGTAGTGTCAGTATACAATTGAGGGATATGACGTTTCAGTTGCTTATTTTGTATTTACCAATGATGTCCTGATTCCAACTGAAGCGATTCAAGTATTTAGCTTGAAGTATGTAACTCATGTTTGTTACCCCATTACCTCTGTGTAGGAGTTGAAGTTAAAGGGAACAAGCCTTGCAAGGTCAAGGTTGAGGAGGGCCTCGTGATTCACCTCTCTCAGGTACTTGGAAGTCTCCTTTCATTTGGGCATGTACCCATGTCTATTTTGTTATATGGGAATCTTAACTTTTTGTCCTGTGAACACAGGCTACTCTTGGTGAGCTGAAGAAGGATAGCGAGCCTGTCACAGTGCATGTCAAGGTTGATGACAAGAAGCTTGTCTTGGGTATACTGAACGCAGGAAACAACCCCCAGTTGGCGTTTGATCTGGTCTTTGACACAGATTTTGAGATTTCTCACAACTGGAAGAATGGAAGCGTCCACCTTTTGGGATACCAATCTGAGATGCCAGAATATCCTTGCTACATTTTTGTTGTGTACTTCTTTGTTCATACTATTCATTTGGGCATATTGCTCTGTGCAAAGTAACAAGGCAAAAATTTATGTGCACTCCCTAAGATAATGGCCTAGGGTCCAAACCAGTGTTAAGGTCACGACCTGCCAAGTCCTCCCTTTGTTGCTTTTGGAGTTTTAGTTGACTTAGTTTTCTCTACTGGGAATCTGTTTCTTTTTTGTCTTTAATTTTTTTTATTGATGAGTGAAGGTTTCGTTATATTCTTGGCTTTCTTGACTTTCTTTCCTGCTGGTGCCACTGATGAAGATATTTCTGGTGAGTTGAATGATATTACTTCATCTGTAACTGTGTTGCTTCTTGCTTTGTTGATAATGTAGCACACTATTCTTATGATGTTTGTGTCCTTAGATTTTTCTGATGATGAGGAGGATGTGCCAATTCCCCAGAAAGAGAATGGTAAATCATGGTCATGAGATATCTTTTTTATAATTACTTAATTGTTTTTGAAGCTGTTGCCTTACATTGATGTGTATTAGGTAAACCTGCTGCTGCAGTTACCATTGCTGCTCCTAAGGCTGCTGCCAAGCCGAACAAGGATAATAAGCCCAAGCCAGAGGAGAAATCTGAGGATGAGAGTGATGATAGTGATGAAGAAGACAGTGATGATGACAGTGAGGGTGCAGAGGTACTCTCTTCCTCTATGAGCTATGCTTATTATAGCTTTGATATTGGACGTATTTTTTCAGGGAAAGGGATTTTGAGGTCAATGCGGATGTTGAGTGCTTTACATCTTCATATTTACCGATAATTACTTGAGTTGTTTCTTTGATATTCAACTTTGCTAGCTTATTTCTTCGCCCTGTGCCAAAAGGTCCAAATCAGACAATGAGAATATTTGTTTCTTTTGTGTTTCTTGACTGAGCCTTACATGGTTGAAGTATGAGTGTTTAATATGGGTTTCATGTCAAGTGTCCAAGAAGGGTGTTGTAAAGAGGACTTGGCAATTTTCTAAAAATTTTTGTGCACGGTGTCCTGCATCATTTGTCTGTTTTGTGTGCTTGAGGCAAAATGAGGAGTCGCATAGGTTCTTTGTCTTCATTTTGTTTGTTTTCTTTCGGAGTAACTGTCCTTGTCCCGTGACATTTTAGTGCCTTTGAAAACCAATGCACTCTTTGTAGACCTTGTCATACACAGTAGAACCCCACTAGTGCTATACTTTGAGGAATAAGCAGGAGCTTGCTCTAACAAAAGACTTCAACTTTCCCTGGCCACTTTGCAGGATATGAGCATGGGTGATGCCAGTGACGATGATGAGGATGATAGTGACGATGATGAGGATGACAGTGATGATGACGAACCAGCCAAACCAGTATTGCACTTATCGTTGTAGTTTGTAGCTGATTTCGATAGTAATACTTGGTGTTGCTGAATGAGGGTATGGCTTGTATGTAGGCTGAATCTGGGAAGAAAAGACCCAATGCCGAGGCAAAGACACCTCAGTCTAAGAAGGCGAAGTTAGCTACACCTCAGAAAACAGGTAGCCTAGGTTTAACTTTGATATACAATTCACAAAACCTCTCCATAAATATCACAATTAGTTTCTTAGTGTGCTACCTTTAGTCATGGGCTTCATATTTATCTGTCTTTTAACTTTATTGATTGCAGATGGAAAGAAAGGCGGACATGATGCCACCCCCCATCCTTCCAAGAAAGGTGGAAAGACTCCTGCTAGTGAGAAATCCCCCAAATCCGGTGCCCAAGTTTCTTGCGGTTCTTGCAAGAAGTAAGTCAATGGCATTGACTAGGGTCTTGTGTCTGCATTTGATGATGAATTTTGACCTGGATTTATATCAAATTGTTGCAGGACCTTCAACTCTGAAAACGCTCTGCAATCACACGCAAAGGCAAAGCATGCTGGCAAATAGAGTGGATTTTTTTTTTGGGACAGGAATCTAATTCTGGGTAATTTAGATTGATGGCAGGATGAGGCAGGGAAAAGAGCTTAGTCTCAAATTTTGATGTGTTCTCTAAATTGTGGATTGGGAATTTTTGGGTGCAGGAGATGAACCTATATTTTGCGTCATTTTTATGTTCAGGAAGGTGGATCTTGTGTCTTGACTAGATAATTATGGTTTAAATGAAGAGTTACAGCTGAACAGCTATGATTTTGTTAGAGTTAATCTGCTTTTGCTTATATTTAGCTTTTACAGTATATAATTTTTTCGGTAATCTTGCTTCTAAATATTTGCTGGATGCAGCTAACTAGTTTCAGGTGTGCTTCCCCTAACCGATGCCCTGGTGTAGATTATCTCCTCTAGTTTCTCCTAGGATGCCTAATCACACAATGTTATAAAATCTTCTCTAGTTTCTCCTTGAGTGCCTGTATTCACAATGTCATAAAATCTTGCTGGAAATCTTCGAATTGTGAAGGTGGTGGTTCGTGCCTTTTTCCGACGATGCACTACTGGCGGCCAAAGCATGGCAGATCAGGGGTTGTGGAGGTCATAACGATGCCTATGTCAGTAGTGAGAGGACTGCGAGTAGAGAGCGACGGAAATGGGGTTCGAGGACAGAGAAATGGTGGGTATTTTCACTTTGCATCGTGCTAACTGCATATTGATTTTTTGGCCAAAAAAAGAGATTACAATACATTTGGAATTGCTTATTCCTTTTTTTTTTGCAAATTTTCTTTATCACTTTCATGACCAGAAATTTGTATAGTAGTCTCCAATTTTCAGTTGATAAAGTGGTCCATATGATCAAAATTAAAACGTTAGTGGCTTGTATGACCCTTTTTAATGTTAAGGGCTTATGTAGGCAGAAGTGATAACACTAAAGGTCCATATAACTTTTGTTATATTTTTTAATCTTATGTAATGTAATTTGCGTGAAGAAAACACATGAATTCTTTCAAAATGCTGAACTCGCTAGATAATTATTGCAAGACATCTATCCATATTGTTTGGATATATTACCAATTGCAAGTTTGCTTGTACTATGTAGATGCAGTATTAAGCGTCTAACTAATACTGTCAATATTTGATTTAGTTTAAAATTGAATTTATGGGAAACCTTTCCGCGTGAAAAACAAAAGATGATATAAAGTGAAATATTTGTCAAATTAAATTTATGGGAAACCTTTCTACGTGAAAAGCAAAAGATGATATAAAGTGAAATATTTGTCAGCTCGTCAACCATAATTGAGCTGCTCTGTGATTATGATACGCTACGCAATTGGTATGCTACTAGACACGTGTTGCATGGCTCCTAATCCCCTAACTCCCCCATCCTGATGAACTTGCATTCCCAGTAAACAATTTGCAATTGCTGCCCAAATCTTGGTTCTCCTTATTCCTTTTGCAGTTCCATTAATTTCCAACAGTTACCACTGATGGAGTAAATGTAATGTGCAACATTTTCTTCCTCTAAGCCTAGGCATGCAGTGAGTTGCACTCATTTCTTTTTCTTTTATGTTTGTTTGTTTTTTTTCTATTTTTATCATATTCCCCAACAATTTCTTATTACCAGGTATCGGGTTTCTTTAGCAAGAGAGGGCGAACAAGTGTGAAACGTTGCTCCAAACTATATCAGGGCAAAGAAGGAATATATTCATATTGGCGGCTAGGATAAATTAAGATCCATGTCTATTTCGTAATTTAAAAGTAATATATGACTCTGTTTATCCCTTTTTTTTTGGTTCAGAAATGAGGGGCAAGCCACTGAACATTATTAGTAGCAAACAATGGGGGCCGACGCAAAACAACAATTATTGTCAAACAGGATAGCATACCGAGGAGGGGTAATGATAATTAATAATGTTACAATTTTGCTCCGCACTAACATTAGCTAAATGATCCGCCACCTTACTAAATTCGAGAAAACAGTGTTCAAGTTGAGCCATTCTTGATCATAGATTAATTTCTTACACTCCAGAACAATGGAATACGGTTGGTTTGCCTTGGACGGTTTCTGAACCTTGTTGTATGTGACTTGGGAATAAATGCGAATGATCAAATTAGTAAGAACTTCACTCCTCGCCTATCAGCTTGACTTTCACTAACGAACAACAAAAAAAAAATAGTAGGCATTCCCTTTATCCAATTCCCAGTCTGTCCTCCGGACACAGCTCCACCTCCAGTATGTGCGGGGTTCCCTTTGCAGGCTCTATCGACATTAACTTCGACCCAGTAATCCCCTCGAACCACATCTCACACCTAACCTAGCACCCTCACCATCTCACACAACCCCAAAATCAGACCTCCATCACCATCAGCCCTCTGCCCCTCAGAATCCCCTTCACGCAGCCCCCTTAATTTCACTAATCCACTCACCAAATATCCTCACCATTCTCACCATCATCAAGATCCATCATCACAGCATCAACATCACGATCATCTTCATCACCACATATCACCATCAACTTCACGTCCAAAGTAATATTGTTCTATGCTATTTTTTTCATTTTTATTTTATTTTATTTTATTTTTTTGTTTAGTTTAAGGTTAAATATGGAAGCTTTGGTTAATTATTGTGATTTTATTTTTAATATGAGTGAGTAATTCCCTTGTACTTAGTATAATCTATTTGAAACCATGCTAAATTAATTATTTTGAAACAAGTTTTATGCTTTATTGTCGAGTTGATTTTTATTCATGATTCGATAACGATTATTATTTATTGTTTATGATATTCGCGTTAGACTAATTAGAATGTATATTAATTAGTTTAATACGAATTTATACGATAGTTTAAAAGGCTTTAATACGTAAAAGTTATAGTCTTTTAGGCATTAGTATCAGCCTAATTGATCATGGATGGCTCAAACCCATCTCTTTTAATTAGATAATCATTATAGATCTTTGTTAAATCAATTTGCTGGTAAATTAGTTACAAGGCATTAGTTGATGTTTTTCTAATACATAATGTTCTAGTTTGATTAAATTCTTGCACTGGTGTGAGGGTTATCAAAACTAGTAGAGTTTATATTAGGGATGTACCTAAATAAACTAATAAGGAAAAATGTGGAGGATCAGCTAGTGGGTGTCTTTTACAGTCTAACTTATGGATAAATCGATTTGTGTGTTTATGATAAATATTAATTTGTATGGTGGATATAGATTATGCTAAGTATTTTTCATAAATTTGATACCGTTGGTAATTATTTCTTGCTTTTTAGTTAATTTCTCTAGTTTGTCAATTTTTATTCTTCAATTTATAAGCTTTAATATAAATTTTGTTTACCCCCCAAAAGAGTAGTCTTTCAGGAATATCTTGGTAATATTAGTTCAGTTAGATTTTGATTTTTAGTGTGGTTATAATCTTCAGATTTAATTTCTATTATGTTTTACCATTTATTTACTGGTTTGTTAGAAATTAGCTTAAAAATAGTTCCTTTTGTGTTTTTTCATGTTTTAGTCCATTTTAGGGTTATATAGTATCCTATTCTGCCTCTATTTAATTTCGGAGTTTTTAGAAATTATTTGATAATTTTTCACAATTATTTCGTGAATTGGATACGTGCAGGTTTTTATTTTAATAAATCTGATAATTACGTTTTTAATTTTTATTTTATGTTTTTAGGGTTTTATTAAGCCCAGAAAATTATATCCTAAAATCTGGGCAATTTTTTTATTTATTTTCGTGTTTATATTAGTGCAGTTTATTCTTTCTCTAATTTCATATTTTATTTTATGTTTTAATTTTCTGGAGTTAATTTTCTGAATTTAATTACATATAATTTTGGAGTTATAAATTTATAAACTTGCAGAATATTAATTTGGATTACTTTCTGTAATTTTTAATATTAATTTTCAGCTTGTTATTTTCTGTTTTAATTTTCAGTCTAACATTGTGTTATTATTTCTGTTTTTATTTTTCAGATTATTTAGGATAGCGATTAACTGTTTTATTTTCAGGATTAAATTTAGAATATTTAGGAGCAATATTAAGTATTTTTCCAGATTTTAACTGATTAAATTTGATTTATTTTAGTAATATAAAGAGAAGTTATAATAAATTAGAGTAGTAAATTTAATTAGAATTAAACTAGCTTATTATCATAATCTTTCCTCATGGGATCGATCCCTACTTTTCTATGCTATAAATATTATTTATAAATCAAAGTAGTGGTTGAATTTGTAACTCTATGGCAAGCTCTACACTCCCATTGAGGTATTCCTTCCTAATAATGACCTCATTGCAAGAGATAACACGTTTGTCATCTCCAACAATAGTTTTCATTTCCGCTTTGTTGAGAAGTATACTAGGAACCAAGTTTCTACGAAGGAAAAACACACAAAACACATTGCTCAAAGGCAGTAATTTGCTAGAAGTAAATTTAAGAAAAATCTTTCCTTTACCTGTAACTCTAACTGTCATAGAGTTTCCCATGTAGAAGCATTGACTATATACAATGTCTTCAAAGTCATGCATAAGTTTGTTGTTAGCGCACAAGTGCCTTGAAGCTCAAGTGTTACAGATCAATTCAGCACTATTCTACCACTAAGTTTGTCTCTTCGATTACAACATAGACGATTTTAGTATCCTTAGCAAAGTTCACCTGGACTGCAAGTTGTCTACTAGGCTTCTGTTTTGGCTGAGACTATCCTTTGCGAAGTGGGCTCTGATATGCTTCGTGCTCTCATTTGCCACAAGCATAACATCACCCTTTGGTTTTTGGATCTTGTTGTTAGACTTGTTCTGTTGCCTAGGGTGACTCAGCTTTTGATTCAACTAAGTTAGCTTTAGAAAAATTTAAGGAAAGGGAATCTATCTTATCTTTGAGACGGTTAGCCTCTTCAGTGCTCATATAGCTTATCCGTTCGTACATGGTGAGATCTTTCTTCTTATGTTTCAGCCGATTCTTATAATCACTTTAGGATGGTGAGAACTTCTTCCTGTTCATATTCTCATTCAAATCTTCAGTACATAGATTCTCATAAACATGAACCTGCTCAATGATTGGTTTATCATCAGTGATTTGGAATCCCAGCCATTCACTAACCATGTACTTCTTCTTTCCAGCATCATGCTCCATGTTTGACCTTCAGTTTCTCCCATATAATCTTGGCAGATTTGATGGTGATAAACAAATCGAACAAGGGGTTAGTCATATGGTTCAACATATACCCCCTAAACGTTTTGTTGTCTTTCTCAAATTTTTTCATGGTAGCCTTATTAGCAAGTTTGGTTTTGTCTTTGTCAGTTCCATCAAGGAGAGCAACAAAGGTTTCAGATGCATTGTTTTCTTCAGTTAGGTCAGAGAACAACACATAGTTAACATCTAGTTGTTCAAAGAAAACTAGAAGTTTGTGGGACCAACATTTGTAGTTGGTTCTGTTAAGAGGCTTAAGTTTTGACAGGTCTGGGAGGGCTTTGTTAATAATGAGTGCCATTGATGTGTATGAGATATTAAATTGCTTTCAAATTGTTAGAAAATATAATGGAAATCAATGGCAAAGAAATGTGTGTGTGTGTGTGAGAGAGAGAGAGAGAGAGAGAGAGAAAGAGAGAGAGAGTTTTGCCATGGAAACCACTGTGTTGAAAGCAATTTCGGCTCGCCTAGGGTGCCAATCAAAGCAGCCTATCGCTCTCTAAGGTTTAGACAACTAGCTTCTAAATGCATGCGCTCACCAGCCAGAAGCTTGGAATACGTAACACTGCAATTACCCAAAGCAATGGAAGAGGGAATAGTAGAACAAGTAGAGGGGAAAAGGAAGAATGCTTTTTGGTGTGCGCCGCGGCATCAGGAAGGCTTGGTATTTATAGTGGAAAAACTAGCTGTTGGAGGGTGAGAATATGGTAATTGAAGAGATAATACGGATGTGAATTAACTACATCCACTAGCTGTTATTGAAGGAAAAGAAGGAGAAAAAACAGCATGCAATCATTGACTATTATGCCAATGGACAAAAACTAAAACAATTTTGCCCAAAAAATTAGTAGACAAGGCCCAAAGCACATGGACCATGCCCACCACTGCGACACACCTAGATCAGACCGCGCAGGTGTTCAGCATGCACGCGCATGTATGGTGATTAACTCTCACCGCACAATACTAACAAAACCAAGCCTAAAGAAAGTCAACAAGCCCAAGGAAAATGGAATAATAAAAACTCCAAAAGGGGCTTCTAATCCTCCTCCATAGGACAAGGAATAGGTATGAAAAGGGAGCTAGTTGTTACCATTATTTTCAACCATTCCCCACTAATGGCATACAGACTAGCAAAGAAAGGACATGGGGAAAAAGGGGGTTAGATACTTAAGCATCAATATCTTTCGATTGAGTTGATACGCAGTAAAGTAGGGCAACAATCAAGTCTATCAATTGAATGAATCTAGAACTTGATAGATCCTGGTTTAGACCCCCACAACGCATAACACTTTTTATGGTCGTGGCATATTCCGTGATAACGAATGTGCTATTTTTAAGGCCGTGCACACACCTTGGATCTCATAAGTGCTCTAGGAAGACAACCTAGAGTCTCTCACAGAAGGCAACCACACCTTCACATTTACATAGGTAATTCCATTAAGTCTATCTTAACATGAACTATCATAATCATGGATATAGAATTATTAAGAGCAGGATTCTGCTCAACCTTACACATAATAAGCTGTGAATCCATCAAGTGCATCTAAATAGCACCACTTCAATGGGCTATGGACCCATTAAGAGCATAAGAATTTAAGAATTCATAAGCACTACCACACGACAAAGGGATGGAGATGTAGTGCATTTTGAGACTAATATGCCTTCGTTTGCCCAGAAGTAGGCATCCACCATATTACCTCAATCCATGGGCTTCAATCCTATCCGCCTTGATGTCTTGAGAACGATTCACATGGTAAAGCCCTTAGTTAGTGTATTCGGTAAGTCTCTCTCGGATCTCATGCATTCTAAGAAGATGACACCATATTTTAGCAATTTTTTCAGAGCATTGTGTCTGATATGAATGTGTCTCTTCTTTCATTATACACACTGTTATGTGCAACTCCAACGACAACTAGTGAGTCTCAGTGAAGGGAAATAGCCATAGGCTACCTCTCCCATAGTGGCATATCTACCAATAGGTTTTTGAGTCATTCAGGTTCTTAACTTGCCAACTCAAGAGCAATAAATTCAAATTCCACGTTAGAGTGAGCTATACAAGTTTGCTTAGCAGACTTCCATGGAATTGCTCCTCCTCTTGAGGTAAATACATAACCACTAGTAGAACTAGCTTTATCATTATCAGAAACCCAACTTGCATTACAAAATTCTTCTAACACGGTAGAAAACTTATTAGAATGCAAAAACAATCCATAGTACCTCTTAGGTGCTTAAGTAATTGAATTAATGCATCCCAATTCTCTTCACTAGGGTTATGTGTACAATAATTCAACCTACTAACAGAATAAGCAACATCAGATTGAGTATAGTTCATAAGAAACATCTCAATTCCTATGATTTTTAGCATACGTAGTTTGGGAAATGCTAGACTCCTTATTCTTTTTAAGGTGCATGCAAGGAGCATAAGGAGTTCTCATAAGAATCACATCAAAACAGTTAAAATTCTTTAGCATTTTGTTAATATAATGAGAATCGCATAAAGAAAGACCATAATTTGTCTTTCTAATTTTGATCCCTAAGATCACATATGCCTCTCCTATGTCCTTCATTTCAAATTGAGGGGACAACAACTTTTTAGTTTCATTAACAACATGCACCATAGTACTAAAGATCAACTTGACATAAAGACATACTGTCATACAATTTGAGCCAATCAATTTTGAATACACACAAGAATTAAACTTGTTCACAGTAAAACTATGTTGTACTATTATGCTATTAAACTTTCCGTACCATTATTTAGGGCCTATTTAAGGCCATAAAGGGATTTTCGAAATTATAGATCTTACTCTTCTGGCCAAGAGCCATACGTTCCTCATGTTGAAACATATAAATCACTACCTTTAGGTCACCATTAAGGGATCTTGTTTTCACTTCCATCTGATGCACAATAAGATCATGTATAACAACTAAGGCGACTAGAGTCCTAAGGACGAAAATTTCAATAATAGGAGAATAAGTGTCAAAGTTGTCAATTCCTTTTCTCTTGTCAAATCCTGTAATCACTAGTTTGGCTTTGTATTTATCAATTAAACCATCAGGTCTTAGCTTCTTCTTGAAGATTCACTTTCTACTAATAATAGACTCCAAAGTTTTATTTGACTTTGTCAAGTGTAATTCACTTTTAATTGCCTCTTTCTAGAAACTAGCATCTATGGATCTCATGGCCTTTGCATAAGTTTTTGGATCTCCTTTGATAAAGAAATTAGACATTAGTTCATGATTCAAGAAATTAACATCAAAATCTTCAATCAAAAGGGTTTTAAGAAAGTTAGAATCAAAACTAGTATCAACTTTAAGTCTTTTACTTCTCCTAGGTTCATTAATTGAGTCTCTAACAATATATCTAGAACCATGCATACTCACATTGTCATGCATAGGTATGCTTTCAGCACAACACTAGATACATTCTTTTTTAAAGGAAAAACATTCTTAAAGAATTATGCATCCCTAGATGTACAAATCGAAAAGTCATTTAATGGCAGGAATCTATATACAACACTGTTTTGAGCACAACCAATAAACACAGAACCAAAGGTTTTAGGATTGATGTTTTTCCATTTGCGCTCAGGTAGGGGAACTTTAGCTAAACACCCCACACCCTTAAGAAACTCAAGTTAGGTGCATAGCCTTTCCATAGTTCATAAAGGGTTTGGTCTAACTTTTTATGCAGTACTCTAGCCAAACACCCCCACAAGCTTAAGAACCTCAAGTTAGGAGAGTAGCATTTCCGTAGTTCATAAGGGGTCTAGTCTAACTTTTTATGGGGTACTCTATTAAGAATATAGAAGGCAAATAAAACAATTTCCCTCACATGTTTTAAGAAAGCCCGAACTCAAAAGCATGGCATTTATCATTTCTTTAAGGGTTCTATTTTTGTGATTGACTTTCCTATTCTGTTAGGGAATGTGAGGTACACTAACCTCAAGTATAATAACATTTTTCTTGCAAAAGGTTGTGAGAGAGTCTCATATTCTTCGCCCATATTAGTTCTAAGTCTCTTCATTTTTCTATCCAGTTGGTTTTCAACTTCACCCTTGTATTTCAAAAATATTTCCTCATCCTTTGGACCGAAGGAGGTATACTTTGGTATATCTAGAGTAATCATCCACAAAATGATGTAACGCCTTTTCCTCCTTTACTGACTGTGTTTTTTTTAAGTCTGATTGGTCACAATAAACTAATTATAGTGGTTCTTTTTTTTTGCTAGTGACAACTTTGAAGGGTTTGTTTTGGCATATTTAGCTTCTACACACATATGACACTTCGAAAAATTATCATCATTCACAACGGGAATTAAGGATAGATTTTTAAGTCATTTTATGTAAGAAAAATTAACATGACCTAGATAACCATGCCATAAATCAATAGATTCAGTAATATAAGTAAAACTAGAAGCATTTCTAATTGCGGTCTGAGAAGCCAGATTAAACGCAAATAAACTCCCATTCAGGTATCCCGTCCCAACAAAGACCCCATTATGAAAGATAACAACTTCATCATCTGCAACAATAATTTTCATTGTCTGACTTTGTTAGGAAGTATACTAGAAACTAAGTTTCTATGAAGGGAAGACACATATAATATATTGCTCAAAGAAAGTAATTTGCTAGAAGTAAATTTAAGAAGAATCTACCCTTTACCGATAACTCTAGTAGTCCTAGAGTTTCCCATGAAGATGTATTCACAATATGCAATGTCTTCAAAGTTCTATAAGTTCTTTGTTAGCGAAGTTCTTTGTTAGCGCATAAGTGTCTTGAAGCTCAAGTGCCGTAGATCCATGCAGCACTGTTTACTACCAAGTGTGTCTCTTTGACTACAACACAGATGATTTCAGTGTCCTTAGTGAGGTTCACCTGGACTGTAGGTAGTCTAGTAGACTTCTTGTTTGGCTAAGACTATCCTTTACAAAGCTGGCACTGGTATGCTTTGTGCCTCAGTTTGTCGCAGGCATAGTCCAATCCCTTTAGGCTATAGATCTTGTCGCTAGATTTGTTATGCTACCTAGGCTGGCTCGACTTCTTATTCTTCTTACCTTTGCATTTAAACATGTCTTTGTGTGTAAGCACAAATGATTCATCTAAGTTAGCATTAGAAGAAGTTAAAAAAAGAGAATTCATCTTATCTTTGAGACGATTAGCCTTTCCAGTTCTCATGTGGCTGATCAGTTCCTGCAGGGTGAGATTGTTCTTCTTATGTTATAGCTAATTTCTATGATCACTCTAGGATGATGGGAATTTCTCAATAAGTACATTAGCTTGCAGAATCTCACACATCTTCATATTCTTGTTGAGAACTTTAGCACATAGATTCTCATAAACATGAACCTGCTCCATGATTGGTTTGTCATCAGTGATTTGGTACCGCAACCATTCACCAGCCATGTACTTTTCTTTTCATCATCAGCAGGTTCATAATTGATCTCCAATTTCTCCCATATGTCCCTGGAAGATTTGAAGGTGACAAAAAATTGAGCAGGGGGTTAGTCATATGGTTCAACATATGCCGCTGACCATTTTGTTGTCTTTCTTGAATTTTTTCATGGTAGCCTCATCAACAAGTCTTGTTTTTATCTTTGTTAGTTCTGTCATGAGAAGCAACAAAGGTTTCAGATGCATCGTTCTCTTTAGTTATTATGGAGAACCACATATACTCCACTTATAATTGTTTGAAAAACATTAGAAATATTTAGGGCCAAAGTTTGTAGTTAATTCCGTCTAGAGGTTTAAGTTTTAAGAGATATGGCAAGGTTTTGTTAATAATGAGTGTAATTGATTTGTATATGATAATAAATCACTTTCCCATTGTTAGAAAATATAATGGAAATCAATGGTAGGGAAATAAGAGAGAGAAAACTGTGCCATGGAGAACCACTACCTTGAAAGTGATATCGGCTAGACATGGGTACAAATCGAGGCAGCTGATCGTTGCCCAAGGTATACACAACGAACCTTTGAACACTTGCACTCACAGTCAGAAGTTTAGAATACAAAATATTGCAATTGCCTAGAGCAATAGAAGAGAAAATGGTAGAGGAAGTAGAGAGGAAAGCAATATTGCTTTTCCTTGTATGTTGTAGCGTCAGGAAGGCTTGGTAGTTATAGTGGAAAGATCCGCAGTTAGAGGGTGAGGGTAATCTGGTAACTAAAGAGATATTATAGCTAAAGATTAGGAATTAACTGCGTCCACTAGCTGTTACTGGAGGAAAAGTGGAGAAAAATTAGTTTGTAATCATTGACTATTACGCTAACAAAAACTAGAAGAATTTCCTTCCAAAAAATTAGCAAACAAGGCCCACAGCCCACGAACCACTGCTATAGTCGTGCAGGTGCATGTGTGGTGCATGTGACAGCACTAACAAAACCATGCCCAAAGGAATTCAGTTAGCTCAATGTTGAAAGGTAATAATAAAACCCCTACAAGAAGCTCCTAGTCCTCATATGTAGGACAAATAGGTATGGAAAAGGGAGCTAGTTGTTGTCATTATTTCCAACAAAGTGTACGAGGTAGTCTTGCTATTCCCAGTTGCATAATATAGGATAGTTGAAGTAGCTGATTGTATAAGACTCATCTAAACCCTATGAAAAGAAGCTTGGAACACTAACTTGCAAGCTTCTTATCAATTCTATCTCAAACCTGGGTGGATGAGTGGCCCTTCTATGTATAGGTGGCATACCAAGATAATGGTGTAGGTCATGAGTCTCATGCATATTAAGTGGAACATCAGTATCCCCTTTAATAGTAGGATTTGTGTCGTTAGAGAAAAAAAAGCATCAAATTAGCATGACTAATCATCTATCTAGAGGTAGAATAGAATAGTTCAAGGCATTCCCTTATGACCATGGTTGCTTAACCGAAGAATCACCCCCCAAAAAGAATTCATCAGCAAAGACAATATTAGAAAAAGCTGGGGACTAGGCAACTAGCAGATACTGATTTCCAACTTCCTTGGGTGACTGCCACTTTAGTAATACAAGTAAGCCTTTCTAAACAAAGCACAAATAGATAGGAGCTTAAAGGATCTCATTATCGAACCCCTCTTGATGGCTTAACAGTTTCAATTTTAGCTCTATTCCCTAAGAAACTGAAAGAGATATGAGTTACACAATTCGTGATGGCCTCCGCTAGTTTAAGAGGAAATTGGAGGTCAATAAGTGTTTCTAATAAAGGGCCAATACAAGTGATCATATACCTTTTCAAGATCAATCATGATGGCCATATGCTCCATGTTTCCTTTCTTCCTCAAGTATCTCTTAGACAACACTAATATTGGCCATAATTTGGCGTAGTGGAACAAAGCTTTTTTGTGTTTGCCTATTAAAGCAGTTTGTGGACTAGATTAAGAAGTTAAAGCTATAATTTTATCAACCAAGGGCTTCATTCCATTGACAAGAACTTTTGCGACATGAAACCTTGCTTGAACCCAGAGGTCTCAAAAGTCGAGTAACCATTTGAGAATTGCCAATCTTGGGGGTTAGAACAAGAAATGTTTCATTGAGCGCTTCCAGGAAGTAATGACCTTCTAAAACATTGAGACATAAGTACAAAAATTAGTCACCTATAATTCCCACTAGCTCGGATAAAAAGGACCTTGATATCTATCCAATCTGGGTACCTTCAGAGCCCTCATATCATATATAACTTTATGATTCTCACATCCTAAAAAAGCTTTTAAAAATGTCTGATATCTACGAAAGAGAATAGAGGAAAGAGCCCCGTGGTAAATCATTTGGGATGTACTTTGGATTATCATCCGCGAAAAGATGCATGGAAAAAAATGCGTGACCATATTATGTACTTCTTCTATCTACCAAACCAAGTTTATTCTACACTTTGACAAAATTTTAAAGAAATGGTGTCATCAATAAATCCCATAGGTGGTCCAACAAATAAAATGTTGGGTTCCCTCCATAATTAAGAGGACCCACATGTATAAATCAAAAAAAGAAGGGAAGTCAAGCAAGCCTACATTGTTGCAGTAGTCGAATTCCATCAAAGGTGGAGTGGCCAAGGTAGAAAATACTGAGGAGCAGCCTTGTCCGTGACCTTTGGTACCCAAGTCCGATGGATATCCAATGATCTCATAATCGTGAGTGTGGCCTCGGGTCCCCCAGTCCGGTGGATATATAATTATCTCATAACAAGTAATTTCTTCATGCGTGTATTTGCCGCAATGCTTGTAACTACCGCGTTTGACCACCATGCTATGTGTCTTTTCTTTGTTCAGCACCGCAAAGGCAGCTGCTATGTCCCCACGATTATCTTGGTCACGCATCAGCTGTCTATGATTTTTCACTTGTAAAATCCTATTAAATATTCTATCCATGGATGGGAATGGCTCAAGAGTTAGGATTAGGCTCCTTATCTGTGAGTAGTCATTCAACCCCGTTAAAAATTGATGTGATTTTCTTCAATCATTTCAATCACTTTGTTTCATGTGCTGCACTTGCATCTGGAACATAAGCACTGAGGGATCTTTACATAGTTCTCTAGTTGGCTCCATAAATTGGAAAGTTTGGAATAAAATTCCACCACATCGAGCCCTCCCTATTTAGCGAAAAAAATGGCTGCATTGAGAGAAAACACTCTCTCTCCCTAAGTGCTTGACCTAGTCAATTGCTCAAAGAAAAAAGTGAAACGAAGTGCTACTGGAGATCCCGTTACTCATGATGAAGATGCGACCTCCATGGAAATGGAAGCAAACATGGCTAAAATTCCCCAGCAAATGACGAGAGCCTCCTTTAGGGACACTTCGGCCAAGAACAATCCCAACATGGTTTTCTCTTCGTATTCCAATCCTGTTTGGAATAGAGAGGATGATGATTACTACACATCTAATGATGATGAGCTCGACCCAAACTGGGACAATGATCTGCGATGCCCAAACATTCATTTAACCAAGTAGCAAAAGCACTGGTTCGAACAACCTTGGAGAAATGCTCTAATCATTAAGATGTTTGAAAAAGGAGAAGGGTTTTTACGCCTACAAAGGAGTCTTAAATCCAAATGGAAACTCAAAGGTGGTTTCTCTCTTAGCGATAATGGTTGTGACTATTATATCACTAGATTTAGCAACATGGATGATTATCATCATGTCCTTACACAAGGGCCCTGGTTAATTGGGGACAAATATCTCACGATCCGTAGATGGGTGCCCAATTTTGTACATGATGAAGCACCCATATGCTTCTTGACTGCATGGATTCATATTCCTAGCAGTAGTATTGAATATTTTGATATAGAATTCCTTGAAATGATAGGCTCAAAAGTGGGACGTGTTATTGGAATAGATCAAATCATAGCTAATGTAAATCAAGGAAGAATTTCAAGGTTAAGTGTAGAAGTTGACCTTTCAAAACCATTGTTATCGAAGTTTCAACTTCGAGGTTAGGTTTGGAGAATCCAATACGAAGGCATAAAGTTCATATGCTTCAAATGTGGAAAATTGGGTCATCAAGAAGATAGTTGTCCAATATATCCTACTGAGGAGAACCTGGGTTCAGCTGACCATGACAAAGGGCCTCAGATTGATCCAACAAAGGCAACCCCTATGCACAGACCTAAATTCATGGAGGAATTTGGTCCTTAGATGTTGGTGAAAAAACCAATTCATAAGAAGAATCCCAAAACAAACAGCATAAGAACCAAAGAGAAGAACATGCCATCCCATAACCCACCCGCCCCAGGAACTAGAGGGACCCGACCCACCAATACTAATGTGATAAGAAAAGGAAAGAACACGAAATAAGGAGCAAAATCTTCTTCAGGTTAAAGTTCCTTATTTGGTGGATCTCACTATGCTGTTCTGGAAGCCATATCTGAGGATACTTCACAAGATAATTATGAGGGCACAACCATGATGGAAAATATAATGCTAATGGAAAAAGAGGAGGCGCCAGCACAAGAGCAAAATATGGAGGAAGATGTTATAGAAGATCCTACTCAAGATTTACTGAGTGAGGCTAATCCTCAAAGGCAAGATTCGGCCAAAGTTGATATTTCCTTGGATAATTCAAACTCCAAGGAAAGTGTAGCGAATAAGGAAGCCTTGCCTACTAGACTACCACTATGACCATGTAGCCTGAATCAAATAAGGCCTACTTCTCAGACTGATATTTCAAGAAGAACCCATGTCCAGGTCCACTCTAAAGCCCACTTACTAGGAAATTGCCCTATGCCAACCCATGAAGAAAATAACCATGACCCAATGAAATTGATCCCTCAAGCTATCGTATCCTGTCAGCACCAACACACTTCAGCTTGCTATCGCTGAGTCCCCAATTCATTCAAGTGACCCCTCGACTAATACTTAGCTAGCTCTTCAAGACTTTGAGACTAGAAATTCATCCCATGCTTAAGCCCAGGATTAGCCCATGCAACGTGAATTTCCTAATGCACTAGGAGTGGACATATGTGGATCCAATGGACCCCAGCGACATTCTACACGCAACCTTGTAATCTCGCTTGTGGGAGCCACACAAGAAGGCGAGTGAAGACATTACTCTTCTCCCTACCTCTGATTATTTTATGGATATATAAATTTCCAACTCAGTATCCCTATCTATTATAATGTGGAATTGCCAAGGTGCTGTAAGTAGACTCTTCCTTAATACATGAGCTAAACTGATACGGTGCTACGAGCCTCCTATCCTAGCATTGGTAGAGACTAAAATTGACGGCTCTTCTGCTGAAATTGTTTGTAGAAAATTGCACTTCGACAACTTATACAGAGTTGATGCTCAAGGCTTTTGAGGGAGGATTTGGATCCTCTGGAAAAGAAATATTGTTGACTTGCAACTAATCAAGTCGGATAACTAGTTTGTTACCATAGATGCTATCCAAAGTGGCATACAAACTTGGTCTTTGTCCATCATATATGCAAGCCCCAATGAAACACTTCGTCAAAGCCTCTGGAGGGAGTTCACCGAATTTTCTAGCACTTGCAATGAACCATGGTTATTAGCAGCCTACTTCAACAAGACAAAAAGCATGGATGAACATTTTAATTGTAGTGAAGATCTTGCCCGAAGATGTAACAATTTTAGTGCTTAGATCGATAATAACCAACTGCTGGATTTGGGCTTCTCTGGACCGCGCTGTACGTGGGCTAGAGGGACTTCAATGGAGATTAGAAAGGATGCACATCTTGGCCGTGGGCTATGCGACAAACAAGGGAGGATAATGTTTGAGGAAGCTAGTGTACTTCACCTACTTCAGAACAAATCTGACCATAGCTCATTGCTCATCTCCCCAAAGGGATTCACGTTGGCATAACCTGTTAGGCGTCCCTTTTGCTTCCAAGCCACTTGGATCTCTCATTTGTCCTTCGAAGATTTCCTAAAGGAAAATTGGAATCAACACGTCCCACTGTATCCTTTACTTACCAAACCCAAACAAGCAGGGGGGACTCGGGTTCAGAACTACGTGAGACACTAACGCGACCTTTCTTACTAAACTAGGTTGGCGACTAATGCTGGAGAAAGACAAGCTATGGTCCCAAGTTCTTCGGGCTAAGTACTATAGTAGCCACTGTGATATTGACATGTTCCAGCCTAATACATGGCGAGGGATACTTGAAAATGTGGATTTCTTTGAACAAGGACTACGTACCGAAATAGGTAATGGATTATTTTGGTACCACAACTGCACAGACTCCAAACCATTATGTCAATATGCCATGAACGACATAACCCCACACATTCAAGATAATACAGTGGAGGAACTATGGGATGCCCAAACTGGTTGGAAATGGAGTGTATTCTTAGACCTCCTACCCCAAGACGTTATTCAAAAAATTACAGCATATGAGGTGACTCAAGTAGATAACAATGAAGACCATTTCGTATGGGATGACACATCAAATGGAGGCTTTTCTATCAAGTCAGTGGTGAGCATTATTCAAAAGAATATACAGGAGGAAACAGACCCAGTTTGGAAGTTGATTTGGCGCACTCCGTTACCTTAAAGAGTGCGTTTGTTCCTTTGGTTAGCACGACATTATCGCTTCATGACAAATTCCAACAGATTCTATCACGGTGTCACGGACTATCCACAATGCAAGGGTTGTCTCGCTGGTGAAGAAACTGTCATTCACATCTTACAAGACTACAAGTATGTGAAAGAAATTTGGTCATATATGGTGCATGTTCATCACCAACCTGTATTCTTTAATCTACTTGTGAAGGATTGGCTTTATTCCAATCTCACAAACTCTGCCCGGTAGGAGAAAGATTGGGTTACGATCTTTGCCTCGACAACATGGTGGCTATGGAAGTGGCGAAACAAACGTTGCTTCGAGAAACCAGACTTCCAATAACAACAAGCCTGGACCTTTATACGAATGAGAGCCCAGGAAATCATCACAGCCTTCGAAGCACCTACTCAGTCCAACACAACAACTACTAACCAATGAAAATGCCTTCATACGATGGACACCCCCTACAGAGACTTGGACAAAACTTAATGTGGATGGAGCCTCGAAAGGAAACCCTAGCCCGACTGGAGGATGAGGTATATTTCAAGACCATTATGGCAATTGGATTAAGGCCTTTGCAGGCAACTTTTGATGGTGTATGTTCGTGAAAGATGAGGCTTTGGCCCCACTCAAAGGTCTACGTATTGCCCGAGAAGCTGGGTACACAAAAGTCGAAATAAATATGGATTCCCAAATCATTGTGGAAAAGGTCAAACAACCATGCCAACGACATCAGCTTTTATACTTCATCATCAAAGAATGCCAGCAATTGATCTCCAAGAGGGGGTGGGAAGTGAAGCTTAGCCACTGCTGTAGAGCAGCCAATAGAATTGCTAATCACTTTGCAAATCTAGGAGCAAGTCAAAATTCATCCTTGTAATTTTTGAGTTTCCTCCGAGACCTATTCTCACTATTCTTTTTGAAGATGTTTTTGGGGTCTCTTGGCCTCGTAGTGTTCCCAATAATTAAAATTATTTAAGGGCCCAAGCCCCTCTTTCAGGGAAAAAAAAACAATATGCTATACCAGCCTTCAACTTGTGATTTTTGGGAACATTAACAATGCCATATCTCTTCTTCAAAGTACTCCACATCACATGAGCTGAATTAACATATGGTACAATTGAACGTAATTTTGGATCTATTATGTTTAAAATCAAAGATGAAACCATCGGATTGACTATTTCCCATGCTTGGAGTTCCATGGCGTTTCCTTGGATCTTGCTTAACTATACTCTAATGTCTATTCTCTGATACCATGAGCAAATAAAGCACGAGAGAGAGAGAGAGAGAGAGAGAGAGAGAGAGAGAGAGAGAGAGGGAGAGAGAGAGGTTTAAGGGGAGCTAATGTCACATGTCTTCACATTAAGATGGAAAATATATACAAGATTCATGAGCAAGCCCTAGCTTGCCCTAACTAGCCTTACAAGCTTAAAGCTAAATAAGGATAATACGAGAGATAAAATCAATACATATATCAAATATATCACGTATTCCTTAATAACCTTGCCCATGATAAGAATTCAAGTAGAGGTGCAGTTTCAGATTCTTCCCTAAAAAAAGAAAAAAGAAAAAAGAAAAAGTCTAGGTATGATCCTTTGCTGTAGAAGTTACACACCTGTGCTAGCATCTTCTCGGTGGAAAATATAGCCACATTCGAAGATGAATGAGGATTCAATAAGATCTTGAATGCCACTATTTAGAGTGGATCCTGGTAGTTTGGCGCATGCTGCTTGCAGAGCAGATAATCGCTCTTCGCATAGCTAAATTTTAAACAAGGACTTAGCGCTTAGGGCTTATAGCTAATGTTTGTGTGTGAATTAAGTGGGGAGTAGCAAGCATTCTTAACTTCCTATTCCACTTTTCCAATGGTGCAATCTCTCCCCGGGAGCCCCCCTGGGAAAAAAAGGAAAGCCTATATTCAAAAAATTGCCCAAAAGTGACTTTTTTGGCTAGTTTAAAAGTGGACACCTTTTTAGTTAGGCATTGGTCTGAATTTATGTCACTGTGCTTGGAACACACTTGTGCAGACTTGAACATGCTTCTTGTGATTACCTTTATTCAAGACGCTTTGAACCTCTTGCAAATTGTCAAACATTGTTTTGGAGACCCATTAATTACTATTGCTCATACACACACATATGTATATATGTATATGTACAACCTTGATTTAAAGGTGCTTCATGTGTTGTTTATATCTTAAGTGCTTAACTGGTCCTTTACCTAGCATGAAACAATTGTTCAGAACTTTTGCATGCAAACATTGTGCATAAAAACTCTAACTTATGATTATGGTGCATAGTGTAGTCAATTATGAGAAACAATTGTTAGTTTCAGTGTTTGGTTTTAGTTTTGTGTTGTGACTCGTCTCACCACCTTGTAAATATGTGAAAGTGACACAATGAACATGGAGCCTTGTTTTTGAATTTTTTATGGGATCTTCGTAACAACCTATTCTATTGGCAAGCAACCATTATTGGGCCCCATGGCATCTCTTAGGAAGAAGGGGTTTTCTATCTTAGAATTAACTTCCCTTCAGATTATCCTTTTAGAACCCCATGCTAATCTAAGGTAATTCACTTAAATGATTGTTATTGTGTCAGTCTGTTTTGCATTACTGGGATTTTAAAAAAAAATATTAGGCTTTCAATATTTCGCCTACTTCTTTTATTGATCCTTCATGCATTACTCTATTGGCATCGTTGATTATCTTGGTGTCAGATAATTGTATGGTCATTAACAGCGTATATGTTTTATGAAGTGCTTGTACTTCTGTGTAGCGGAATGTTTAAGCCGAGCCTAGCCAACCGAAGTTGACTAGTTGCTTGACTTTATGCGAATATGGCTTCTATGGTTAGTGAGATGTCAGTGCTTTGGTTCAGTTTGATCTCATTTTGATCCTTGACAATTGGCTTGATTCTGTTGCCTCTGCTTCAGCTTGCTTATCAAAAATAGTTCAGTAAACCTTTTCCCATTTTATAAAAATGAAAAAGGAAAAAAAAATTGGGCCTCTTACTTAGTGGGATCCATTTGGATGGTGACATTACTGGTTGTTGGACATCATAACGTGATCAGGAAAAAGGTAAAATATAGAAATTGGTTGGTGTTGATGAATCCATTCATTATTGTGTAGTTCTGTAATGTCAGCATATTGTTTTCAAATCAGAAATTTAATTAGAACACTTGATGTCCTTGTAAATACAAATTTCAACTCTAAAATAAATTAGACAGAAATTTGGATACAAGATTCAATCTTTGTATTGATTTGAAGGTATTGATACAATCTCTATTGAATACAATATGTATGATCCTCTGATTCGATCTCCTTGTTGAATTTGAATGAACTTGGGCTTGGGAGAGGGCCTTGAAGGCTTGATCTCAATCAAGGCAAGTCTTTGATCTTTAAGGGAGGATGGCACGCGCTCGATGTGCTTGTTGTCTTCTTTGAAAGAGAGAGTATTTGAGTGTTGGATGGATTCCTCAAATTAATAAACTTTAGCTTGAGAGAGGGTCTTGAAGGCTTGATCTCAATTAAGATAAGTCTTTGATCTTCAAGGGAGGATGACACGTGCTCGATGTGCTTGTTGTCTTCCTCGAAGGAGAGAGTATTTGAGTATTGGATGAATTCTCGAATTTTTCTAACCTTTCCAACGTCTGAATCAAGGGGGCTAGGGTTCTATTTATAGGAAAGCTTCCTCCTCCCCCTTGATAGTCAAGATGGGCCTTGACTTGGTTTTTGGGCCTTCCATCAGGCCTCATCTTGGATTGATCTGACTTAGGAGTCATTCCCTTGACTTTGACTTTGACCTGGGAGTCTCTTGAACTTGAGTCGGGCATTGACTTGGAAGTCGCCTCGAGCTTTGACTGGATGCTAACCTAAGAGTCATTTGACGTTTGACTTAGTAGTTGATTTAGACCTTGACCTTTGACTTGTAACTTAGGCTTTGAACTTTGACTTTGACTTTGACTTGGTTTTGACCGCGCCTTGACTTGGAACTCGTTCAGGACCTCGGGTTTTAGGTCGTCACTTGACTTGGTAGTTGTTTTGAGCCTCGATTTGGGCTTTCACTTAAGTTTTGACTGAACCTTGACTTGAAAATATTTTGGGCATGCCTTAAGAGTCTTTGGGGCCTAATTAAATTAATTAAAAGCATTGGGCCGGTTAATTAATTTGATTTTTTATTTTGGTACGACACGAATAATTTTTTTAATGCCTACAAATTGCCCCCTCGAGAGAAGGTCACGTGTGAGACTTGTCGTTTGAGCGTGACCGATGTCTCAACTTTTTTTTCCAGAGCTTGACAAAGAATTAGGAGAAAAATTGAATTGGATCATTTGGACTAGGTTGAAGACAAGGTCATGGCCTAGCTGCAATAGGGCCCGATTTTTTGTCGGGTCCGTCCCTCCCTTTCATTTCCCTTCATCTCTTTTCTCGCATGGGGCTGGGCCCGTTTTCAACTTTTCTTCTTTTTTTTTTTCACTCAAGCCTGGACTACAAGGAGACTCTGACCCAGTCCGTGGCCTTGTCTTCATTTCTTTATTTTTATTCGTGCGCAGGCCTGGTCCGTATAGCTTAGCTCCTGGCCTACTTCATTGTTTGTTTCCGACCCGTGTTGGGTCTGCTTTTCTTTTAATTCGCGGCCCATATACTCGAAGCCTACTACCTTTTCCTTTTTGTTAGATCTTAGAGTATACTTCCACAAGAGGGGGGGTGAATTGTGGTGTCTGATTTTCGCGTTATA
>JACYFF010031955.1:30506144-30540988 GCA_017589665.1 Selenicereus undatus
TTGCCTGCAACGGTTTGGTTTTAAGGGGGTTGGGGGACACTCACTGAGCGTGTGGTTGCTCATCCCACTACTCTTTCCCCTTTTCCCCCAGGTTTTCTTTATGACAGGAAGAAGTGAATCAGCGGGAATCGATTGTTGCTTGCAAGGTGTCATTAGTGCCTATTTATGTCTTTAAGGAGTTATGTAATGCCCTTTTTAGTTTGTAAACGTTTGTAAACAGCATTCTAAGTTCATGTAATACATATTGGTTATGAGTCGCTCTGTATGGCCATATGAGCCAACCATCTGGTCAGTTAGATGTCTTTTGGTTGAAGTTGGTTATGTTTTGGGATGTAAACCCCATACTCCGGTTGTGTGAACCGTTGAGTTGTATCTTTTACTGTTTCAGTATTAATGAACTATTATATTTGGTGTACTCCGAGCGGGTGGCTCGTCGAGTTATGAACTCCGGCGTGTGGCCGTTGAGTTATGTTTTAAATGTTTACGCTTCCGTTGATTTACAGGGACTTATTGTAAGGCATTTAGCCTGGGAACGTTCAGTTTTCAGGGGAAGTTTTGTCCGTTTCGTCCCAAAATTTAAGTAAGAAGTTAGGAAAACGTAACGCTTTCGGCCCTAGGGGCTGGGGGTTGTTACATTGATGGTATCAGAGTATGGTCCTGCGACCATAGGCCGCGACCTGAGTCTTGCATCTCATATAGGTGCCTAGGAACACTTTGCGGTTATGTGTCATATGCCTGCTTCGTGTGCAAGTGTGCCTTGTAGTACGACCATCTTTGACTTATATGAGGCTCTAGTAGGTTGATTAAGCGAAAATGGCGAGTTATGCGTTAGTATAGGAGTCGAATAGCTCTCCCCACACCTTGAGGTGACGTTGTGAGTACTTCATTGGTGGAATATGCTCCTAACATGCCAATTGACTTCATTGATTGACTTTTAGGTGATCCGGATGAGCCAATTGGATGTTTGTGAGCCTACTCCATTTCCGTGTTCTTGTGTCCGCTAAGCTATGTTTTGATCGGTAAATGCCTTTTTCATGCACTCTCATAAGACAGTCGATAGTTTAAGCACGTCGTTTTAAACTCGAACCATTGAAAAGTCTTCCTGTAAGCTCGTCTTTGCCCCTGAAGTACGATTTGCTCCTCGGGCCCCATAATGGAGTGAGCAGACGTACTCAAAGGATGGTAGAGAAGAAGTTCAAAACAGATAAGCTTTTTTCACCTTTGAAATCCAAAGTTTCGAAATGTTAATATCTTTTCGTTGTCGCGTCAAGATTTATTTTACGTTCTTTAGCTATGATGAGCGAGCTTAGGTTTCTGAGTACATGCCATTGTACTATACGTGTCGATATCGATTGCTATAATTTTAGTTTATGCATATAGTGATAATTGACTTGTATAATAGCTTGAATAGTGAAACAATGTTTTTTTCAATGTTTTTAAAATGTGTTAGTTCATGTACAACTCATGCTTATGATTATGCTAGCATGTGGTTATTTATGTCATTTTCATGTACAATTGACTTCATTTATTATACACTTTATGTTAGCTTATACACTCTATGTCACATGTTAGTTCATGCTAGTTCATGTGTGAGTGTTATAATTGGTTTTTAACATGCTATAGCCCCTAATGTATGATTGCTACAATTATTATGCTACCATACAAGTCACATGTTAGTTCATGTTACACAAGTTAATTATCATGCTAGTTCATTTTAGTTCATGTTAATTGATGCTAGTTCATGTAGAATTGCCGTAATTGGTAATCCTACTAAACGATATCTTCCCTCTTTCTTTTGAATTCCGAATTCCTTGAGCTTGTATGCATGCTTGAAGACTACGTGCTAATGGTAGGACCCCGAGAACCATTGCATAGTGTACCTAATGTTCCCCTTCTCTGCCATTATTGATTAAACCATGCATTACTTGTTCTTTTTATTATATGGATTATTATTCATGAATGGGCGACCATGTTTTGGCCTAAACGAACCCGAATACATCTAGAAAGCTCAAGTGAGAAAGAACCTAGCAGACTTTGGAATTGTACATAGTAAACAATCCCTCCTAAGGCAAGCGACCTACAATACGACTCCTATGATCACCTGTAAGATAGATGTACCTCGTAAGACCTCAACGTGTGCCTATGAGGCCATTGATGTCAACCATACTCGCACAATTCTAGTCGCTCAACACCAATTCTTCCTAAATTGGATGAGGTTTAAGGCATGCCATTGACCATAGGCTGCAAAAGAGGGGATTACACGCATACTTACATGTCTAAGTGTTCTTTTATGTGACAACATGTGGGTCTGCATGTCTTAAAAATTTATTATGATGTCATGTGCTGTGTAAGACCATAAGAATACATATAGATATGATCTTTGTATGTAACCATCGACATGTTGTGATCAAATGCCAACAAAATGAGTTTCGACAACTACTTGCTTGAATTTGTTAAACATGTGACTGTAATAGTTAGAACGATTGATTCATGTACTTAGTTTCACACCATGACTCTTGGATCATCATTTACAACCCATCAATACTGTTATCTCGTGGTAGAGTTGGATTAGTTGAACGCGATTTATGTAATGCATGAGTGGATGACAATAGAGTTATGTCTACCTGAATTACGTGTATAGAGTATATATCTCACGTTTAAGGAAGTGGCATGGTAGAATACTCGGGGTCATGTCATCATGCGTAATTATCAAGTATCATGTGAATGATTGGCTTGGTGAATGCATATCTTGGTATTTGCTTGATTTAAGTTGGCTTGGCATGTGGCTTGATTAGCCAATTATTTAAGTTTTGTAAAGAAGGGCATGACTCGACCTCTAACATGTTATTCGCATTCCATGAATTCTATGATTCCATATCATAGCTGAATAGTTGCATACACACATACCTATAAGACCAATGACACCGTTGTTCTTACCTCTGCTAGTTGATTGTTGACCAGTTATGTGTTTTCTGAGCGAACGGTTTAGTAAATGAACTACCTGGTGCATGTTCGACTAGATTCTTGTTGGGTGTATCCCTAATTTGGCCAAATAGTCCAACCCACGTGAATTGTCGCTTCATATAATTATAATTAGCTAACTGTTACTTGGCATTTAGCCTTTATGTTGTGGTTAAATGGCTGGCTGTGCACATATTTTACAACATACTTATGTCGCTACAACCCTTTGCTTTCAAACACTTACCTTGGTATGCATCATTGAATGGTATGCTGGGATATGCGTGACTATAACGGAGGTTACTCATCTCCTATATGATTAAGTCCTATGTACCTTGTGATTGATGTGTGAACATGTACGGACCTATTCCCGCTCATCGATCCATATTCTTGCTATGTAACCTCCTAAGTTATGTGCTTACATGATTAATGATGGTCGAATTTGTTATGCTCTTTCATGTGATTTATTAAATCTGCGTGATGGATTGATGCATGTTGGATGTGACTCTTGGGCTGAAAATGTTGAATTGTTGATTCCATGTGATGTCATTGCGCTAAAGTGATTTTATGTGATGCTATGTGACAACCTTATTACTCCAGCGTGTTATAGCAGTCTCAAGGTTAACCGATGTGACCCTGAAAGCGATTGAGTTCATGTTGTAGGTTGAAGCCATTTATGAATGATCCAATAACTTTCTGCCTTTGAATGAACTTGACTAAGATGATTGCTTTCATATGAACCTGGATTGTCTATCATACATGTTTTCATTTTGTGAATTGCTTGTTATATGCATATCGATCCGTTTCATGTTATCTCCAGTTCCTAAACTTGAGAATGTTGAATTGCTGATACTATGCACTACTATGTCATGCTATTACACTTTAATGAGTCTATGTGATGCTACTATGCTTAAATGATTCTATGTGATGCTACTATGCTTAAATGATACTATGTGGTGCTATGTGTCACTTCTGTTCTAATGCGTTATGGGTGTCTCCATGTTAATCGTCGTGATTTCAAAGTGACTTGAATTCATGTTTTAGTATGATACTACTAGCGTATGACCTTAATATGTCATTGCCCTGATTGTCATGCCTTTAGATGCACACTTATAGATGCCTATGTCTAGCATTATTGCTTGTCATGCGAATTGAGTTTAGACCATCGAAAATCTATGTTTCATGTTCCAATACGGTTGTCCATGCCAACTCATTTGCCCCTCTTCAATGCGATTTGCCCTCGGCGCCTAAATAGAGTGAGTAGACGCTTGAAGAGGATTCGCGAGGAGGAGACTGGATGCCATAAGCGATTTCCTTTTGATTTAAAAAGAAATAGTGTTTGCAAAATGAAACCTTTTGAAAACCTATCGCGTAGATCTTAGTTGTGTGCATGCATTCTAGGAAAGACCGAACTTAGATTTAGAATTTCGAGGGCGAAATTCTTGTAAGGGGGGAAGAGTGTAAGACCCGCTTTCGTTATTTTTATACTAAGTTGCTTGTATTACCTTTTTACGCTATAAAATCGTATTTCTAGTAACTATATGAGTTAAATGATTATCGATTTGCTTTTGGAAGTTATAATTTTATTAAAAGGAATTATTATTTCTATTTTTGATTTCAAAGTTAATTCGTGTCATTTATGCCTTTAAATTATATTAATAGTTTAATCTAGTCGTTAAACGATTAATTTCATTAAAAAGGACGATTACTTGATTTATGTTATTATTGACGTTACTTATTTATAAAACTATTGAATCGATGCTAACTGAATTTTTTAAAATCGTCTTTCGATTTATTTAGTTGATTCCCGAAGTTTGATTAAAGATGTTAATTGTAGGAGGTTTCGACTCGAGTTTAGACTCATTAATAAGTTTGGGGTTGGAACCTGGCTGAAGCATGTTATTAAGCCAAAGATAAAACTAAAAATATAAGGGATCGAAGCCCCAAACCTTTCTCAGCCAAAAGACAAGGCCCGACCCCCTCTCTCTCTCTACCCGACGCTCTCTCTGACTCTCGCGACCCTCTCTCTCCTCTGCTTCCCCTCTCCTCCTCACGCAAAACCCACCACCACCACCATTTGAGCGTCGCCGGTGAGCTAGGGAGGGACCACGGCGGTCCCCTGCGCGCGACCACTCACCGGCCGACCACCGCGGCACCACGACAGAGAGAGATGGAGCGAAAGAGTGAGAGATCGAGTGAGGCTGAGGGTTATGGTTTGAAACCCAGATGCACCGCCACCACCACAGTCGCCGTCGACGGGTGAGCCCAAGAGCTGGCAACCACCTCTGCGCGGTGATTGAGCGAAAATCGGCCACAGTTTGGCTGAATTCAACGCGGGTAGAGCCGATACTCATACGAAATTCACAAGCATAGTGAGTTTCGAGCCTTTATCCTTCTTTAAACTGAATCTCTGTCCCAAACCCTCACTAATTGTGTGAAAATTGGACAAAAATCGTGATTTAGGGTTTTGGGTTTGGGCTAGGTCGAGTCAGACGCGAAGAGTGGAGGAGGACCTGGCTGTTGATGTCGATTTTGACCTCAATTCAAGCTAAATCGCGTGTCTCTAGCGTGGAATCGAGGTGGGTGTTTCTCGCTTCCTAAATTAGTATTAATTTCGAAATCGTTTTAAGCTTTAAGTTGCGATGCATGCTAAGTTTAGTTAGTTTATACCTGAAAACGACTTCGAATCGTTAAATGTTAGTTTAGTTTATTAAAACAAGAAAATGACTTGAATCGATACATGTTAATCTAGTTAGTTGATGCCTGAGATGTTGATTCGAAGTTAATTTAACGTGTTTAGCATCGATTCAAGTTAATTAGTTGATGCACGAAAAAGAATTAAAAACGAAGTTGTTTTGATATGTTTAGCCTTGATTCGAGTAATTAGCGATTCATGAAAAAGGATTAATTTGGAGGTTATAAAGGCGTAGTTAGCTTGGATACGACTAAAGTAAGTTAAGGTTTAAAAAGAATTAAAAACGAAGTTGTTCTTATATGTTTAGCCTTGATTCGAGTAATTAGCGATTCATGAAAAAGGATTCATTTTGAAGTTATAAGAACATGGTTAGCTTGAATGTGACTAAAGTTAACTAATGTATAAAAAGGGTTAAAAACGAAGTTAGTTTAGTATGCTTAGCTTCGATTCGAGTTAAGCTAACTAATGTCTGTGGTTGAATGAAACTTGAAGTTATTGAGATGTGCTTAGCTTCATTCAAAGTACGTTCATGCTTAGGAAAGCTTCCTTTAAAATGCATCGTGTATGTTAGATTTGAATCATGTTTGGTTTACTTAGTAAAGTGTTGTCAAGCGATGACTGAATATGGTTATATGTGGCTGAAAGGTGCTGTTTGCACAGGTAAGAGCCTAAACCTCACCCTCTTTTAAATAAGTCTATATGATAACTTATTATGACAAATAAATTGATGAAACAAGCTAGTAGTTGGATGGTTTGAGGATAACATTATGAGCGTTTGAGGTCTTGTGTGTACGGTGAAAGTGAGGAGGGAGACTGGGTTGTGAATTGACCGCAATCGTGTGGATTGCGAGGCCATGTGTGGCTTATTGTGTTGAATTGATATGATTGATATGAAGTGCTTAAATGTGATATATGTAATATATGTGCTTAAATGCTTAGATTGCATTATGTGCATAAGAGTGAGTTTTTAAAGAAAGATTTCATGTCTTGAAATGATAGTAGCCATAACTATTATTGCATGATGGCCTATTTTAAGTAAATGAAAGCAGTTTTGGGAGTGAACTCGCTTGAACAGGGGAATCCCTAAAGAGTTTTACAAAAGCGTGAGTTGTATGATAAAAGATTTCGCTGTGAGAGGCAGCAGCAAACTTATTAGTCGTTAAGACCAAGTTTAAATGGCTAAGATAAGTGCATAGGGACATCAGATAGGGAGTGAACCTGCTTGAACGGGGGAATCTCTATATAGCCTAGGGCGTAGCCCCTAGAGACCCTGACGAGGGTTAAGGTCCAAAAAGTTAGTTGCCATCCCGGGAGTAAGAGCTTAGGGGATTGAGTGTAGATCTCTCCCAACCAGCACTTTATGATCTTATGCCCAGAAGTAGTTTCTTATTAAATAAGAAAAGCAATTGGCACTTTGCCTTTTGAAATATTTCAGAAAGAAAGTTTGAAGGGTCATTATGCGACCAAGATGAAAGAAAAGAGCTTTAAGAGCCTCAACAGAAGAGTTTTAAGAGCCTCAACAGGCTAACAGAAGAGTTTTAAGAGCCTCAGAAGAGCTTTAAGAGCCTCAATGGCTAAATGAAGTGTTTTCAGTAAAAAGAAAGAAAGTTTCCTATGTGTGCTATATGCATGCTCTAAGTATACTTTATGAATGAGTTATGTTTGCAAAGCAAGAAACGAAAATGTCTATGCTTGAAACTTCAAAGCATGTAATCGTAAAGAATATATGACTTCAAAGTGAGTGTACAAGCATTATAGTTAGAAGCATATGTTCAAGCAAGCAAGTGGCCATGTTGTTTTCATGATATATCATGAGGTGACTTCTTAAAGTACATATTGAGCATATAGGTGATAGTGCATCCCAAGTTTGTTTAGAGTCACATGATATGTAAGCAAGTCCCTAACATGCCACCTTTGTTGAAACTAAGAACCTATCATGAAACTGAGAATCTACCATGTTTAAGTGTTTGCAATCTGTGACATGTAGCTTATTATTATAGTTCTTCATTAAGTGGATATTATGAGTTATGTTTATGAGAAAGAACGTTATGTGCTTAGCTTCATTGCTTGCCTAAGTGCTTAACTGCCTGTAGTCAAGAAGTTGGTCATTTAAGGACCTAGAAATATGTTAAGTGGGTAAAGTGAAGCTTATGGTTAGTGATATTTCTATAAGAACTTCGTGAATGCCTATTATGATATTAAAGTATGATTACGTGATATGTGATTAGTAAAGATATTATTGCCTGCAACGGTTTGGTTTTAAGGGGGTTGGGGGACACTCACTGAACGTGTGGTTGCTCATCCCACTACTCTTTCCCCTTTTCCCCCAGGTTTTCTTTATGACAGGAAGAAGTGAATCAGCGGGAATCGATTGTTGCTTGCAAGGTGTCATCAGTGCCTATTTATGTCTTTAAGGAGTTATGTAATGCCCTTTTTAGTTTGTAAACGTTTGTAAACAGCATTCTAAGTTCATGTAATACATATTGGTTATGAGTCGCTCTGTATGCCCATATGAGCCAACCATCTGGTCAGTTAGATGTCTTTTGGTTGAAGTTGGTTATGTTTTGGGATGTAAACCCCATACTCCGGTTGTGTGAACCGTTGAGTTGTATCTTTTACTGTTTCAGTATTAATGAACTATTATATTTGGTGTACTCCGAGCGGGTGGCTCGTCGAGTTATGAACTCCGGCGTGTGGCCGTTGAGTTATGTTTTAAATGTTTACGCTTCCGTTGATTTACAGGGACTTATTGTAAGGCGTTTAGCCTGGGAACATTCAGTTTTCAGGGGAAGTTCTGTCCGTTTCGTCCCAAAATTTAAGTAAGAAGTTAGGAAAACGTAACGCTTTCGGCCCTAGGGGTTGGGGGTTGTTACATATATATATATATGTATATATGTACACATATACATAAACACACACACACACACACACACACACACACACACACACACACATATATATATATATATATATATGCGTTTCGGGCATCTGAGCAGGTTTGGGCTTGAGGGTGGCCTTAGGATGGTGTTCCTATAGGCTATATGCGTGTGGGCATGGTTCGCTGGATAATTGCATTGGAAGCCTGTTTAGATAAAACCCGAGTTTTTCCTCAATCACTTAGCCGCTCACGTTTTACCTGCGCATTAAATCTAATGAGTAGTCAGGTAGAATTTGGTCCCTCATTGTCGGTTATTGCGTATTCAAAGGTGCCCGTGGACCTAGTTCCAGAGATGGGCCGTCTCGATGCCACCACTCATTAATGCACGAGCTGCGAGATGTGTATATGGTTGCGACCATTTGTACATCGGAGGATCCTGGGGAATTGCGCTCTTAGCACGGATGGTCCCGCGGCCACCATCAATAAATGCACGCATTACGAGGTGTGGACAATCTCTGTGAAACTGTCACGTTTCACTATAAAAGGTGGTCTTCGGAACCGAATTCCCTTCATTTCCTGGGTTGTTCATAGCTATCAGCACAGCTTTCCATGGCTTTCCCACGTGGCTTGGATACCAAGGCGATAGGTGAATTCGTCGTTCGCCATTTCTCGTGGGATCGGCGAGGGAAGGCTTTCCCCCCTTCGCCCCTCCCCAAGGACTTCCGAACATTGTGCCCAGATTTTGATATGGTCGTGGCTGAGCAGGCGGCCGAAGACTATGGTTTTCCTGAGCTGCCCCAGGTAATCTTTTATGGGATGCTCCTCAATGAGGCCGAAAAGCTTAGGGTGTTGCATGGGCCGAGGCTTCAATCATTGGAAGCGGCCTTCTCCGAATTGCGTTGGGGGCCATTCAAGTCGTGGATTTGGCTATTCGTCGAAAAAAATCTATAAGCCTCGGTTTTGCCCAAGCAACACGAGCGCGGGCACGTAACCTAGCCATCAAGACGGGGGCTCTAATGAGGCGGTAGCGGCAAGCGATACAAACTCAGAAGGGGCGTCTGCCCTCTAAGGTTGCGGAAGCCGACAGGCTACCCCCCTTTTTTCTTTTGCTTCTATCTTGTACTGATGTGAATGATTAATAAAGGCGCCTGTGTTCGTACCAAACAGCAGTAGCAATCTCTTTTCATTTTATTTTTTTTTAGGACACATGTCTCTGTCAAATTGGCCGCTGAGTCCTTGGGAAGATCCCAGGCTTTTGGGCTCCCCCCCCTCTTTTTCTTATAAATACATCGTCATTTCTTTGGAGATGATACTCAAGAGTGTCACTCTCTAGGAGTGATAAAATCAGTGTAAGCGACCCGCACTTTTCTTGACAAGTCATGACTTTCCCTCTTATCCGCGACACCAGAGAGATGGCTACTTTCGTGAGGGAGACGTTCGTCTGGCGTCGGAGGAGCGCATCGCACCCCCCTCGTCCTCTTCCCGAGGATTTCCACGGGTTGTGTCCGGGCTTCTCATTAACCGGGGCCGAGAGTGCAGTGGCGAAGTTTGAACTTCCCGAAATCGTCCAAGCAACGTTCTACGCGATGTTGTTGAGCTAGGCGCGGCTCATGAGTTTACGGGGGGCGAGATGAAGTCTTCACTAATAGATCTGAGGTGGTTGACCTTCGATAGGTGGATATATTGTATGGACAGTATCCTGAGGGCGGCCCAGCAGAATCGTCTAGCTAATGAAATGCCAGTTTTGAATTCTGCAGACGGCCAGGGAGAAGATTCCAACTCGGGCGCCCCCTACCCCCTCTAGTGATGAGGAGGAAACTTAGCATCTTGCCCATTTGTAATGTTGCACGCTCTTTAGGACGCTTGTAGTGACCTTTTCGTGTAATACAAAGCCTGTTTGCATTGGCGTGCTTTCTTGTATTGTTGCACCATTGCCAAGTTCTTTTTTTTTTGTCCCACGGGGCTGAAACCCAACCCTCCACGGGGCGAGACCACAGTGGGTTTTGAAAGTAACAACTGGCCGTTAGGCCGTGCTCATGGGTTTTCCGCTCACAGAGGGGCGAAGAGTGTAGCGACCAGCCGTGAGGCCGTGCTCATGGGCCCTTAGCCCCCAGAGGGACTAAGAGCGTAGCGACCGACCGTGAGACCATTCTCATGGGCCCTTAGCCCCTAAAGGGACTAAGTGCGTAGCGACCGGCCGTGAGACTGTGCTCATGGGTCCTTCGCCCCAAGAGGAACTAAAAGCGTAACGACCGACCGTGAGGCCGTGCTCTTGGGCCCTTAGGCCCCAGAGGAACTAAGAGCGTAGCGACCGGCCGTGAGGCCGTGCTCATAGGCCCTTAGCCCCTAGAGGGACTATGAGCGTAGCAACCGGCCATGAGGCCGTGCTCATGGGCCCTTGGTCCTCATGGGGACTAAGAGCGTATCGACCGGCCGTTAGGCTGTGCTCATGGGCCCTTAGCCCCAAGAGGGACTAAGAGCGTAGCAACCGGCCGTGAGGTCATGCTCATGGGCCCTTAGCCCCCAGATGGACTAAGAGCGTAGCGACCGACCGTGAGGTCGTGCTCATGGGCCCGTAGCCCCAAAAGGGACTAAGTACGTAGTGACCGGCCGTGAGGCTGTGCTCATGAGCCCTTAGCCCCCAGAGGGACTAAGAGCGTAGCGACTGGCCGTGAAGCCATGCTCATGGGCCCTTAGCCCCTAGAGGGACTAAGAGCGTAGTGCCCGACCATGAGGCCGTGCTCAAGGGTTCCTGGCGCCAGAGAGACTAAGAGCGTAGCGACCGGCCATGAGGTCGTGCTCATGGGCCCTTGGTCCCCAGGGGGACGAAGAGCATCGCGACCGGCCATTAGGCCGTGCTCATGAGCTTCCAACCCCCATAGGGATTAAGAGCGTAGCGACTGGCCATGAGGTCGTGCTCAAGGATTCCTTTCCCCCAAGGGCACTAAGAGCGTAGCGAACGGCCGTGAGGCCGTGCTCGAGGGCCTTTAGCTCCCCGGGGGACTGCTCGAAGTAAAACGCCTAGAGACACCGACACGCGCAGCGTCATTGAGGACATGGCCGTTCTGTGGGGCCACGTGACGTCGATTCGAGAGGGGCATGTTTGTCGAGGTGCGTTAGGACATGTGCCCTGCCTCCTGACTCTATATAAGGGTGAGAGCTTCGCCCACTGGGTCATTTGTGTTCCACATTTTCCATCCTCTAGAGAGAGAAAGAAATTCTAGAAAGAGAGGCTCTGATATTCCTCTTCCTTCTTCCAAAGTTGCCCTAGCTTCTCCAGCACTCTCCTTTGAATCCTTAGAGGTTTGTTGGGAGGTTAACTCCTGTCTTCAACCAGGTCTTTCGTTCTTTAACGCTCACAGGTACACGCTCATGCCCTCTCGCCGCACTATTTGTATATTATGTCATCTTGCTCGTCCAGTGGGGACGTCACTGAGGGGCAAGCCAAAAAAGAATAAGTTTAGGGAGCCAAAAAAGATTCCCTATGTCGTCCCCGTCTTCGAGCCAGGCACGCCCTTGTGGTTCAGCTACGAATATTCTTCTACCCCCAGCATTCTTAGCCCTAAGGTGACTGTGACGTACCCTTGGGAGGTTACCATAGTTAACTCTGTGCCCAATTTCTAGGTCCTCAATATGGCGAAGACGAAGTCTCGACCAGCTCTTCTACCGACTCATTAGATCCGAGCGGTTCAGGGCTTAAACAAAGAGGTCGGGCACCTCCGATTACCGAGATCGTGGCCGAGGGGCTGGAATTTCTTAGGGCCCCAACCCGTTCGGATCCGCAAGACGGTCCGGGAAGTCACTTCCCTGACCCAAGGGTCGTTTATAAGCTAAAGAGGTCGGCACTCGACAAGTAGTATCTCCTACGTACCGAGTAATCCTTCGTGATGCCCGAGCTGGACAATACCGTGAATGAGCCGCCCGTTGAATGTATAGCGGTATATAGGGCGGCCCTGGACTACGGTCTTTAGTTTTCTCTACATCCGGTGATTAAGGAGATTTTCAGCAAGTATGAGTTGGCACCTGCTCAAATCATGCCGACCTCCTGGCACAACATTTATTCGTTTATCACCACGTGCGAGTTGCGGGGTCTAACCTGCTCGGCACAAGTGTTCGGCCTGGCTCACACGGTTTAGAGGGCCCCTAGGGAGACCAGGGACCTAGGGTGGTATTGCTTTAATAACAGGCCGGGTTTTATGACAACCATTGAGAAAAAGTCAAAATTGACGTATTGGAAGTATGACTTCCTCTTCCTATGACGGGCATCGGGTTGGGGCGACGTCCCTGATTGGAATGAGGGAAAGCAATTTCGACATCCCTTTGGAGAGCCCATGGCCAAAGAGCGGCGAACTGCTCGCTATTTTATGTTCGACATACGCAAGGATGACAGGCCTCAACCCATCCCAAGATTCATGAGCCAAGCAATTGAATTTGGAAGGGGACTGGAAAACAGGAGGAGCAAATTCGGCGACTGGGAGCCATTAAACTAGCTGCCCAAGCTAAAGTGTTTTGCTAATGATTTCTTTCTTGCCGCAGCTGGTCTTCTGATCCTTAAAAATTTCACCAAGGGTACTTAGTTGTCTAATCACTACTTTGCTTTTTGTTTTGTACTGACCTAACTTCTCGTTTGTCTTTTTGCAGATCAAGCAAGGGCTCAGCTGACAGTCTTCGAGACCAGGGATGCGACGGCTGAGCAGGTGGCGGCTGAGGCCGAGCGTAGGCGGGAGGAGGAGAGGCTCCTTGCCGTTTCCCAGCAGGCTAAGAAGGTATGGCATACAGCCCCTTATCCTTTCTTCTTTCTATCATGGAAACAGCTCGGGAGATAACCAGCTTCTTACAGGTGCCCTCCGTTGCACCCCATAGGAAGAGACCTGCCATAAGCCTGGCACCATTGCGTAAAAAGCAGAGGACCGAGGGGGCACCTGGTGAGACCGAGGAATTGACCCCTCCGCAAGTGGGGCAGGCAAATGTTGAGGGGCCGGTCACTTAACAGTCGGCTAGCCGGTCTTTAGGGGAGCGGACTGTTGCCGGGCAGGGGCAACATATTGCTGCTCGCGCTACAGGAACTTCCACCACGACTGCGGGCGGCGCTTCTTCACATTCCTCGCGGCCATCAGGTAGCTTCATCACAGGAGATCCCAACATTCGGCTTTCTCTTGTCCAGGACATAGTCAAGTCCTGGGATCTGGTGGCCCCTGGGGTTTCGTATCCTCTACCTATATCCGAGGAAGAGATAGGCATGGTGGAGGCCTTTGCCCGAGGAATGAAGGCTGTTGCGGAATGCCGATGCCTAGAGGGGATGGTATCTAGGTACCAACGGCGTTGTGAAAGGTTGTAGGCGGACCTTGAGGCTTGTGAGGTCGCGAAAAAGGAGTTACAGCGTCAATTAGAAAAGGTCGCGGCCGAGACGGTCCAAGCCAAGGAGCACGGCTACCAACAGGGCCACTCCGATGGCTTGATTTACCTCCGTAAGGTCATGCTAACCTTGGCGAGCGAGTTCAGAAACGACCGATACTTTGAGGCCTACCTGAAATTTGTTGACGAGTGCGAACGCGCCGCTGCAGATGGTCGTGATCCTGAGGAAGTAGAGTTTACCCCTTCGTCCGAGGGTGAGGCTGCCGCTGACGAGGGCACTAATCCTTTGGACAACGAGGCTGACCTGTCCGACGAGGAGCAAAGAGATGGTGGAGAGCCAGATGTGTAAGCTCCGTCCCGCTGTCTTTATTTTTGCTTTCTTTGTACTGGTTGTAGGAATCTCAGTTAATGAAAAGGATGTGCCCACTTTAAACCACCATATTTAACGTTTTCTACTTGTTCTTTCGTTTGAGTATATTCCGTTTTCACTTACCCGTATAAGGGCGGCCCTTAAACGAAAGAACAAGGGTGTACTCGATTGTCCTCAGCTTAACACAGGGATAAGCCGGGCGGCGACCTGCCGTAGGCCGTGCTCGAGGGCCCTTAGCCCCCAACGGGGCCAAGAGCGTAACGACCGGCCGTTAGGCCGTGCTCATGGGCCCTTAGGCCCTAGAGGGACTAAGAGCGTAGCGACCAGTTGTGCTCATGGGCCCTTAGCCCCTAGAGGGACTAAGACCGTAGGGACCAGCCATGAGGTCGTGCTCAAGGGTTCTTACCTTAGAGGGACTAAGAGCGTAGCGACCGGCCGTGAGGCCGTGCTCATGGGCCCTTGGTCCCCAGAGGGACTAAGAGCGTAGCGACCGGCTGTGAGGCCATGCTCAAGGGCGCTTAGCCCCTAGAGGGACTAGGAGCGTAATTAGAACAAAAATAGATGCGCAGAAAATGGCGCGAATGTTCATTTACTCAAGGAGCACGGGGGACGTGCGTAGGGGGGAGACAAGTACAAGCCTAAATGTGATGCTTTCTTAAGTTGCCGATGTGCCATGCCCGAGGAATGGGGGTGCCCTAAAGGGTCTCCAATCAATATATGCCAAGGTGAATTTGCAAAACGACCTTGTGGGGTCCTTCCCAGTTGGCAGTCAACTTGCCATGCTCCCCTGCACGGGCGACGCTCTCTGTGCGCCGGAGCACAAGATCCGCGACCTGGATGGGTTGCATTCTGACGGCACAGTTGTGCCACCGCGCGATCCGAAGTTTATAGAGAGCCTCCCAGAGTAGGGATGGATTTCTTAGCTACCTCGGCTTGACCGTTGGTCTGGGGATGCGCCACAGTCGTTAAGCGAGCTTGGTAGCCCAAGCTACTAAGGTAATCAGTGAGCTTGCTGGTATCGAATTGCCGACCATTATCGAAAATCATGGTGCGAGGGGACTCGTTGGATGGGCGCGAACCTTTGGCATTTGTCACAAGTCTGTGCCAGCGTCATTGCGTCTTCCCGCAAACTGGGCCAGAAGTAGCCAGTTCGGAGAGCCGTCACGGCTAGCGCCCACCCTCCAACGTGCGAGCTACAGATGCCTTCATGCAACTCTTCCAAGATCTTCTTCCCTTCCGCCGGGGTTACACGCCGCAGAAGGGGTCGAGCAAAGGAACGCTTATGGAGAATCCCCTCATACAACATGAACAAGTTTGACCGCCTCTTTATCTTCTCCACCTCCCTAGTATCGATGGGTACCGCGCCATCAGCGAGGTATGCACAAATAGGTTCCATCCATGTAGGGCTCCGGTCCAGGCACACTACCTCATTCGATGCGATGCTCCTTTTTGTCGCAGTTTCCCATTGGATGTTCTTCGGCCAGCCGTCATCAGAAGAGCTTGCTAGTTTTGACAGAGCATAGGCATGCCGGTTCTCTGAACGGGGAATGTGCATTATGGTGAAATGCCTGAGCAACTTGGTGGCCTCGTAAACCCACCTAACATACGCGACTATCACCTCGTCCTTTACTCGTACGCCTCGTTAAACTGGCTAACAACGAGTTGGGAGTCAAAGCCTAGACATGGTCAGCTCCTGCGGTGTGGCAAAGCTCTATTCCTATGATTAGGGCTTCGTATTTGGCCTCATTGTTGGATGCCTTTAACATGAATTTGAGGGCGTGCTCATAACGGGCTCCAGCGGGACTTTCCACGATGAGGCCGGTCCCACCACCATCCTTAGTTAATGAGCCATCTACGTACAAGTTCCAGGGCCGCGGTTAGGGAGCTTCCTCCGCAGGAGCCGTGCTCTCGGCTAAGAAGTCAGCTAGCGCATGAGCCTTGATGGCCCGCCATGGCTCAAAGACGAGATCGTAACGAGAGAGCTCTACAACCCATTTTAGGAGACGTCCTGAAGCTTCTAGCTTCTACAGGACGTTCTTTAGTGGCTGGTCAATTAGGATTAAGATTTTATGGGCTTTGAAGTACGGCCGTAACTTCTAGCTGACCATCACTAAGGCATACGCAAACTTTTCGATAAGGGGGTAATTCATCTCGGCGCCTGCTAAGGCATGGCTCATGTAATACACCGGCATCTGTTCCCGTGCTCTCTCAGCCACAAGGATCGCGCTAACCGCGTGTTCCGGCGCGGCCAAATATAAAACCAACACCTCCCCCTTCGTGGGGCTGGCGATTTGAGGTAGCTGAGCCAAGTACGTCTTTAGAGCCTGGACACGAAAAAAAGGCCGGCACTTATCAACGGAGCGAGACATGAACCGTCCGAGGGCGGCTATGCAGCCTGTCAAACGCTGCACCTCCCGCACGCTTCAGGGTGGTTTCATATCAAGGACGGCCTGAATCTTGTCCGGATTCGCCTGTATGCCACGATGACTAATCATGAAACCAAGGAATTTGCCTGACTGAACCCCAACGATGTGTTTCTTCGGGTTGAGCTTCATATTGAACGTTCGAAGTATCTCGAATGTCTGCCGCAAATCACCCCCCTGGGCGCCCTCGACCTTGCTCTTGACGATTATATCGTCCACATATACCTCCATAGTCTGTCCGATAAGAGGCTCGAACAGGTTGTTGACTAAGCACTGGTAAGTGGCCCCAGCGTTTTTTAGACCAAAGGACATTACTTTGTAGCAGTGGAGGCCACGGTCAGTTATGAACGCCGTCTTCTCTTGGTCCTCAGGACAAAGGGGTATTTGGTGATACCTTGAGAAGGCATGCATGAAGCTCAGTAGAGTGTGACCAGCCGTAGCGTCCACCAATTTGTCGATCTTTGGCAAGGGGTAGCTATCCTTTGGGCAGGCCTTGTTGAGGTCTGTAAAGTCCACGCACATCTTCCAAGTGTCGTTTGGCTTTTTTAATAATACCACATTCGAGATCCATTCGGGGTACTAGCATTCCCGAATGAAACCCACCTCCAGCAGCTTTTGGACCTCCGTGTTTGCTGCGGCCGCGCGTTCGGGGCCCATGTGGCGCTTCTTTTGTACGACCGGCCTGTGCCGAGGATTGGCATTTAGGCGGTGTTCTATTACAGTGGCGGTGATGTTGGGCACTTCTTCGGGCCCGAAAGCGAAGATATCTTTGTACTCCCGTAGGAGTGAGATGATACGCAGCCGTTCCAGGGGTGCAATGTCGCGTCTGAGTTGCAACGCTGCGCTCGGGCCACCCCTCCTCGAGTGGTATGTAGTCCACAGCGTTCGCGACCTCTGGCCGACATTGCGGAGGTTCAGGGGAGACAGAGTGGATTACCAATGTCTCGGGTATTGGAATAGCGGGGCTTTCTTTCGGCCGCTTCGCCGTCTCCGGCGGCCCTTTGGCCTCACGGTCTCCGGTCCGTTCTATAAGGGGTTTTATGCTTACCAAGTAGCACTACCATGCTGTCCGCTGGTCTCCGCAGAGCTCACCGATGGCCTCGTCGTCTGCCTCAAACTGGAGCTGGAGAAGATATGGGGCGACTACGGCCTTTGCCTTGTGGAGGGTTGGCCGCCCGATGATTACATTGTAGGCCGTGGGCACATCGACCACTAGAAAATCGATTTCCAGGCTTTTGAAATGGGTCTTGTCTCCGAAGCGCACAGGGAGGCGGACCGTTCCTATAGGAAGCACCTCTTGCCCCCCGAATCCCAAGACAGGATTTGCCATGGGGACAACATCGCACCCTGGGTGAGAGAGCTTCTCCAGCCAATCCCAAGTTATGATATCCACAGAGTTGCCCATGTCGATGAGGATCCGCCGCACGATTGCATTCACGATCTTCATCTCGACCACCAGAGGGTCGTTGTGCGGGGTTGCGAAGCGTGGGGCATCCTTTCCTCCAAAGACCATCGTAGGCGCCATGAGGCAAGATCCCTACTCCATGGTGAGCAATTGTTGCGCGTTTCTAAGTTGGGCCTTCCAAGCCGATCGAGTCATGCCTTCCATGTGGTTGCCCGCTATGGTAGCCACGATTTCCGTGGAACATTCCTCATCCCGCGGCGGCGGCGGCCCAGGGTTCTGTTCTTATCGAAGGAACCGTGGGCCCCTTTTAAGGAATCGATCGATTTTCCCCTTGTCCGCGAGCTCATGGAAGGCTTTTTTCAACTCCCTGCATTCGGTCATGGTATTCCTACTTTGCTCATGGAATTCACAGTACTTTCGGGCGTTCTGCGGTCTGGGAGCTGCGATCATAGGAGGCGGTCGCTGCAGCATCAGGTGCCCTCGCACTTCCATAAGAATGCTTCTGGCGTCGGTAGTGAACCGGGCGTCAGGAGTCTCAAATTGCGGCCTCCTATCATGAGGGATAGGGTTCCTTTCGTCACGAATGAAACCCCTATCCCCAAGAGCCTTAGCCTTCTTCGGGATGTCCATGCCCTCGGCGCAGATCTCGGTATCGCGGATAAAGTCTGCGGCCTTCCTCAGGGCTTCATCCAGTGTCGTCTCCTTTTGTTCTGCCAAGGAGAACTTAAAACGTCCGTTCTTAAGGCCGTTCAAAAAAGAGGTGTATGCTACACCATCTTCTAACTCCGGAACTAGTACTGCCTCCTGAGGAAACATTTTACGAATTCGGCAAGGGATTCCTGCGGCCCCTACTTGATCTTCAACAAGTGGATGCTAGTTCGCCTCTCCTTGTGACTAGCAATGAATTGGCTGATAAATTTATCGGCCAGATCCTAGAAACAGGCTATGCTCCCCTGGGGGAGGCCATTGATCCAAGACTACACTACTCCCTTCAAGGTGGCAGGTAAGTAGCGACAGTAGGAGGCGTCCTCCACGTCTTGCACGTACATCTGGGCTTTGTAAACCCCCAGGTGCTCTTCCGGGTCCATGGTCCTGTCATATAGGTCGACCATTGGCATCTTCACCTTGTCGCACCTTGGAGCGTTTATGATCTTGGAGCGCAAAGGGGTCAAGAAGGAAGGTATGGCCGAGCGAGCAGCCGTTCCAGACACTTTGATAGGGGTGCCTTAGTGGCGTTCGATCTCAACCACCGAAGGACTCCGCCTATCTCGGCATTGTCGTAGCTCCCTGTGGGGGGAGCGGTCTCTCACGGGTGACCGTGTGTTTCTCTTACCGATGGCCTTCGCGTACAGTCCCGGTTAGTGCAATGCTCCAGACTGAGGCAGCGCCCACTTGACCTCTCCCTTTGCGGGCGAGAGGTCTGTTCCTGTTCCTCGAGCCAACCGGTTCTCCGCGAGTGAGTGGCGTAGGGGGTGGAAGCGGTTGCTGAGGCCACGGTCCCTCAGCGTTTGGATCGGCTGATGATATCGAGTGTGGCATGACCTCCTTGTCGCCCACCAGCAAGGCGGTTGGTCCAATCCGACCGTGCGACCTCCCAGATGTGGTCCTGGGAGCGTAGGGACATTGGCTCCTACCGGTGGGAAAGTCCTACCCGAACTATAGGGTGCTCAAGAGGGATGGGATGTTCGTCCGTGTCGGCCCCCTCTAGAGCTCTCTTGACCTGCTCGGTGACCTGCCGCGTGATAGAGTTCGCCATGGTGGACATGAGGCCTTTCAGTGCGTCCACCGTAACATAAGTCTCATGCTCTTGGGGTGACGCCCTCCCTACCTGAGGGCTCGCCCGAGAACTCTCGCATGCATCCTCTACCGTGGGTGGCGCAGAGGTGCCTGCGGCTGGGGCTTTATCTCTGCGAGTCTGCGCTCGTGTTGTATCACTGACCACCATCGCTACCGTTCCTTCCCCACAGACGGCGCTAATTTAATTCCGCCGGGAATCGGTTTGTGGTTATGTTGATGACGTGGGACAAAAGGGACTGGCTTATTTGGCAGCTGGTGACCAACACAACGTCGTCCTCGGCTCCTTGTGCTCCGACCTGCAAAAAAGCCAACCCTAGGTTGTGGTCTGGGGAACGCCTCTCCAACGGTCAAGTCAGTTGAGTGCTCTAAAAGTGTGAATGCTATAAAGAGTAGATTTCCACAGTGGCCAACCTTTTTTCCCGAGAAAAGTAGGCCACTATTTGTAGTCTTTTTGAAAGAAGGGTACAATAGTAACTTTACCTGAGATGCCCTCTTGGGCCGTTGGTCACAGGGCCGTTGGGCCCAGAAGAAGCCCCTAGGGTTGCGTTTCGGGCACCTGAGCAAGTGTGGGCTTGAGGGTGGCGCTAGGATGGCGTACCTGTGGGCTATATGGGTGTGGGCCTAGTTCGCTGGATAATCCCATTAGAAGCCCGTTTAGATAAAACCCGGGTTTTTCCTCAATCACATACATATATATATATATATATATATATATATATATATATATATATATATATATATATATATTTGTATATGTATATATATGTGTGTGTGTGTGTGTGTGTGTGTGTGTGTGTGTGTGTGTATACATGTATGTATATTTGTCTATGTATATGTTTATATATGTATGTATAATGGTATATATATGTGTGTGTGTGCGTGCGTTTGTGCGTGTGTGTGTAGACACACATATCCTCCTACATGTATAGATAACTATATAGATACACACATACATTCGTACATTGTTGGGTGCTAATATGAGTGGCATGTGTGTGAGCGATTTGCTTGTGATTGGTCAGGAGAGATACATCATAATACTCCGCTTGTCAAATAAGCCAAATTCTACTTCTTATTGATGGCGCGACATTTGTGCAAAGCTGCCATCCCTTGCAAATGTTACATGTTGCTTCATCCGCCTTGTGCATAGCAATTTCTTATTCAATAAACCATGTCAAATTCAATGCTTTATTATGTATGAAGAACCCCACTTCCTCTTTCTTGGAGGGGCTATTCTTGCCCTTCATACTCCAAATTCCTATGTTATCCATGATCGTTGCCCAAGGTCGCTTTGGGTCTTTGCTTCCCATTGTGGGTAGTCCCTCAACCCTTTTTTGTTTGTATTTCACTATCTTAGGCCTAAATGAATTACTGAGTCTATGAATCATCATGGTTTGAGCAATTTGTTTGCTAGGCTCATTAGCTCCACTACCGGTTTAAATGCCATCTCTTCATCTATAGATTGTTCAACATTAATGTTAAGCACAAAATGTTCTTGCATAGGTATTGCCTCTTTTCTCCTCCATTCCCTCCTTAATTGCTCGTGACAATTAACCCCTATGTGACCAAACATTTTGCTCTTTTTGTATCTTTTTGGCTTCCATTTAGGTAGGGGTTTAGCAATGTATATCTCAATTAGGACTCTTTCAAAATTCAACTTAGTGTTGTCTAATGTAGCTTTATATGCCATAATAGGCCTCGCCAATAAGCTAGTTTCCTTGCTTAATCACCTTGCTCCCCAGGATTTAGGAGGGGAAAATTGATTCTAGATTGGTATCGAATTGACATTAACCTTGGTCTCCATGCCAATATCCCATTGTTTGTGTAAGACAATTGCTTTACAATCAAATATTTTTGTGTTTAAGTTGTTTTATTTTCCGTTAAGCTGTCTTATATTTTAGGGATGTGATTTAGTGGTTTGTTGAGTTTGTTTTTTGGTTTTGAGTCATGGCATAATGGTTGCTAAATTTAGGCCATGACATAGTGGTTGCTAAATTTAGGCCATATTTTCTATTTGCTTTAACTATTTAAGCATCACAAGCTGAATCGAAAAATGATCTCCCTTTGTTGCATTCCTATAGCTTCACTCTTAGTAATCCTTCTCTATTTTTCTATCTTCCATATATTTTTCTAACAAATTGGTATCACAGCTCACTTCCTAAGGGATCTGTGAAAAATAGAAGTTGAGTCTAGTTTCTCTCAAATTGCTCCTCCTACAATTGATGGAGAAAATTATCATCTATAGGCTATTTGCAGACCTATCTAGAAGCTCTAGATTTGCGAGATACAGTGCAGAAGGAATACCTAGTTCCTCCTTTGCCTGACAATCCTACCTTGGCCCAAATCAGAAACGACAAAGATGGAAGAACCAGGAAAGTGAAGGCCAAATCATGCCTGTTTACAGCAGTTTCAACAACAATTTTCACAAGAGTTATGTCTCTGAAAACTGCAAAAGCTGTTTGGGACTACCTGAAGGATGAGTATGCTGAAGATGAAAGGATACGAGGGATGCAGGTGCTAAATCTTATAAGGGAGTTCGAGTTGCTGAAGATGCAAAAGTCTGAGATACTCAAAGAATACTCAAACATATTGCTTGGCATAGCGAACAAGGTCAGGTTACTTGGTATCGAATTTGCTGAGTCAAGAATTGTACAAAAAAATTCTTGTAACGGTGCCTGAAGTATATGAAGCCTCAATAACCACCTTGGAAAACACAAATGATCTATCCAAGATCACTTTTGCAAAGCTTTTGAATGCTTTGCTGGAATAAGAACAATGTAGGCTCATGAGGCAGGAGCATACAGTTGAAGGAGCTTTACCTGCCAAGCATAAAGATGCGGGCAATTATAGGTGGAAAAATGACAAGAAAGGTCCAACATGAAGCAGTGAAAGCACTGGGAACAACCAAAACCACAGCAAGAGTAGAAGTTCAAAGCGAAACTATCCACCTTGTCGGCATTGTGGGAAACTAAGACATCCTCTTTTCGAATCTTAGAAGAGGCTAGATCCAAAATGCAGCAAATGCAACCAAATGGGACATAAGGCTATAATTTGTAAAAATAAATCCCAAAAGCAAGAAGCAGAAGCTTACGTTGTAGGCAATGAAGAAGAAGAAGAAGAAGAAGAAGAAGATTAGATTTTTGTGGCATGGTGTTTCGCAACCAAGAGTTCTTCTGAAGCTTGGCTGATTGATAGTGGTTGCACACACTACATGACATATGACAAAGCCCTCTTCAAAGACTTGAAGCCAACAAAAATCACAAAGATTAGAATAGGGAATGGTAGCTATATTCTTACAAAAGGGAAATGAACAGTTGCCATCACAATGAATTCAGGTATAAAGATAATTTCTGATGTTCTTTATGTACTTGATGTTGACCAAAATTTGTTAAGTGCGGGTCAGCTTCTTGAGAAAGGATTCAGAATGTACTTTGAAGATTCGCATTCTGTCATTATTCATCCCATTGGTCAAGAGATATTAAGGGTTAAAATGAGAAGCAAAAGTTTTTCATTTGATCCAATGGAGGAGGAGGTAACATACTATAATGACAGTAATGCTACTGAGATTTGGTACAAAAGACTTAGTCACTGTCACCTTCAAAGGATGTTGAGGATGAAGAAAACAGAGATGGCAAGAGGTTTACCGCAATTTGCTGACCACTTACCGAATTGTGCTGCTTGTCAACTTAGTAAACTAAAGAGAAAGCATTTTCCTAAATTAGCTTTGAGGGCTTCTCAGAAGCTGCAAGTAATTCACATTGATGTTGGAGGACCTCAAAAAACACCATCTCTGAAAGGTAATCGTTACTACATTCTATTTATCGATGATTTCACAAGAATGTGCTAGATTTTTTTCTTAAAATTCAAGTCAGAGGTCGCTGAAGTTTTTTGGAAATTTAAAAGATTCGTGGAAAATCAAAGTGGCTGCAAAATTCAGATTCTAAGATCTGATAATGGAAGAGAGTATACTTCAGCCGAATTTAATATATTTTGTGAAGACACTAGCATCGAACATCAATTCAAAGCCCCTTATACTCCACATCAGGACGGTGTGAGCGAAAGGAGGAATAGAACAGTTATGGAGATGGCCAGATGTATGCTGCATGAGATGGAGTTATCGAAAAGTTTCCGGGTAGAAGCAGCAAATATCGTTGTTTTTCTGCAAAATTGACTTCAAACCAAGGCTTTGGAAGAAACAAAAAACTTCATTTGAAGCTTGGTATGGTTATAAACCTTCATTAAAATTTCTTAAAGTGTTTGGTTGTGTATGCTTTGTTCACGTTTTGCATGCTAAACGTGACAAGCCTAACAAGAAGGCAATTCCAGGCATCTTTGTAGGTTACAGTTCAGTTTCTACAAATTTCATCATTCTCAAACAGAAAGGATGACCATCAGTATAGAATCACCTTTAATGAAGAGGAGAAATGGGATTGGAAGAATCCACAATCAACATCGCCAAGAGACATTCTAAGTAGCCTACCTAAGCAGCAAGCGAGCAATGGATGAATGCGATTGAAGATGATCCTCTAGTAAGAGGTTGTGGGCCACTGTTAGATATCTATGAAAGATGTAATGTGGCGATATGTGAACCAGCTAACCATGAAGAAGCTCTCAAAGATCCAAAGTGGAAGAAATCAATGGAGGAGGAGATGTTGATGATTTGGGAAAATGTTCCAAATGAAACATAGGAGTTGGTCAATAGACCTGAAGACAGAAAAATTATTGGTGTTAAATGGGTGTTCAGAACCAAGCTTAATGTTGATGGCTCTATCAACAAACACAAGGCCAGACTCGTTGTCAAAGGGTACTCACAAATTTTTGTTGTTGATTATTCTGACACTTTTTCTCTTATTGCCATATTAGGCACAATCAGATTGGTACTAGCAATCATAGCTCAAAAAGGCTGGAAAGTGTTCCAATTAGATGTCAAATCAACGTTTTTAAATGGCGAATTAAAGGAGGAAATTTATGTGCAACAACTAGAGGGTTTTGTGAAACCTGGAGAAGAACACAAAGTGTATCAACTCAAAAAGGCTTTGTATGGCCTTAAGCAAGCTCCAAGGACATGGTACATCAGAATTAATGAACACTTGCTAAGCCTTGGCTTTATTAAAAGCATATCTGAGTCCACCCTATATGTGAAACATAAGGGCAATGATTTCTTATCGCGTCCCTGTATATTGATGATCTTTTGGTAACAGGAAATGACCTAAAGTTGGTTGAAGAGTTCAAACAAGAAAGATGTAGGCCTTTGAAATGACAGATTTGGGTCTGATGACTTATTTTCTTGGGATGGAAATCAAGCGGGCAGAAAACGAAGTATTCATCTATCAAAAGAAGTGGGCAAAGGAAATATTGAAGAAATTTCATATGGAAGAATGCAAGGCTATGAGTACACCCAAGAATCAAAAGGAAAAGCTGAGTAAAGATGATGGTTTTGATAATGTTGATGAAGGTCACTGCAAAAGCTTGATTGGATGCCTAATGTATCTCACAGCAACAAGGCTTGACATTATGTTTGTTGCAAGACTACTATCACATTTCATGCATTGTCCTAGTGAAATGCATTTAAAGGCTGAAAAAAGAGTGTTGAGGTACACCAAGGGTACAATTAATTATGGTGTCAAATTTCAGAAGTGCAAGAACTTCAGGTTGTACAGGTTTTCAGATAGCAACTAGGCTGGATCTGTTGATGACATGAAGAATACCTCAGGCTATTGTTTCAGTTTAGGTTCTAGAAATTTTTCATGGTGTTCCAAAAAGCAAGATATTGTTGCACAATCTACTGAGGAGACTGAATTCATTACAGCAATTGCAGCAGCAAATCAGACCCTATGGCTGAAAAAGATTATGTGTGATTTGCATATGGAAGAGAAGAGTAGCACGAAGATTTTCATTGACAATCAAGCTGCCATTGCAATTTCAAACAACCCTGTTTTTCATGGAAAGACAAAGCATTTCAACATCAAGTTGTACTTCCTGAGAGAAGTTCAGGAAAAGGGAGAAGTGGTTGTAATCTACTACAAAAGTGAAGACCAACTTGTTAATTTATTCATTAAGCCACTTTCAACCAGCAAGTTCAACTTTCTAAGGTAGAAGATAGGAATTTGCAGCTCCTAAAGCAAGGAGGAGTGTTAGACAATTGCTTTAGAATTAGATATGTTTCTATTTAAGTTGTTTTACTTTCTATTAAGGATCGGAGTCCTATATTTTAGGGATGTGATTTAGTGGTTTGTTGAGTTTGTTTTTTAGTTTTGAGTCATGGAATAGTGGTTGCTAAATTTAGGCCATATTTTCTATATGCTTTTACTATTTAAGCATCACAGGCTGAATCGAAAAACGATCTCCCTTTGCTACATTCCTATAGCATCACTCTCAGTAATCCTTCTCTATTTTTCTGTCTTTCATATATTTTTCTAACAGTTTCACTATCATAGGTTTCTTTTTACCAAAATAATGCACACTTTTCTGCAACACTTCATCTCTGCCAGCGACAGTGTAGAATCGCACAATGACGGTTGGATTATCTATTTTCAAAATGCTGTCAATCACATTTTCTCCCCTAATCCTTTTCACATGGCCTTCCATAACCAGATGATGTGAATGAGAACCCAGAATACAAAATATCACATAAGAATTCAAGTAATCAATCTCATATTGGTGGACATCCTCCAGTCTCTATAGTTTCTAAATCATGACGCCATTTGATTCAATATTGGTGCAATGAATTTCAACCAACATCTAGCATTTAAGATTGTTGAGATATCATATTCAAAATTGGATCTACCAAAAGTGGATTGACGTAATCTTTTAGCACACAACGCAACCCTAAAACAATTAATCTCCCCATTGAGCCCATTATTACTTAATTACGTACCCCCAATTGGAGGAGAAGGTTGAGAGTTACCTATGTAGGGTTAGCTTGCTCATTGGCAAGTTCCACTCTAGTAGCTACAACTTCTTTGGTTTGCAAAGTGGCTTGTTGATCTTCCAAATTGTCTCTAGAGGGTGGTGTAGATTCTCTCTCAGGATCATATAGTTAAGCTTGGACAGCTTTTGATTGAGAATTACCAGAGCTCTTAACTTTCCTATGTTTTGCCATGGCAAAAAGGTGTTTCTCTCTCTACAGTTTCTCTCTCTTCATTTTCAATACGTCGTTGATGCCATTAACATTATCTGTAATTATGGTGTGATATTCTCTTGGACTTTATCGATAATCTAATTTTTTTTGTTATATTATTCTTGAATAATTTATAATGTCATTCATATATTTGGTTTGATATTTTGACATGGTGCCATTGTTAAGAGCCCTATTTTTATTGCTAGAACATCAATCAAATGTTTCATGAAGAGTTTCAATCAAGGCCCATTAAATAGGATTAACAAGACTATGCCAAAAAACCATCATCGACATATTCATCAAGAATGATATATATTTGTTCCTTGAAAAAATAAAGAGAACAAAATTTTTGAAAGGCTTCGACTTTTTCTAGAAATATGTCCTAGACTTCTTGTAGGTACTCTCAACAAGAATCAATTATTTTTGCTACAGAAAAATAGAAGAATTTTTTCAAAATAAAAAGCATTTTGAGCTTTACATTCTCCCTCATTTCCAGGGCCTTGAAAAATATTTTTGGGTGAAATTGCACTTTGTTGAGAAGTCCCTATTTCCTTTTTGAGCTTGACATAAGGATAGGATGCGTAAATCAAATGATAGTCAGCCAATTACAATTTTCAACATATAACATATCATTGCATCCAACAACTCGTATTTTCACTCTTATATATAAAAGTACGAAGATTCTTTCATAATTGAAATTTATTTTAATTACCATAGTTGAGATGATTGTGAACTGTTGATTTTTTCCCTAAAAATTCTAATCATTGATTAAAAATATACTTACCTGCTGTAGCCGGTTACCCCTCCCCCCTCTCTCTTTTTCCTTCCTTTTCCCTTCTTTCTTTCCTCATTCCAATTTCATCTTCTCTGACTTTGCCAATATCTGAATCTCCATCCCCTCGCCCTTTCTTCATTATTCGCCAATATCTGAATCTATTCCTCATCAATGGCAAGGGCTTGAATTCGGAATTGAAAGAAGAAATTGAACATGGTGACTTTAAATCCAGACTCCAAGTCCAGTTGAAGCCAGTATGTAGTATAATAGAGTAGTGCAGATAAAAGTTTCTGTTTTTTTCATTCTTATTTTCTCAAACTTGTTTTGTTGACTCATGAATTTAATTACTGTATTTTAATTTGGGATTGTTGATTTGAATTGAATTTACGATTTGCTATTAAAAATACACATACTTGGGCATGAATTCGAGATTTATTCTCATTTCCTCTTCTAATCTTGCAATCCTTTGTTTCCCTCGATTTGTGGTTACTCTCTGTTTTCCCTTGTTCCGATTTTGGGTTCTTTTGATTCGGTCGACGGTGCTGATTGAGAATAAACATCATGAGAAGAATTGTTAGTTATGAACTTATGGTACTGTTGATATTTGTTAAGGAATTTTGAGACTCCATTTGAGTATTTAAGGTTTTTTATCTTTGATTTTCTGATAATTTGAGGCTTGGTACTCCCAGAAATGGGGCAAAAGAACGAGAAAAAAATATGTAAGAGTGTTCAAGACCAAATCTGGCAAAGATCGAAGATGCTGTTGCGGCGTAAATTGCTCGTGGAGATCAAACAATCAATTATCAGGTATGATGCGCAAAAAAGAAATGCTGAGAGGAAGATCAAGAACAAGAAGTAGCATGAAGAACAAATGGAAGCAAAATTCATCAACATGAATGGAGAATGTGCCGAGGAGAGAGGAAATGAAGTTAAAGAAAGACAAAAGTAATCAATCGCATGAAAATAGGGAGGGAAGAGAGAGAAATGAACATGAACCTATATGACAAGTTATAAGTTCCCTATTTGAATGGTTTGAATCAATCCTCTTAACATCAACGGCTTATATTTACCAACTATCACAATTGAAAAAAAAAATTAATTATGGTAGAATTTTCATAAAAAGTAACTTGAACTTTTACAATTAAAAAAAATAATAGGCTTATTTCTCCCTAGTGTCCCAAACTTTCTTCTACTTCATTTTTCAACCATGAAAAATAACCCACCACCAATCTCCTATATACAAGACCTTGTGCAAATACGAAAAGCCACCCCCATGAAACAAGATTTAAGTCCATAGACAACCACCGCTCACTAGTCCCATCTCAATTTTCGATGGCCATCTCACAAAGACCTTTAAATTTCATGTGCGGTGAAGCATAATCACCGAACCAGCTTTTGGAAGCAATTATGCTATTTGCAGCTTCAGCGTAGTGGATTCCATCCCAATTTACTGCACAAGACAGATCGAGGCAAATAGTGGGGGCAGAGCCTTCCTGGCTTGGAAAAGGAATCAATGGATTCTGGAGCCCTACAAAGAACCGCCAATAATAATTAATGTTATAAGATTCAGGTTTCACCATTATATATAATTAGGATCAATTATGAAGTGTTGATTGTCCAATTGATATATAAATATTTAAAAATGATTTATGTGATGTATGCTTGCTCGCAAAAAAGACTTGTATCTCCTTTCCAATTAGTGAAAATAAAGCATTAAACTGTTTTGATCTTATTCACTGCAACATATGGGGTTCTTATCACGTGAAATCTTTTTGTGGTGCTCACTATTTCCTAAGTATTGTGGATGATGCCAGCCAAGGTGTGTGGGTTTACCTCATGAAAGAAAAGAGTGAGGCATCTCAACTTTTGAGAGATTTTTGTGCAATGGCTAAAACCTAATTTGGAGCCCAAGTAAAGATTGTTAGGAGTAACAATGGGATGGAATTTATATCTATTCCTATGAAAAAGTTCTATAGTGAACAAGGAATTATTCCTCAAACGAGTTGCGTGGATACGTTTGAACAAAATGGAAGAGTTGAGAGAAAGCATCGGCACATCCTAAACGTGGCTCGGGCCCTACGTTTTCAGGCCAACGTCCCTATTGAATCTTGGGGCGAGTGTGTTTTGGCCACCGATTATCTCTTTAATAGAACCTTCTCTTCTATTTTAAAAGAAAAGACCCATTATGAAATATTATTCAAGAGTCAACCTTACTATGAACATTTACGAATTTTTGGGTGTCTTTGCTATGCCTACCATAATCAAAGGCCAAAAGATAAGTTTGGACCAAGAAGTAGGAAGTGCATATTTGTGGGGTACCCTCATGGCAAGAAGGGATGGAAGGTTTATGATTTGGAAACCGACAATATATTCGTAAGTCGTGATGTGGTTTTTAACGAGACGTGCTTTCCTTTTATTGATCACAAGGGCGAAAATCAAGAGGAATGCTTTCCTGGCACTAATTCTCGGTTCAATGAGCCTGTTTTTGATGATGATGTTGATGGTTGGGGCTCACATAACTTACACACCGAACTCACCTCTCAGCCCAGTCATGCCGACACTCCAGCGGCAAGTGGGCCTGCCGTGGCCCAACCAACTTGTGACTCACAGCAGGCTAGGCGCCACAGTGATGCACAATGGGTTGGGAGCTCTAGTGGGCCATAGATGACAGCGGGCCAACTAGACAGGGGGGGTGCTCTGCATGTTCACGATCCAATGGACAAGTGGAGTGACCCAATTCCAACCAATAGCCTTGCGAGTTCAGCACCAGATGGCAAAAAGAGAGTTCGCAGATCTCCAAGTCACTTGCAAGATTATGTGTGTTATTTGGCTTGTCCTAAAGACTCCTCTCTTTCCTCAAAGGTTTCACACTCTACTCCCAAGGTCTCCTCAGGTAAACCGTATCCTATTGCTAATTATGTTACTTGTAACAAATTTTCTTTTGCGCATAAATGTTATTGGGCAACTATTATTAAGGTGGTGGAGCCCAGATTATTTCATGAAGTAGTGAAGGGGATGCATATCTCCTAGGGCATTACATACAACCTTGCTCATCCAGTCCTTTTAGGTAACTCCATTTCAAATCCAAGTTCGGCAAGATCGTTTTTCATCTCCATTGTTTGAATTCCATGGTAAAAGGCACTTTATGGAGTTTTACTTGAACCTCAATCCCAATGCAAAATATTAGACTTAAACCTCAAAGAGGCCTAAGTAATTAAGCTCTCAAAAACCGGGTTTGCTGCTGGAATCAACCCATCACCTACTGTTTTGCTTCTTAGACAAAATGAGGATGATTTATTCATCCTTTGGGCAGCAAAATAAGGTTACCCTTACTGATTTGATGTTCCAAATTAAGGGGCATGGAGGGATCTCCATCAAAAGGACCCCAACTGGAGGGAGGCTATGAACAAGGAGATTGACGCTCTTGAAGTGAACGATACTTGGAGTATTGAGGAGTTGCCACCTGGAAAGAAACCATCAATTGCAAATGGGTGTATAAGGTGAAGTACAACTCCGATGGTAGCATTAAGCGATACAAAGCCCAGTTGGTAATTCGGGCGATGAGCAAGTAAAAGGCTTTGACTACAATAAGACGTTTGCCCCCATGGCTAAAATGACGAGTGTTCGAACTTTCTTAGCTGTTACAGCAGCCAAAAGATGGGAGTTACACCTTATGGATGTACACAATGCATTACTACATGGAGATTTAGAAGAACAGGTATATATGAATATGCCTCCTGGATTTAGAACATCCAATCCTAACAAGGTATGCCGATTACGCAAGTCTTTATATGGTTTGAAGCAAGCCCCGCGTAAGTGGTTTGCCAAGCTTTCATCAAAGCTCTTGGAATATGGATTTGTACATTCCTATGCAGACTATTCCCTTTCTACTCATAAGAAGGGTGACAAGTTTATGGCCTTTTTGACACAAAATGACTTTTTGGAGGGTTTTTAGTTGTTTTAAATTTATCAAAAAAAGCTAATTTGATGTTTAGTAAACAATTTTTGGTAATAGCTATTTTAGCTCAAAAAGCCAATTGCCAAATAGCTAAGATGAGTAGCTTTTTGTAAATGGCTACTTGTATAAATGACAAAAATATCCAATACTTTATTAAAATTACAAGACATGCTATTAGTGAAATCAAAAACTATAATTCTAATCCTTTAAAATTACAAGACATGCCATGAGTAGCTAAGATGAGTAGCTTTTTGGATTGATGCAAGTTAGTAGTGACATTGGATATTATGTTTATTTGAATATAATTTAATGAAGACCAAATCATTTTAAATTCAAACAAATTTTAATTTGTAAAAAACAAAGAAAAAGATCTTGAAAAGATTAAACAGATTAAAAAAATCACATAAATTTCAATTCATAACCAAAAAAAATCCTTAAATGATAATAAAATAAGGTTGTAAGACGTAGATATCACATGAATACATATAAATTGAAAAGAAATAAGATAAATAATGAATACAAAATATATGTAGAATTAATATGAAAATAAGGTTCCAAGCATTGAATTAATTTTACGTATGACATAAATTTAATTATTTTTGAAAAGAAATAAAAAGGGTTAATAAATAAAAAAATCATGCTCAACTAAAAAGGAGTGTAGAGAAAGGGCATAAATGGGATTTCAACAAATAAACTTTTTAGAAACAACTAATTTTACCAAATATTTTTTCTAGAAACAGTTGATTCAAATAGCCAATGCAAATAGCCAATTCAAACAGTTAGCAACAAACAGCTAATAGAAACAACTAACAGCTAACAGCTAACAGCTAACAGCTGATTGCCAAGCAAAGCCTTTACTTTGCTCGAGAAAGAACCATGCTTGAGGTTATTATGGTCTAATGTCATATATGTACTATTTTCAGTAAACCTATAGGCCTCTGTGCATCGGTAAGTTTTGGAATTTGAAATCATGTGTAGTAAGATAAGATTTGCAAAAGTAATTCTTTTACTCTTCAAGTGTAATTAATACTATAGAGACAGATATATTAGCAAATATATGTTCATTCAAAAAAATAATTTTACATACGCTTGGTATTTCTATTTTTTTGTTTTCTTTTTTTTATTATTTTGACATTTTTAAAAAATGATGCAAAAAATTATATGCAGTCCGATCATTTAAAAATAATAGAATTTCACCTCTATTTGTAGCTCAACCAAGGACATTTTGCTTTCATACTCTTTGAGCTTAAAGATTTGTAGGTAACATAGCAGGTTGTCTAATCTATTATCTTCTTCCTTTCATTTTCTCGACACAACAATTTCTATAGATAATTTTGGTTACTTTTTTTTAATAGAAGATAATATTTTTACTTTAAAAAAGTAGTGTTTAATATCTTTTTCCATAACCAGATATGTCATTTGATCTTAATTTACAGCCATTGAAAATTGATGGATCCAATTAAAATAGCAATCTCACTTAATGAGCAAAGTATAAAATTTAGGAATCCTTTTGTAATCTTACACATTACGCAAGCCGCTTCAGCCCCCCAAAAAAGGAATTGTGCTCTATATTCAGAATATTTACTTCACACAGCCTTAGGCACATGGAGTGTTATGATATTTATTACATTAGATGGTGTTGTTATGCATCCTCGCGCTTATTTTTTTGGTGGAAACATTTTGTAATTTTTTGAATTATCGAAAAAAATATTTTGTAATTTTTTGCAGAAACTAATGATGTTTTTTTCTTAAAACAAATACAAACAAAACCCGGGAGGGAGGGGTAGTTAAAGGCAAATTCCCAGAGAAAGGGGGAAGGCAATGAATGTTGATAGAGTAATCCTTTTCTATTTGATACTTTTTCTTTATCCTATAAGAATGATGCGAAAAAGTGAATAGCAAATCTTTGGAGACAAGGGAGCTCTCCGATTCTTTTTTTGGTTTTGGGGGGGTGTTGGTGGGGGAGGGTTTGCAACAATACCTGGTGTATGACAATGCCACGCACAAATGCTATTTTACTATACACATTCTTTGATCATTAATATTTTACCATACATGTACGATAGTGTTGACATTTGGTTGCAGTTGGCTATGCTATTTGATGTTAACTCTATCTATATTTCATGATGCTCTCAGTATGGGCACCACATTTGGTTTCATTTATTGTCCACTCATTATTCTTTACTACCAATTACGGATAAATATGTCATGACACTCTTAAGTATGGACACCGCACTTGGTTTCATTTATTATCCTGTTCTTTATTTACCACCAACAAGGGATAAAATTCAATTCATATATGTGATTGGTTATATTCATATTTGTGTAAATCAGAACTGCTGTGAGATTACATCGTTATTTGTGTGAGTTGCAAGTTGTTTTCATATTCCTCAATATATATTTTAAAAATAATCGATTAAATGTGATTAATTAGTTAAATATGGCTAACAATAGAAATAATGGTTATTTTCTTGAAAATTCTAATGGGTTAAAAGATGAACACTCAACCTTAAATTCAAAAATTAAACCTACAAAATTACATGACCGTAGTGATGAAGGTTGTGTATAGTGACTGTTTTTGGTAGTAGAAGGAAGAGATAATAATGGAGGAGATTATTACAGCTACTATTCTAGAAAAATCAATTTTGAAATGGAGGACGAGAAGTTGATGTCAAAGAGGCCATGACAATGGTGGAGGAGTGAGAAATGTCATCACCAAAGGTTTAACCATTGCCCTTTGACCAGTTTGTAACTTTAATCTTCCAATATTGCCTAAATTAGAAAACTTAAGCTTTATTATATTATTAACAAAATCATAAGGCAAGTTTAAATATAATTTTGAAACTTGAAAGTTATATTGGAGGACAATATGACCATGACAATGGTGGAGGAGTGAGAAATGTCATCACCAAAGGTTTAACCATTGCCCTTTGACCAGTTTGTAACTTTAATCTTCCAATATTGCCTAAATTAGAAAACTTAAGCTTTATTATATTATTAACAAAATCATAAGGCAAGTTTAAATATAATTTTGAAACTTGAAAGTTATATTGGAGGACAATATGACCATGACAATGGTGGAGGAGTGAGAAATGTCATCACCAAAGGTTTAA
>JACYFF010031955.1:30553572-30579064 GCA_017589665.1 Selenicereus undatus
GAGGAGTTTGTATCTATAGAGATTGTAACCCAATTGAATCTATAAAATTCAATCTTTGTAATTTGTGATTACACCACTATTTAGAGTGGATCCTGGTAGTTTGGCGCATGCTGCTTGCAGAGCAGATAATCGCTCTTCGCATAGCTAAATTTTAAACAAGGACTTAGCGCTTAGGGCTTATAGCTAATGTTTGTGTGTGGATTAAGTGGGGAGTAGCAGGCATTCTTAACTTCCTATTCCACTTTTCCAATGGTGCAATCTCTCCCTGGTATCCCCCCCGGGGAAAAAAAGGAAAGCCTATATTCAAAAAATTGCCCAAAAGTGACTTTTTTTTGCTAGTTTGAAAGTGGGCACCTTTTTAGTTAGTCATTGGTCTGAATTTATGTCACTGTGCTTGGAACACACTCGTGCAGACTTGAACATGCTTCTTGTGATTACCTTTATTCAAGACGCTTTGAACCTCTTGCAAATTGTCAAACATTGTTTTGGAGACCCATTAATTACTATTGCTCATACACACACATATGTATATATGTATATGTACAACCTTGATTTAAAGGTGCTTCATGTGTTGTTTATATCTTAAGTGCTTAACTGGTCCTTTACCTAGCATGAAACAATTGTTCAGAACTTTTGCATGCAAACATTGTGCATAAAAACTCTAACTTATGATTATGGTGCATAGTGTAGTCAATTATGAGAAACAATTGTTAGTTTCAGTGTTTGGTTTTAGTTTTGTGTTGTGACTCGTCTCACCACCTTGTAAATATGTGAAAGTGACACAATGAACATGGAGCCTTGTTTTTGAATTTTTTATGGGATCTTCATTCTTTGCTTTCAAGTCCTGTTGGTAACAACCTGTTCTATTGGCAAGCAACCATTATTGGGCCCCATGGCATCTCTTAGGAAGAAGGGGTTTTCTATCTTAGAATTAACTTCCCTTCAGATTATCCTTTTAGAACCCCATGGTAATCTAAGGTAATACACTTAAATGTTTGTTATTCTGTCAGTCTGTTTTGCATTACTGGGATTTTTTAAAAAAATATTAGGCTTTCAATATTTCGCCTACTTCTTTTATTGATCCTTCATGCATTACTCTATTGGCATCGTTGATTATCTTGGTGTCAGATAATTGCATGGTCATTAACAGCGTATATGTTTTATGAAGTGCTTGTACTTTTGTGTAGCAGAATGTTTAAGCCGAGCCTAGCCAACCGAAGTTGACTAGTTGCTTGACTTTATGCGAATATGGCTTCTATGGTCAGTGACATGTCAGTGCTTTGGCTCAGTTTGATGTCATTTTGATCCTTGACAATTGGCTTGATTCTGTTGCCTCTGCTTCAGCTTGCTTATCAAAAATAGTTCAGTAAACCTTTTCCCATTTTATAAAAATGAAAAAGGAAAAAAAATCGGGCCTCTTACTTAGTGGGATCCATTTGGATGGTAACATTACTGGTTGTTGGACATCATAACGTGATCAGGAAAAAGGTAAAATATAGAAATTGGTTCGTGTTGATGAATCCATTTATTATTGTGTAGTTATGTAATGTCAACATATTGTTTTCAAATCAGAAATTTAATTAGAACACTTGATGTCCTTGTAAATACAGATTTCAACTCTAAAATGAATTAGACAGGAATTTGGATACAAGATTCAATCTTTGTATTGATTTGAAGGTGTTGATACAATCTCTATTGAATACAATATGTATGATCCTCTGATTCAATCTCCTTGTTGAATTTGAATGAACTTGGGCTTGGGAGAGGGCCTTGAAGGCTTGATCTCAATCAAGGCAAGTCTTTGATCTTTAAGGGAGGATGGCACGCGCTCGATGTGGTTGTTGTCTTCTTTGAAAGAGAGAGTATTTGAGTGTTGGATGGATTCCTCAAATTAATAAACTTTAGCTTGAGAGAGGGTCTTGAAGGCTTGATCTCAATTAAGATAAGTCTTTGATCTTCAAGGGAGGATGGCACGAGCTCGATGTGCTTGTCGTCTTCCTCGAAGGAGAGAGTATTTGAGTATTGGATGAATTCTCGAATTTTTCTAACCTTTCCAACGTCTGAATCAAGGGGGTAGGGTTCTATTTATAAGAAAGCTTCCTCCTCCCCCTTGATAGTCAAGATGGGTCTTGACTTGGGTTTTGGGCCTTCCATCAGGCCTCATCTTGGATTGCTTTGACTTAGGAGTCATTCCCTTGACTTTGACTTTGACCTGGGAGTCTCTTGAACTTGAGTCGGGCATTGACTTGGAAGTCGCCTCGAGCTTCGACTGGACGCTAACCTAAGAGTCATTTGACGTTTGACTTAGGAGTTGATTTAGACCTTGACCTTTGACTTGTAACTTAGGCTTTGAACTTTTACTTTGACTTTGACTTGGTTTTGACCGCGCCTTAACTTGGAAGTCGTTCGGGACCTCGGGTTTTAGGTCGTCACTTGACTTGGTAGTGGTTTTGAGCCTCGATTTGGGCTTTCACTTAAGTTTTGACTGAACCTTGACTTGAAAGTCTTTTGGGCATGCCTTAAGAGTCTTTGGGGCCTAATTAAATTAATTAAAAGCATTGGGCCGGTTAATTAATTTGATTTTTATTTTTGTACGACACGAATAATTTTTTTAATGCCTACAAATTGCCCCCTCGAGACAAGGTCACGTATGAGACTTGTCGTTTGAGCGTGACCGATGTCTCAACTTTTTTTTTCAGAGCTTGACAAAGAATTGGGAGAAAAATTGAATTGGATCATTTGGACTAGGCTGAAGACAAGGTCATGGCCTAGCTGCAATAGGGCCTGATTTTTTGTCGGGTCCGTCCCTCCCTTTCATTTCCCTTCATCTCTTTTCTCGCATGGGCCTGGGCCCGTTTTCAACTTTTCTTCTTTTTTTTTCACGAAAGCCTGGACTACAAGGAGACTCTGACCCAGTCCGTGGCCTTGTCTTCATTTCTTTATTTTTATTCGTGCGCGGGCCTGGTCCGTATAGCTTAGCTCTTGGCCTACTTCATTGTTTGTTTCCGACCCGTGTTAGGTCTGCTCTTCTTTTAATTCGCGGCCCATATACTTGAAGCCTACTGCCTTTTCCTTTTTTTTTCATATGGGCTCGGCGTCATCTTTTAACCGAGGCCCGCCCCTTCTTCCCGGCCCAGAGCCAGGTCTCCTTCACTTAACTGACACGCGGGTGGCACGTGCCTGCTGCTGCCTTCTTTCCTTCTTCTTTTACGGACCAGGCCCAACATTTTTTTATTTCTTCTCTTTCTTTTCTTTGTGTTTTCACGTGGGCTGGCCCAGATTTTACCTCTTCCCCTTTTCCTTTTAACCCAGTTCGGCCTGGCTGCACTTAAGAAAGCACGTGAGCCGCATGTGACCTTCTTTCCTCGTCTACGGGCCAGCCCAAACGATTTCTTACTTCTTTTTTCTTTGTTCTCTTGTGGGCTTGGACTAGCTTCATTTAATAGACATGCGAGAAGCACGTGCGCAACTCACCTTGTTTCTTCCTCTTCCTTTCTACTGGGATGCCCAGAGCCCATAGCATCGCACGCTGTTGCGCCTAGAACCCAGGTATCCACGTGGTTGCTACTTCTGTAACATGGAGGAAGCTTTTATTTTTTTATTTTATTGTACCACCAATTTCAGCCCTTGTCTTCCATCTTTGGTCACCATAGCTGAAAGGCACCAGCTTGACATGGTGTCCATTGTGTAATGCGCCCTTTTTTTATTCTAGAGCACGTCCTCTCATAATTTCGATCCAGATGAAGAAACCCAACTATTAAGTGCCCTTGTATAGTTAAATCGTTGATTGATCTTTGCTACCGAGGGGAGCTAATAGAAGCTGTCAATTCTTTAAAAATCTTCACTCGAAAAGGCATGCGCCTGGACTCTGAAACGCCAACATTTCTGGTGGGGCAGTGTGCAAAGACCAGGTTACTCAAGTAAGGAAAATGGGTCCATCTCTACTTGAAGCTAACTGGTATGAAGCACCCCAATATTTTAGTTTCCAATCATCTAATGCATATGTACTTCAAATATGGAAATCTTGTTCATGCCCGCAAGGTGTTTGATAAAATGGCTATGAGAAATTTACACAGTTAGAACAACGTGGTTTTTGGGTATACTAAATTAGGCATGCTTGATGCTACTGGGAGATTGTTTAACACAATGGCTGAAAGGGATGTTGTTTCATGAAATACTATGGTCATTGGGTATGCACAAGTTGAAGATTATGCTGAGGCATTGAGGTTTTATAGGGGATTCAGAGAGGCGTTAATAGGACACAATTCATTTAGCTTTGCAGGTGTCTTAACCATTGGGATCAAACTGAAGGATCTCACATTGATCAGGTAGGCTCATTGTCAGTTGGACACTTTGGGTACATCCTATCATTTTTCTATTTGTTGCCATAAGATTGGATTCCTAATCGATGCCTATGATTTGCCATTGCCACAAGATTCAATTTTTTAAAATTTTTTTTTTGAAATTATTGGCCATAAAAGGTGGTGAACTTGGCTAAAAATAAGCCCAAAGGAACCAACTTTATCATGTTGAGCGGTCTTCTCATGCCCTGTTGACATCTCATTGACCGAACATATTGAAAGATTTTCAGGTTTGCTTGTGTCGTCACTACGTTATGCTCATTTGGGGTGCATTTTTGTGTCGCTGCAACATCATGCCTATTTGTTGAAAAGTGGCATTTTTCTCGCTTGTGCTATTTTTTTATGCCAAGACCTTTCTTCTTTTTTTTTGTTGCATTTGTATTGCTGCTTGTGCAGGTTGAGAAGCTGCTTGAAGAACCACTTGAGAAATGGTTTGCCGCTAGGCCTTTTGAGGCCTAGAACAGAAACATACACACCTAAAACTGGTATGCAGACTGGAAGAACTACTTGAAAACACGATTTCACCATTAGGCATTTTGGGGCCTAAAATGGGATCGTACATGCCAAACAGGGTATTAAGATTTAAAGAGCCATTTGCGAAATGGTTTGCCGCTAGGTACTTTGAGGCCTAGAACGAAAACCTACATGCCTGAAAGTGGTATGAAGATTTGAAGAACTACTTGCGAAATGGTTTGCCGCTCTGTATTTTAAGACTTAGAACGAAAACCTACAGGCCTGAAAGTGGTGTGAAGACTTGAAGAACCACTTGCGAGCGCGTTTTACCATAGGCCTTTTAGGGCTTAAAATGGGAACGTACACGACCAAAAAGTGATATGAAGGCTTAAAGAACAGCTAGCAATAGGCCTTTTAAGGCTTAAACTGGGAACTTACACACCCAAAAAGTGATATGAGGGCTTGAAGAACCACTTGCAAATACGTTTTACCGTTAGGCCTGTTAGGGCCTAAAGCGGGAACGTACACGCCCAGAAAGTGATATGAGGGCTTGAAGAACCACTTGCGAGCGCGTTTTAGCATTAGGCCTTTTAGGGCCTAAAGCGGGAATGTACACGCCCAAAAAGTGGTGCAAGTCGCAAGAAGCAGCTTGGGGGTAGAAAGGTGATGTCTTTGATCGCTTTTCTTTCATGCCACCTTGTTTTTGTGTGCGTGATTTGTTTGACTGCACTTGGTGATTTGTTGACCAAGCTACCTACGTACTTATCGGAACTTGAAATTCCTGATAAGATTAAGCCATCACGTAGTTCAACAAAGTATGCTTTGATCATTTATTTTGTCATTCACAGTTTATACTCTTACGGGCCAGAAGTAGTACAAAGATTTTTGTTTGATTGAACAATTTATACTCTTGTTCGAGAGCCAGCATTTTCTTGATATGTGTTAACAATTTAGACTTTGTTCGGGAGTATTCTTTTTTGAATGTGTGAACAGTTTAGACTCTTGTTCGGGAGCTTTCTTTTTTTTTTTGAATATGTGAACAATTTAGTCTCTTGTTCGGGAGTGTTTCTTTTTTTTTTTGAATGTGTGTGAACAGTTTAGTCTCTTGTTCAGGAGCTGGTCCAAGCAGTTCCTCAAGGGAAGTAACACGTCAAGAACTTGCCATTTATTGGTCCGACCTAAACCACTTATCCATCTACTATTTTGTAGGCTCCATTTGAGTATACTTCACGGACAACATAAGGTCCTTCCCATTTCGGAGCGAATTTCCTTCTTGTCTTGTGGGTCACGATGATTGGCCTCTTTAGTGCAAGCACCTGATTCCCAACTTGGAACGAATGCGGTTGTACTTTTTTGTTGAATGCTCGAGCTAGGTGAACCTGATAACATTCTAACTTCTACTGACCTTGGAGTCCTTTCTCATCTAGGGCTTCCAATTCTGCTAAGCGAAGTTGGTGGTTTTCATCCTAACTCAAACCATCCTATGTAGCAATGCGTAATGATGGGATTTGAATTTCCAGCAGCAGTACGACTTCTACTCCATACACTAGAGAGTAGGGGGTTGACTGTGTTGGTGTTCTATGTGTGGTTCGATATGCCCAAAGAGTCTCCCCTAGCCTCTCATGCCTATCTCTCTTGGACTTCAAGACCACTTTCTTCAACAGGTTGCACAATGTTTTGTTAAAAGCTTCTGCTAGGCCATTCGCAGGGGCATGGTACATTAATTGATGACTCATGCTGGGCAAATTCGAATTTCTCACAAAAGGTAGTCATTAATTTGTTGACAAATAATTTGGCATTGTCTTTGATAATATATCGAAGCACACCATATCAATCAATGATGTGCGTTCGAATGAAGTTGACAACATTCTCCTTTTTAACTTCCTTTGATGCTACCGCCTTTGCCCATTTAGAGAAATAGTCAGTAGCAGCCAAAATGTATACATGACCCGCAGAAGACTTAGGAGTAAGAGGTCCTATAATATCAAGTCCCCATGCCTCAAATGGCCAAGATGCCACGGGTGGATGGAGTGGCTCTGGAGGCTGGTGAATGTAGTTAACATGGAACTGACATGCATCACATCTTTTTGCATAGTCGATACAATCGCGCACCATGGTGGGCCAGTAATAGCCCGTTCTTTTGATGCGGTCATGCAACTTGGGTCCTGATTGATGCGCACCACACATGCCGGCATGTGCTTCTTTCATTACTTATTTTCCTTCTTCCTCATCCAAACATCGTAGCCAGAGACCGAGGAAAAAGCGTTGGTGCAACGTTCCCTTGTAATAAAGGAAGCGCGAGGCTCTTCGTCGAATTTGTGTCTTATGCCTCACATCACTTGGCAGTTTTTCGTGCTTCAAGTAGTCAATAAGCGGTTGTGCCAATCTTCCTTATCTACCGCGCAAGCGGAGACTACTTTGACCTCTTCTTCACCGTCATCGTCGAGTGCTGTAATGACCCATTGCCTGTAAACTGGAACGTTGATGTTCTCTTTTGCTCCTAGCACCAAAGTGGCTACAAGGTTTCCAAGCGCATCAACTATCTTGTTGGCACCCCTAAGGACATGTTCCAACTTTACAGTTTCTAGCCTATCCAACAATCGTAAGGCAAGCTTGTGATAGGGGATAAGATCATTCTTCTTCACTCCAAATTCTTTTAAGAGCTGGTTGATGACCAATTGTGAGTTGCTGTAGACAACAAGATCTTTAATCCCCATCGCGACTACCATTTGAAGGCCTAGTATGAGTGCTTGATACTCAGCCATGTTGTTAGTGCACTGTTGGGTCAACGCGAATCAATATGGCAGAATGTGCTTTTTAGGAGAGACTAGTACGACTCCTACTCCTACCCCATCATGTCTGGTAGTGCCATCGAAGTACATTTCCCAAGGTGGAAGGACATCGATGCAGAACACCTTATCCCCAGGAAAGCCATCATTTAGTTCCCAATTATGAGGAACTGGATGATCTGCTAAGAAGTCTCCAGTGCTTGGCCTTTAATGGCCTTTTGTGGCATATAAATTAGATCATGCTGTTCTAAGATAACCACCTACTTTGCAAGCTGTACATTCAGAACTGGTCTTGTAAAAAAAAAGGGGGCAGCCCGGTGCACAAGCATCCCGCGTTCACGCAGGGTCCGAAGAAGGGCCGCACCCCAAGGGGTGAATTGTAGGCAGCCTAACCTGACTTTGTCAGTGGCTGATTCCACGGCTCGAACCCGTGACCTTTTGGTCACACGGAGACAACCTTACCGTTGCTCCAAGGCTCCCCTTCAGAACTAGTCTTGTCAAGATGTACTTAATTGGGTCGACCTTGGAGACAACATGCACAGTATGGGCCTGCATGTAATGTCTTAATTTTTTAACAGCAAATACGAGAGCCAAGCACATCTTTTCAATTGGCAAGTAATTAAGTTCAGTGCCAGCCAATGTCCGCCTTAGAAAATAGAGAGCCCTCTCTTTGTCTTCAAAATTTTCTTGGGCACATAATGCTCCAAGAGAATGTTTTTGTGCTACGATGTAAAGTATGAGTGGCTTGCCATGAACAGGTGCCCCTAATACCGGAGGGCTTGACAAGTACTTTTTGATGCTATCAAATGCCCTTTGAAATGAGTCATCCCATTCAAAAGGTGCCCCCTTTTTCATGAGGGGCTGACAAGGTGACAGCAACCAGCGAGGTTTGAAATGAACCTTCTGAAAACGCCAAGCTTCCTTGCAATCCTCGGAGCTCTTTGAGGTTCTTTGGTGGGGGCATGTCTTGAATTGCTTTTATCTTGGCTTGATCAATTTTATGCCTCTATGTCGGATGAGAAAGCCTAGGAATTTACTAGATGTGACACCAAATGCGCATTTCAGTGGATTCATCTTTAGTTGGCATTTTCTTAATTCTTCGAAGATTTACCAAAGATCTTGCAAGTGATCTAATCTCTTTTTAGACTTGACCGCCATATCATCCACATAGCACTCCATAGTTTTGTGTAGAATGTCTTCAAAAACAGTTTGCATCGCCCTTTGATAGGTTGCTCCCGCATTTTTTAAGCCAAAAGGCATTACCTTGCAACAAAAGATGTCCTTCAGTGTGCGGAACACTGTAGCCTTTTGATCTGCAACTGCCCTTTGAATCTAGTTGTAGCCTGCAATGCAATCCATGAAGGATAAGGCTTTATGACCAGTGTTGCATCAATCATGAGTTTAGTGACTGGAAGTGGGAAGTCATGTTTTGGGCATTCATCATTAAGATCCTGAAAATCCACATAAATTTAAAGTTGGCAATTTTTTTTCCTAACTGGGACTATGTTTGCAATCCAAGTTCGATACTTCACCTCGCGTATGAACCCAACATCAATGAGTTTGTTTACCTCCATTTTGATTTCAGGTATCAACTCAGGTCGAAAACACCGTTGAGGTTGCTTCTTGGGTGAAACACCTTTTTTAATGGACAAGTGATGAACCGCAACCTTGGGGTCTAATCCAGGTATTTCCTTATAACTCCATGCAAACACATCCTTGTATTTAGAGAAGAGCTTGAAATACTCTTCCTCTTCCTTGGGTGTGAGCATGGCACTCACATAGACATGGCGAGGTTTTTCCACAGAACTAAGATTCAACTGTTTTAACTCATCAACTATGGCTTGCCCCCCATCCTCCAGTGCCTCTGGTGCTTTGGTGAGATCTATTTCAGAATCTGACTCATCCACTTCTTGCACTGTGACATGGCTAGCTTCTGCAATTTCATCCAAATCTAGAATAATTTTTCCTTCCCTAGCCAATCGCATGATGCGCTCCTTAAGCGTAATGCATTTTTTAAGAGGGTGACCAACGACCCTGTGGTATGGACAGTATTTAGGGTCGGTAGTCCTCCCAGTTTTCTTTAGGCGTTTTGGCTTAGGTAATACGATGAGACCCTTCTCAAGTAGGTCATCCAGCATGCCTAACAGATCTGAGTTAGGAAATGAGCACTTCCTTTCCTAAAGCTCTTTTGGTGTGGGACACCTCCTTGTCGCATCCTTGAATGGCTGACTCTTCTTGTCCTCTAATTTAGGCTTTCTTGTAATTCGAATTGGCTGACTTGTGGAGGTGGACATTCTTCTTGAACTCAACTTTGTCCTTTTTTTATTCAGTAGAATAGAAGGAGTTGTCGCGACGGCTAGCTATCGTCACCTCCATGTCATGTGCTTTGGTTGCCAATTCTTGAAAAGTCCTGGGTTTGCTCATTTGTAGGATGTACAGTAAATCCCAATGCATGCCTTGGGTGTACATTTCAATGGAAGAAGCTTCAGATGGCCGATCTTTGCACTTGAGGCTAAGTGTGGGCTAGCAGTTGATGTAGTCAAGAGCTGGCTCATCTTTCCAGTGTTTTATATTTGTTAGCTCAGTCATGCTGCTAATGCACTGAGTACTGTAGAACCTGTTGAGGAACTCATGCTCCATTTGTTCCCAACTGTCGATGGACTCAGGCTCTAAGTCGGTATACCAGTCAAAGTCAATATCTTTCAATGTCCTGATGAACTACTTCACCATGAGGTCGTCGTCAGTTCCAACATTGTTGCATGTCTCAATAAAGTGTGTGACATACTGTTTCGGGTTACCTTTCCCGTCAAACTATTGGAATTTAGGGGGATGGAAATCGTGGGGCATGCGGAGACCATCAACCCTCTTAGTTTAAGGCTTAGTGTACAGGTGAGTTCTACGTGAACCTTTACCTAGCTGCGCCTTGACAGCATTTGCTATCAAGTGTTGGATTTGTTCAATAGTCATTGATCCAGAGGACTTGGCATTTTTAGGCATAACGCCTTTCTTTGGATGCTTCTCATTGTCAGAAGCCTCAATGTGGAGTGACACTTTTCCAGAGTCCTCACTCTCTGAGTCCTTTGAAGAAGATTGAGCTCATCATTTTTCTAACTTCCTGGTCAGCTTAGCAATATTTTCTTCTTGAAGCGTGATGTGCGCTTCCTTTTCTGCACTCTCCCTGGTGAGTTTTTTTAGGATGAGCTTCATATTGGCCATTTCTTCTTCTAGAGTGGTTGTGCTTGTCATCACGGCTGGTATAACAACAGTTTTGGAAGACTCAGCTTCATTTTCTAACATGCGCACCCCATTTAGTTACGGCAAAGAAGAGTTACTGCTGTAGCAGTCTTCAACCTCGTAGATTGGAGATTGAAGCTGAAGGTTTCAAGTTTCATCCATCCAAGATGACGCCTTTTGTTGCGTCTTTAAGCCTTGGAGTTTGGGTGGGGGCGGTACGGTTTTCCTAGTAGTGGTCTACGCAGCAGCTTTCACCATACTCCTAGTCTCCATTGTGAAAGCGCGCCTGCTAACAGTGACGCTCGCTTCACAGGATCTAAGAGAGAGAGATCCCTCGAAGCTTACGTGGCAATGTTCTTCATGGCCATGTCTTCTTTGGAGAAGAGGCTTTTGAGACTTGAAAGTCTTGATCATTGAGGAGAATGAGATGAGAGGTAGAGAGGTCCTATTGAGCGTGCCAAATTTGTAATTACAAATTTCAAGCCTAAAACGAATTAGACAAGAATTTGGATTCAAGATTGAATATTTGTATTGATTTGAATGTGTGGGTACAATCTCTATTGAATACAATGTGTCATCTGATTCGATCTCCTTGTTGAATTTGAATGAACTTGGGCTTGGGAGAGAGCCTTGAAGGCTTGATCTCAATCAAGGCAAGTCTTTGATCTTCAAGGGAGGACGGCACGCACTCGTTGCACTCGATGTGCTTGTTGTCTTCCTTGAAAGAGAGAGTATTTGAGTGTTGGATGGATACTTCAAATTAATGAACTTTAGCTTGAGAGAGGGTCTTGAAGGCTTGATCTTAATCAAGACAAGTCTTTGATCTTCAAGCGAGGATGACACACGCTTGATGTGCTTGTTGTCTTCCTTGAAAGAGAGATTATTTGAGTGTTGGATGGATTCCTGAATTTTTCTAACCTTTCAAACCTTTGAATCAAGGGGGGTATGGTCCTATTTATAGGAAAGCTTCCCCCACCCCCTTGATAGTCAAGATGGGCCTTGACTTAGGTTTTGGGCCTTCAATCAGGCCTCATCTTGGATTGCTTTAACTTAGGAGTCATTCGCTTAACTTTGACTTTGACTTGGGAGTCTCTTGGACTTGAACAGGGCATTGACGTAGAAGTCGCCTCGAGCTTTGACTGGATGCTGACCGAAGAGTCGTTTGACGCTTGACTTGGGAGTCGATTTAGACATTGGCCTTTGACTTGGTGGTCGACTTACGCTTTGACTTTGATCTGGTTTCGACTGTGCCTTAACTTGAAATTCGTTCGGGTTTTAGGTCGTGACTTAACTTGGGAGTCATCTTGAGCCTCGATTTGGGCTTTCTCTTGAGTTTTGACTGAGCTTTGACTCGAAAGTCTTTTGGGCTTAACTTGAGAGTCTTTTAGGCCTGATTAAATTAATTAAAAGGGTTGAGTTAATTAATTTAATCAAGCCCAAAAGACTCTCAAGTTAAGCCCAAAAGACTCTCAAGTTATGCCCAAAAGACTTTCAAGTCAAAGCTCAATCAAAACTCAAGTGAAAGCCCAAATCGAGGTCAAGACGACCACCAAGTCAAGTCATGACCTCAAACCCAAGCGACTTCCAAGTCAAGGCGTGCCCAAAACCAGGTCAAAGTCAAAGTTAAAGTCAAGGGTCAAAACCTAAGTCAACTACCAAGTCAAAGGTGAAGGTCTAAATCAATTCCCAAGTCAAAGGTCAAATAACTCTCAGGTCAGCATCCAGTCAAAGCCCGAGGCGACTTCCAAGTCAATGCCCGACTCAAGTCCAAGAGACTCCCAGGTCAAAGTCAAAGTCAAGCGAATGACTCCTAAGTTAAAACAATCCAGGATGAGGCCTAATTGAATGCCCAAAACCCAAGGGGGAGGGGGAAGTTTTCCTATAAGTAGGGCCCTATCCCCCCCCCCCTTGATTCAAAGGTTGGAAAGGTTAGAAAAATTCAAGAATCCATCCAACACTCAAATACTCTGTCCTTCAAGGAAGAGAACAAGCACATCGAGCGTGTGCTGGATCAAAAACTTGTCTTGATTGAGATCAAGCCTTCAAGGCCCTATCTTAAGCTAAAGTTCATTAATTTGATGAATCCATCCAACACTCAAATACTCTCTCTTTGAAGGAAGACAACAAGCACATCGAGCGCGACGAGCGCGTACCATCCTCCCTTAAAGATCAAACACTTGCCTTGATTGAGATCAAGCCTTCAAGGTCCTCTCCCAAGCCCAAGGTCATTCAAATTCAACGAGGAGATCGAATCAGAGGATCATACACATTGTGTTCAATAGAGATTGTACCCACACATTCAAATCAACACAAAGATTCAATCTAGTATCCAAATTTCTATCTAATTCATTTTAGACTCAAAATTTGTATTTACAGTCCTCTAACTGCTCTGGCTAGAATGTCTTGGTCTTCATAATGTACTTTGCGTGGCCTAGTCTCGTTTTTAAACATTAGTGTACGATCAGGACTCCTTTGCATCATAATGCTATTCCTATTGTTAGTGAAGCCTGTCCTTTAAGCCTAGGTGCTTGATTATTGAGCTAAACTCATTTCTAAACCTACGTGAAGAAACTATTTAATCATGTGATAGGAGAATGTTATTAAACATAAGAAAAGCATGAATCAATTTATCACTGCCTTGCCTTTGTAGGTACAAACGTCTATGCTTATATAGTACACGCATGCCATGCTAGCTCCCCCTAGCCCTAGCCGTGTCTTGCTTGGAGTTCAAGTAATGAAAAGAGTCATATTCTAAGGCAAACATAGGAAACAATATCTAGGAAAACATTGGAAGAATAATTGCTAAATAATTCCTTTCCGTAACACTTCCCCTCAAGTTGGAATGTGAGAGTTAGCCAGACCCAACTTTCCCTTGAGATACAGGAATTGTCCTTTGCCAAGTACTTTGGTGAGTATGTCAGTAGGTTGGTGCTGAGAATGAACATGAGTAAACGAGATGAGTCCTGCTACGAGCTTCTCTCATACAAAATGACAATCTAGTTCAATATGTTTGGTGGGGTCGTGGAAGATTGGGTTTTTGGCGATGTACATGGCTACCTGGCTATCACAGTATAGTCTCATAGGTTGAGAATCGAAAATTCCTAGGAATGCTAGAAATGTTTGCACCCACATGAGTTTCCTAGTTGCCACTGCCATGGCTCTGTATTCAGCTTTGGCTGACGACTGGGACACCATTGCCTGTTTCTTTGTTCGCCATGATATGGGTGAGTGACCAAGTTTGACAAATTAGGCACTCAAAGATCGTCGGGAAAGAGGGCAGGTACCCTCAATCAGAGTCACAATAGCCGTATAATTATAGATCACTGTCAGATGGAAGAAAAATACCTTCTCCTACAGTACCTTTCAAGTAGCGCACAATGTGTAGGGTGGCGTCCATGTGATCCGTTTTGGGTGAGTGCATGAACTGTGATAAGACAAAGACGGCATAAGTAAGGTCGGGCCTGGGTATGGTGAGGTAGATGAGACGTCCAACCAAGCGTCGATACCGAGTAGCATCCTTCAGGGATTGACCACGTGCCAAGGCAAGTTTTTTAGTTGGCTTGGCTGCTAAAAGTCCACGTTCGTCGATAATTTTGAGAGCATATTTGCGTTGACATAAGAACATCCCGATGGATCCACGAGCTACCTCAATACCAAGGAAATTTTTGATGGGTCCCAAGTCTTTGATGCTGAAACAGTAATGCAGATAGGCTTTAAAGGCCGCAAAAGCAGCAGCGTTATTACTTGCCAGCACGATGTCATCCACATAAACAAGTAACGACATGAACACGTCCCCTTTACAATATACAAAGAGAGAGTAATTGGCATAGGAGCAAATAAACCCATACTCACACAATTTTGTGGATAGTTTGGCAAACCATTGCCGTGGGACATGTCGCAACCCATACAAGGACTTCTTTAGGCAACATACTTTCATAGAGTCGCTAGTTTTGAATCCAGGGGGCAGCTTCATATATAGTTCTTCTACCAAGTAGCCATGTAGGAATGCATTGTTCACGTCCAGCTGATGAAGTTCTCAGCCCTTTGCTACTGCTACAGATAGAAAAATCCTGATGCTTATCATTTTTGCAATTGGTGCAAATGTTTCATTATGGTCAAATCCTTCAACCCAGTGATCGCCCCATGTGACCAATTGCGCTTTGTAACACTGAATGTTGCCATTAGCATCATATTTCACTGGATAGACCCATTTGCAGCTGATAGGGTGTTACCTGGAGGAAGTTTCTCAATCGACCAAGCCTAATTTTTTTTTTTCCAAAGCTTCAATTTCTACAACCTGGTCATGCGCCACTTAGGGTCTCGTGGTGCATCTTGAAATGATTTGGGCTGAACGACCCTTGTTATAGCAGCCAAGAAATGTTGATAAGATGCAGAAAAATTGTTAGTCGAGAAATAGCTAACTATGGGATATCACATATTTGAGGCTCCTTGGTGGTGTGAGCTAGCAACTACCCCAAAAGGCTCACCCGGCTCAAGCCCTATGTGTAGAGCTAAAGGGAAGGATGAATCATATAAGGATAGGACAACATTAGCATTGTCCCTAGGTGATACAAAGTCAGGTTGCGCATAGCATGTATAATAAGGACATGAATTTATGTCATGGCTAGAAGAATTACAGAAATCACACCGAAAAGGAGCATAATAATATCTAGAATAGAATACGCAAGGATTAGAAAATGAATATCTAGAAACATGACTAGCCTTCTCAAACTCAAATGAATCCCAAGCAATCCACTAAAGCAAATAACATACCTCATCAACATTTTTACTATGAAAATCCTAAAACTCTAAACGTGCTCGGGTTTCACTATTTACACCCTCATGAATAATGTCTAAAACTTTCCATTTACCAATACGATAACCACATTGAGCAAGAAAGACATTTAAGCACTTAAACCACCTCCAAAATAATTCATGCTCAAACTGGGAAAAATGAAAAATTGCCATGGTTGTTTCTCAATATTTTTATTTTGTTAATTTTCAATTTTTTTCGGTTTTTGTTTCAAAGAAAAACAAAATGCTTAGTCAAACTGATCAGGAAAAATCCAATATCCAACACTAGTCCCTGGCAACGGCACCCAAAAACTTGATGGGCCCACAAGGGCACGATGGCGTTGTAGCAAATCAAGGTCGATCCCATAGAGACTAGGTTGATCTATTGGGTTATATTCTCTTAAGATAAGCTAAGCGAATAAAAACTTTAGATTGATAAAAATACGAAAATGAGGAAACAACTTTAACTAATTCAAGCAGTTTCAATTTAACAACTTCTAATTCACTAATTTTAAATCTATTAAGCAGAAAACGCATAGGAATTCATGTAGTTATGAAAGTTAATTGGATCAAAATGATGAACATGCGCTTTTCTCTAATCGGTTAATCTCAAGGAATTACAATCTATCCAAAAATTTAGTCTATTCTTTCGAATTCAACTAAATTTGCCTAAACTAAGCAAAAGTCGTTCTTTCGAACTAATTTGTCTTAGTCCAAGCTAAACATCTTCGATTACTTTCTGATCCTCCTAACATGCAAATCTCTTTTTTGAGACAACTCCACGTTAGATCTAATCAAGCAGTCCAACAACCAAATGTTACCTTTTAGTTTTTCACCTGATTGTTTCATGCAAGCAAGCAAATTTTGGCTAAAATCAACTCATAACAATCCAAACACTTGACAAAATGAATTCAAACCAATCATGAAAATAAGCACAGTTGTATAGATTAAAACATAATCCAACAACACATTCATAAACTACTAAATTCCCAGACAAAACTTAAACTACTCACACAAGATTAAATTAAACATCTAACTACTCTAAAATGATAAATCTAAAGAGAAAAGAGAAGAGAAGAGAGAAGAGTTTGCACAGCAAAAATCGCGCTTGAACCGTCGTTGTAAGCTCGGGGTTGAATCCTTGCAAATCTTCACTTCAACTCAATCTCTCTCCTTCTAATCTAAATCCTAATCTAACTAGAGTGGAATGGAGGAGAGGAAAATGGAATGAGGGGATGTGTATTGAAATGAGGGTCAGACTGCCCTTTTATGGAAAAACTACTAGTAGCCGAATAGTCACACGAATAAATGACATTAAAAACTGCTTAGAAGTTGAAAAGTCATGAGAAAACAATCAGCCTTGCTGGAAATAAAGACAACACGGACCTTGGCATCCACCACAGGTAGACCGTGGTGTCCACTGCCTTGTCATTCTTCTATTCTGTCTTCTTTCCACAGGCATAACAACTTACGGATATCTGTGGAGAGTCAAAATACACTCATTTATGGGTCAAATCAAGAAAAAAAAGGTCCAGAATCCTGTAAAATACAGAAAAGAACCATACCCGAGGTAAAACGGGAAAAGGAGTATAAATTATGACAGAAAGCATATAATTTTCCCTAAAAAAGGAGGAAAATGACCCTAAAATAATACATACGTTAAGCACTTATCAAACTGCCCCATGCTTAAACCATTGCTTATCCTCAAGCAAACACTAGATAAAACCGACAAAGGGAGATGCATCTAGGACCCAAAACATGAAACGTCTTTAAAGTAGACAAGTTATAGCATAGCATAAGCAAGAGTGATAATCAACGACAACCCCAAGTAGTGCACCAAACATTTCAAAATTAGAAGGAGGAGAAGGTTTTCAAAAAAGTATAAGACCGCAAGCTTGATATCAAACTTGATCACTCCCAAAGAACCACAAAGCATGTCATGCCAGCACATTGAATTGATTAGAGCCAAATGGACTGGTAGAACCTCACTTTAGGGAATGTGAATCACTTCCACTCATGTGTTTGAAATATAGCATATGTTCACTCAAGACTTATTCCAAGGATACAATCTACCATATGCTTGCCAAGACTCTCAAATTCTCCATTAATAAAATGCAATGTGCACAAGACAGTCATGTGGACTTTATATGAGTTGTAATGTGGGCTAGAAAGGTTTAGGGAAAGGAGTGGACAAATGCTTTTAGGCAATGTGGAGCTACTTATCCAAGTGACTAGGGAGCAACCAACAAAGCACCAATTAACCAATAAGTTCAGCAACACTCCAAATCTTAAAATACAATGAACATATCCCACGAATGAAATAGGAAATGAGTTGACAAGGAATGAACACAAGCTACTTACATGTCCAACGCCAATCATTTATTCATTCTTTTTTTTTTCTATGATTTTCTCTTTTTTTTTCAACATAACTTTTTTTTTTAAATTTTTTTGGAAATGAAACAAAAATTGCAATTACTAAAAGGCGTAGAATCACTTACTATCAATTCACAATCGAATATATATACACACAACCCAAACAAGAGGAAACCAAAGCAAATGCCCAATATCATCAATCCCTAAAAAAAACAACATAGAAAAGCCACCTTAAACTCAATTATCTCCAAAACCACCCACTACAAAGATGAAGTGATGCTCCATAGACTTGTCTTCAAGGTAGGAATATGTGTTTGGCCAAGGGCCAATATGAAGGGATCACAACAAAGACAGATATAAGCTCAAAGGGGCTAGCAAAGGGGGGAAAACATGTAATACAAAGGTAGGCTATTTGGCTATGTGGCTAAAATAACCGAAGAAAGAATGCCTCTATCATATCATCAACTATGCACATGCGAATGTGGCTTAGGCAAGTTCTAGAGATGCAACAAGGAAGAGTCACACACATGAAAGAAACATAAGACTAAATATAATGATGAGTCCAAATAAGGCTCAAAATCTCACAGGATGTCTACCAAAGTCTAATTAAGCTCATAAAATGACTCAACGTACAAACATTAGTGCCAACGACTCTAAGGGATAGCAAAGTTCTCAATCAAGACAAGGGTCAAAACAAGAAGTGTTTACAAAACCTTCACAAATTTTTAGCGCCAAAAGGGATTACACATCAAAAGTTACTCAAGCTCACGAAAGCTATTTTGCCTAAACAAAAGCATCATTGGAGGTTATCTTAAACTAATCCACACCATCCCTACATGCAATCCTATATGCAAACCTAAAAATCAACTAAACGCAACATGCAAACAAAAACTTAAAACTATATGCTCTAAAATATATGCAAACTAAAAACCAAAATGGGAAACATAGAACTATCCTTCCCCCATACTTAGATAAAGCATTATTATTCAAAGGAAAGAAAACTTACAGAAGGGGAACAAAAGAAAATAATCTCACCAGGTTAGGTGCAGAGTGCACCTAAGCTATGTGGCCTCGTAATAACCGAGGCACATGGAGCATCAGCCACTTCATCACGATGTCAAGACTCATCCCTTTAAATTGGACATCGTCAAGTTATGCAGAAGCTTGTCAAACTCCTCGGCATAAAGTTTCCAAGCATGGCAATAAGAGAGCATGAAAATAATCACAGTAAAGAAAGTTAGTGCTCAAAGCAAAACCAATGGAAAAATCAAAAGAGAAAGTAAAGAAAGTGTTCCACATGATTTTTCTAGGCTTGTCTAATAGGTACGTCCAATATGGGTCAAGGGATGCATCATACCCACAAAAGTATCATAGGGAAAGAAAATTATCAATATTTCCACCAAACATATTAAACATGTTATCCACAGAGCCCAAATCAACATTAGAATCACAAATCTTAATATTATCAATGGGCGCATCTAAAGATTACTCGGGGGAAATAGAGCGTTGCAAACACTTAGGGGAAGCATGAGAATGATCAAGGAGATTTGGGAAAACATAATTAAAACCAAGGCTAGGAGACTCCTCATGCATAAACACATCACTTGACCCCTCCAAAGGAGTCTCATCTAGATCATGCACCTCATCTAAAATATCTTTTAACTTAAAACATGCATCAACAACATCAAACATAGCAACTACCCCAAAAGGCTTACCCGCCTCAAGCCCCGTGCATTGAGCTAAAGGGAAGGATCAATCATGTAAGGAGAGGACAACATTAATATTGACCCAGGGTGATACAAAGTCAGGTTGCACATAGCATGCATAATAATGACATGAATTTCTATCATGGTCAGAAGACTTACAGAAACCACACCAAAAAGGAGCATAATATGATCTAGAATAGAATGCACAAGGATCAGGAAATGAATATCTAGAAACACGACTAGCCTTCCCAAACTCAAATAAATTCCAAGCAATGCACTCAAACAAATAACATGCCTCGTCGACATGTTTACTATAAAAATCCCAAAAATCGAAAAGAGCTCGGGTTTCACTATTCACACCCTCATCAATAATGTCTAAATTTTCCATTTACCAATACAATAACCATATTGAGCAAGAAAGATATTTAAGCACATAAAATACTTCCAAAATAATTCATGCTCAAACTGGGGGAAGTGAAAAATTGCCATTGTTGTTTCTTTTTTTGTTGTTAATTTTCAAAAAAAAAATTCAGTTTTTTTTCAAAAAAAAAAAATTGCTAATCAAACCTGTCAGGAAAAACCCAATATCTAACACTAGTCCCTGGCAACAACGTCGAAAAACTTGATAGGCCCGCAAGCGCACTGTGGCATTGTAGCAAATCAAGGTCAATCCTACAGAGACTAGGTTGATCTATTGGGCTATATTCTCTCAAGATATGCTAAGCAAATCAAAATTTTAGATTGATAAAAATACAAAAATAAGGAAACAACTATAACCGATTCAAGCGGTTTCAATTTACAACTTCTAATTCACTAATTTTAAATCAATTAAGGAGAAAATGCCTAGGAATTCATGTAGTTATGAAAGTTGATTGGATCAAAATGATGAACATGTGCTTTTCTCTAATCAGTTAATCTCGAGGAATTACAATCTATCCAAAAATTTAGTCTATTATTTCAAACTCAACCAAATTTTCCTAAACCAAGCAAAAGTCGTTCTTTCAGACTCATTTATCTTAATCCAAGCTAAACATCTTCGATTACTTTCCAGTCCTCCTAACATGCAAATTTCTCTTTCGAGACAACTCCACATTATGTCTAATCAAACAGTCCAACAACCAAATGTAACCTTTCAGTTTTTCACCCGATTGTTTCAAGTAAGCAAGCATATTTTGGTTAAAAATCAACTCACAACTATCCAAACACTTGACAAAAAAATTCAAACCAATAATGAAAATAGGGACAGTTGTATAGATTAAAACACGATCCAACAACACTTTCATAAACTACTAAATCCCTAGACAAAAATTAAACTACTCCTACATGATTAAATTAAACATCCAACTGCTCTAAAATGATAAATCTAAAAAGAAAAGAGAAGAGAAGATAGAAGAGTTTGCTAAGCCAAAATCGCGCTTGAACCACCGCAAGCCTGGGGTGGAATCCTTGCAAATCTTCATTTCAACTCACTCTCTCTCCTTCTAATCTAAATCCTAATCTAACTAGAGTGGAATGGAAGAGATGAAAATGGAATGAGGGGATGTGCATTGAAATGAGGGTGAGAACCCCCTTTTATAGCAAAGTTGCTGGTAGCCGAACAGTCGTGCGAATAAATGACATTAAAAACTGCTTGGAAGTTGAAAAGTCGTGAGAAAACAATCAGCCTCGCAGGAAATGAGGACACCATGGACTGTGGCATCCACCACTGATAGACCGTGGTGTCTACTGCCTCGGCATTCTTTTATTTTACCTTCCTTCCACAGGCATAGCAACTTAGGGGTATCTGTGGAGAGTCAAAATACACTCATTTATGGGTCAAATTAAGGGCAAAAAGGTCCAGAATCCTGTAAAACACAGAAAAGAACCATACCTAAGCTTAAAACGAGAAAAGGAGTATAAATTACGACATAAAGCATATTATTTTCCCTAAAAAATGGAGGAAAATGGCCCTAAAACAATATATACGTTAAGCACTTATCACCTATGCCATAGATGATCGCTGTTGACAGCATTGACTTGTGGCTTCTCCAATGACCCATCCTTGAAGTAGTAAACTCCACCTCATTGGTCATCCACACCAATCGGAATCCTCAAAATACGGTCCTGTAATACACAAAAATCATCAAAAAAGGTCACACTATAGTTTACTTCCTTACATAAATTTGCCACTGAAATAAATTGCATTTAAGCGACGGAACATATAGCACTTTATTCAATTTGATCCGTTGTCCCAGCGTCACAAAGCCTTCATCTTTGGCCATAGTATGCATCCCGTTTGGCAAGGCAACCGATATTGACGAAATTTGCTTCGTCTCGTGCATCACGTTTGGATCTCCAATCATATGATTTGAAGCTCCGCCGTCAAAAATCCAAGCAATATTACGTGACAATTTTTTGGACCCGGGTTTTGGTGTCTCAATAAGGCTGAGTAACTTCTGAATCTGCTCTAGGCTTAGTCTTGGAATCTACGCTAGGCCAAAGCTGGCTGGGCCGCTGCTGCTGGGTGTCAGCTCTTTAGTCTGGGCTGGGGTCTGATTTGCTGTTTATCTGAAGCCACGCCCACGCCCTGTCCTTGCACGACCAGCTCCTCTGCCTCAGCCTGCCCAATCTCCACACCTACGTCCTCGGGTCCCCTAGTTCGGAGGCTACCCGATTATTTCAAAGCATCCGTCTTCCGTGTGTCCCCGACGTCCACAATGCTTGCATGTAGGTCTTTCTGCTGTGGTCGAGCGCTCCTTAACGGTAAAAGCCACCATATTCTCGGCCCTACAATCTCGACCCATCATTAGTCGTTTGTGATTCTCCTCCTACTGCACCATTTTAAAGATTCGAATTAGTGACGACAGTGGGTCTATTGCCAAGATTTGGCTTCGTACATTGCCATATGTTTCATCATTATGTCCCATGAAAAATTGTTGTGTTTGCTCCTCTTCTATCATCTTTACTAATTTACCCCCAATGTTACATTCACACTTTCGACAAGTACATTGAGAAATTTTAGTGTAATTACTTAATTCACTCTACATCCCCATGAGTTTAGAATAGAACTCAACTACGTCTAATCCTTCCTATTTACATTCGGCTATATCGGTTTTAAGTTGGTTGATTTTAGGAGTATTAGCCACTGCATACCTTTTTCGTAAATTTTCCCACATAGCCGCTGTTGTTTCGACATAGGCGATGCTTGTGCGTAGTTTCGGTTCAATGACGTTGATGATCCAAGAGCATATCATTGAGGTTGCCATCTCCCATGCTTTCAACTCGCCAAGGTCGTCTCTTTTGTTAGGTGTAGGTTTTGTTAAGGTTCCTTCTATGAAACCCAATTTGTTTTTGGGTCTCAGGGCTGTTTGTACGGCCCTTTGCCATAAATTGTAATTTTTACCATTGAAGATTACTGAAATGATTACCACTCCAAGACCTTCTGAAGGGTGAAGGTAGTAAGGAGATTGACTGTCAATCACAAACCCTTTCCTCCACTTATGGCTCTGATACCATGAAGAAACTATTTAATCATGTGATAGGAGAATGTTATTAAACATGAGAAAAGCATGAATCAATTTATCACTGAATTGCCTTTGTAGGTACAAACGTCTATGCTTATGTACATGCATGCCATGCTAGCTCCTCCTAAACCTAGTTGAAGAATCAAAGGCTATAAGATCACCCTAGAGGGGGGTGAATAGGGTGATAACCAAGGTTGCTAAACAATCGAAATGTAAATGCGGAAAAGTAAATCGAGACAAAACACAATCGATTATTAACGAGTTTGGGCCTCAAAAGACTTAATCCCCGCCTAGAGTTCCCTAACTCTAGGATTAACCCGAACTTTTATTAGGAGGATTGATTACACAACTCTAGAGTACACATACTCTAAGTTCCAAGTTTCAAGTTGAACCCCTTCAACTAGGTTTGATAAAGTTGACCCTTCAACTCTATAATCCTACCCAAGTACACAATGAACAGTACAACTCAAATGTAAAGGAAAGCAAATTTAAGCTCAATGAATGCCAATGTATGCTTGAGGAAGTAGTATGCCAATTGAATGCTAGCTCTCTATGTTGTCATTTTCTGCGTTTTCAACTCTTATATTTATAGCCAAGCCTTGAAGGAGTTGTTGCAACTAGCCGTTGGACTTTCCCAAAAAATCTGCTTCAATTCAAGGCCTTGAACTTCAGTTCAGGGCCCTTGAAAAATCTTCCATTTTTATTTTCCAACGTTCTCTTGCTATTTTTGCTTATTCTGTACTGTGGCAACGGTTGCTTGGCTGGATTTCCTTCAGCTGCTGATTTCCAAATGCTACTTCCCATACTCATGAGGATTTTCAATTGTTTTTCCATAATTCAAGGCAAGCAATATCTTAGTTAGAGAAAATTAAGTGATCATCCCTAAAAAGGTGGGATATACATAATCATATTTAGATTATTTCAATATAATTAGAATATTATTATCAAGACCAATTTCATTAATCATATTTATGGAAACCAAATAAGTTTGCTCAATATAACCATAATTGATAAAATCAAATTTAAAACAATAAATAATATTAATAACTAAGCTTCCTTTTTGTCTTTCATCAAAACGAACATAACAATATCATATTAAGAGATAAAAAGAAAGTCAACACTAGCTGTGTCCTGCTTGGAGTCCAAGTAATGAAAAGAGTCCTATTCTAAGGCAAACATAGGAAACAATATCTAGGAAAATATTGGAAGAATAATTGCTAAATAATTCCTTTCCGTAACACTATGTTTGACCACTGCAACGTTCAGTGGCAAAATGTTTGGGCCAAGTAAGAAGCGAATAGCAAAATTAGAAGATATTTTCGAGATAAGTGCAGACCGTTTTATGTTTCTAGAGGATAAAAATACAGGGCTTTCGATGGAGTAAAGGTCAGACTAATGAGAGGATGCAAGAAATACATGTGAGTAGAAAAAGTGAGCAATGACTTTTATCCAGATGCTTTACAAGAATAAACATGAATTTCCCAGTAATAAGAATAGCAAGGAGTTAAATTGTATTTCTTAAACCCCTTTTCTGAAACTTTCTTGAGTGGGGCTAAAAGGTCAAATTTATGACCAAAGAAGGCATTAAATTATTATATTGCTAACTAGGAAGTGATATAATGCAGAAATATATTGATAAACCTAGATGGCCAAAGCACAAAGGTTTTGTAGCTTCATGTATGGTGACGTATAGTCACCCGAACCAACCATTGATGTTGTTGGCCAGGCCTATTAATTGAGGCCCGATGGTCACAAAACGGTTGCCCTAGACACTAGTTGCTCCCTCCCATTACCTATAAAAGGAGGTTTGGGAGGGTCAGCCAAATACACACGTAATAACTATTACACTCTCCCCTCCCCATGGTTGCCCTACCATCGCTGCCGGACATTCGGGCTTAGGACGTGGACATCTCTAAAGCGACTCTAGTAGCCGCTTGGTATTCTTATTGACGTTGATTGGTATTCTTATTAACGTGGACTATTACCGACAATATATTTCCGCATCCAGGTTAGTCCGATTTCTTCCTACAGTAGTCTCAGAGCTAGCTGTTTGGATTAGTCCCGATTAATAGGTTAATAATCTGATTTGTTAAAGCATGCTCGTTTATATGATTAATTACCTAATTATTGTAATTATGGAAATTAATAGCATGCTTCTGTGTCTGCTTCCCAGAATCAAGAACAAATTGAGTTTTTGTTTTAAATCAGATTCATAGATGTTCTGTTTCTATACCCTGAACCCTTTTTTTTATGATATGTTCATCGTAAATTGCTAAAAA
>JACYFF010031955.1:30579164-30662754 GCA_017589665.1 Selenicereus undatus
AAATGCGGAATTAAAGCACACACAATTTTTACGTGGAAAACACCTCTAGCCCAACTGAGGTGTGAAAAACCACGACCTACCTCGTGTAGGCTTTTAACCACTTCACTATAATCGGGCTTAACTCGTTACAATTGTAACACACTTTGTTACAACCTTGCAACCACGTAATCTCCTTCTCAAGGCAGATTACACCACGTCTAAATCTCACCAGATTGGACACGTCCAAAGTCCACACGACTTAGGACCACTCACTCACTTTTCTGATTCAAGATCAGGGTTACAAACACCTTACAGGGGGTGCTTTTGACTAAGCAGATGTAAGGTACAATGAAGATCCTATTATGCCAATATATTGAAAGCTTGCTTTAAACACAACTTGAACTGGTTTTTCTTTTCTCAAGTGAAGCTCAGAAATTCTTTTCACTAGAAAAACCTCTTTTGAAATTTTGCCTTTTGGGAATGTTGTGTTTCAAGATTTCTTTTTTGCTTTCTTCTCTCTATAGCTCAGTATGTGTCTCTCTATTTTCAGTGAAAGCGAAGCTGTTTTTAACCATAAAGTCCAACGGTCAAAAACCAAGGAGAGGAAAGGAAATCACCTAAGTTTGGAAGGTGATTTTTTCAAGAGAAGAAAAAAACTCCCAACGGCTAGTGATAAAACATTTCCCAAAATCTAAGGGATTTGTTATCTTAGGAGATAACCTTTATCTCCTTATAGCCGTGGGTAAGCTTTAAGAAAGGCAACCAGAAATCTTTAGCAATTTAAAAACTTTATCACATCCGAAGATATGGGCAGAGAAAATCTTCCAATTTTGGCAAATCTCCCAAAATCTATTTTCCCAAATCTCCCATAATATATTCAAGAAATATATTTTCCAGAAGAATAACATTTGAAAATATTCTGGAGATTTTGGCCAACCGAAATAATAATTTCAAGGATAATCGGGTATGGCCACTTCAGGTCAGAAACACCCTAGGCACCCTGTTTGCAGGGTTGTTCGCAGTCTGGTGTTCTGAAGCACTTAGCGCAAATATCGATTCAAGAGATGTTTAAAAAGCTTTTTCAATATTGGCATATTAACAAGAGTCTAAATAAATAAAGCCTATATACCCAAGACTTCTTGTTTGAATCTTGTCCAAGATCCGTAGAGCTGCTGTGAACATCAATGCTACCTTGTTTGCTGGGGTTGTTCTTTGCATCGCTAGAGAAGCTGCTGGGAACATCAAGGCTACCTTGTTTGTTGGAGTTGTACTTTGCATTGCTAGAAGAGCTGCTGTGAACAGGCCTTACAACCAACTATGAGATGGCGTTCTTGACTTCATGTAGAATCACCCATTTAAAACCTGTTTTAAGAACTTGTTCTCACATGTAGCAAACCAGTTAACACAGTAAAGATTACAAACACCAGTTAGGCCTGTTTGCAGATCATGTTTGGAGCAACACTACTTGGACACATTTTTACACTTGGATTTGTTATCATCAAAACTAGAATATAATAACTCAACACTTTTTTTTTTCATATGGGCTCGGCCTCATCTTTTAACCGAGGCTCGCCCCTTCTTCCCGGCCCAGAGCTAGGTCTCCTTCACTTAACTGACACGCGGGTGGCACGTGCCTGCTGCTGCCTTCTTTCCTTCTTCTTTTACGGACCAGGCCCAACATTTTTTTATTTCTTCTCTTTCTTTTCTTTGTGTTTTCATGTGGGCTGGCCCAGATTTTACCTCTTCCCCTTTTCCTTTTAACCCAGTTCGGCCTGGCTGCACTTAAGAAAGCACATGAGCCGCACGTGACCTTCTTTCCTCCTCTACGGGCCAGCCCTAACGATTTCTTACTTCTTTTTTCTTTGTTCTCTTGTGGGCTTGGACTAGCTTCATTTAATAGACATGCGAGAAGCACGTGCGCAGCTCACCCTGCTTCTTCCTCTTCCTTTCTACCGGGACGCCCAGAACCCATAGCATCGCACGTTGTTGCTCCTAGAACCCAGGTACCCGCGTGGTTGCTACTTCTGTAACACGGGGGAAGCTTTTATTTTTTTATTTTATTGTACCACCATTTTCAGCCCTTGTCTTCCATCTTTGGTCACCATAACTGAAAGGCACCAGCTTGACATGGTGTCCCTTGTGTAATGCGCCCTTTCTTTATTCTAGAGCACGTCCTCTCATAATTTCGATCCAGATGAAGAAACCCAACTATTAAGTGCCCTTGTATAGTTAAATCATTGATTGATCTTTGCTACTGAGGGGAGCTAATAGAAGCTGTCAATTCTTTAAAAATCTTAACTCGAAAAGGCATGCGCCTGGACTCTGAAACGCCAACATTTGTGGTGGGGCAGTGTGCAAAGACCAAGTTACTCAAGTAAGGAAAATGGGTCCATCTCTACTTGAAGCTAACTGGTATGAAGCACCCCAATATTTTAGTTTCCAATCATCTAATGCATGTGTACTTCAAATATGGCAATCTTGTTCATACCCCGCAAGGTGTTTGATAAAATGGCTATGAGAAATTTACACAGTTAGAACAACGCGGTTTTTGGGTATACTAAATTGGGCATGCTTGATGCTACTGGGAGATTGTTTGACACAATGGCTGAAAGGGATGTTGTTTCATGAAATACTATGGTCATTGGGTATGCACAAGTTGAAGATTATGCCGAGGCATTGAGGTTGTATAGGGGATTCAGAGAGGCGTTAATAGGACACAATTCATTTAGCTTTGCAGGTGTCTTAACCATTGGGATCAAACCGAAGGATCTCACATTGATCAGGTAGGCTCATTGTCAGTTGGACACTTTGGGTACATCTTATCATCTTTCTATTTGTTGCCATAAGATTGGATTCCTAATCGATGCCTATGATTTGCCATTGCCACAATATTCGATTTTTTTAAATTTTTTTTTGAAATTATTGGCCATAAAAGGTGGTGAACTTGGCCAAAAATAAGCCCAAAGGAACCAACTTTATCATGTCGAGCGGTCTTCTCATGCCCTGTTGACATCTCATTGACCGAACATATTGAAAGATTTTCAGGTTTGCTTGTGTCGTCACTACGTTATGCTCATTTCGGGTCGCATTTTTGTGTCGCTGCAACATCATGCCTATTTGTTGAAAAGTTGCATTTTTCTTGCTTGTGCTATTTTTTTATGCCAAGACCTTTCTTCTTTTTTTTGGTTGCATTTGTATTGCTACTTGTGCAGGTTGAGAAGCTGCTTGAAGAACCACTTGCGAAATGGTTTGCTGCTAGGCCTTTTGAGGCCTAGAACGGAAACATACACGCCTAAAACTGGTATGCAGACTGGAAGAACTACTTGAAAACGCGATTTCACCATTAGGCATTTTGGGGCCTAAAATGGGATCGTACATGCCAAACGGGGTATTAAGATTTGAAGAGCCATTTGCGAAATGGTTTGCCGCTAGGTACTTTGAGGCATAGAACGAAAACGTACATGCCAGAAAGTGGTATGAAGATTTGAAGAACCACTTGCGAAATGGTTTGCCGCTCGGTATTTTAAGACCTAGAACGAAAACCTACAGGCCTAAAAGTGGTGTGTAGACTTGAAGAACCACTTGCGAACGCGTTTTACCATAGGCCTTTTAGGGCTTAAAACGGGAACGTACACGGCCAAAAAGTGATATGAAGGCTTAAAGAACAGCTAGCAATAAGCCTTTTAAGGCTTAAACTGGGAACTTACACACCCAAAAAGTGATATGAGGGCTGCAAATGCATTTTACCGTTAGGCCTGTTAGGGCCTAAAGCGGGAACGTACACGCCTAGAAAGTGATATGAGGGCTTGAAGAACCACTTGCGAGCACGTTTTAGCATTAGGCCTTTTAGGGCCTAAAGCGGGAATGTACACGCCCAAAAAGTGGTGCAAGTCACGAGAAGCAGCTTGGGGGTAGAAAGGTGATGTCTTTGATCGCTTTTCTTTCATGCCACCTTGTTTTTGTGTGCGTGATTTGTTTGACTGCACTTGGTGATTTGCTGACCAAGCTACCTACGTACTTATCGGAACTTGAAATTCCTAATAGGATTAAGCCATCACGTACTTCAACAAAGTATGCTTTGATCATTTATTTTGCCATTCACAGTTTATACTCTTACGGGCCAGAAGTAGTACGAAGATTTTTGTTTGATTGAACAATTTATACTCTTGTTCGAGAGCCAGCATTTTCTTGATATGTGTGAACAATTTAGACTTTGTTCGGGAGTATTCTTTTTTGAATGTGTGAACAGTTTAGACTCTTGTTCGGGAGCTTTCTTTTTTTTTGAATATGTGAACAATTTAGTCTCTTGTTCGGGAGTGTTTCTTTTTTTTTTTTAATGTGTGTGAACAGTTTAGTCTCTTGTTCAGGAGCTGGTCCAAGCAGTTCCTCAAGGGAAGTAGCACGTCAAGAACTTGCCATTTATTGGTCCGACCCAAACCGCTTATCCATCTACTATTTTGTAGGCTCCGTTTGAGTATACTTCACGGACAACATAAGGTCCTTCCTATTTCGGAGCGAATTTCCTTCCTGTCTTGTGGGTCATGATGATTGGCCTCTTTAGTGCAAGCACTTGATTCCTAACTTGGAACGAACGCGGTTGCACTTTTTTGTTGAGTGCTCGAGCTAGGTGAGCCTGATAACATTCTAACTTCTACTGAGCTTGGAGTCCTTTCTTATCTAGGGCTTCCAATTCTGCTAAGCGAAGTTGGTGGTTTTCATCCTAACTCAAACCATCCTGTGTAGCAATGCGTAATGACGGGATTTGAATTTCCAGCAGCAGTACGACTTCTACTCCATACACTAGAGAGTAGGGGGTTGACTGTGTTGGTGTTCTATGTGTGGTTCGATATGCCCAAAGAGCCTCCCCTAACCTCTCATGCCTATCTCTCTTGGACTTCGAGACCACTTTCTTCAGCAGGTTGCACAATGTTTTGTTAAAAGCTCCTGCTAGGCCATTCGCAGGGGCATGGTACATTAATTGATGACTCATGCTGGGCAAATTTGAATTTCTCACAAAAGGTAGTCATTAATTTGTTGAAAAATAATTTGGCATTGTCTTTGATAATATATCGAAGCACACCATATCAATCAATGATGTGCGTTCGAATGAAGTTGACAACATTCTCCTTTTTAACTTCCTTTGATGCTACCGCCTTTGCCCATTTAGAGAAATAGTCAGTAGCAGCCAAAATGTATACATGACCCGCAGAAGACTTAGGAGTAAGAGGTCCTACAATATCAAGTCCCCATGCCTCAAATGGCCAAGATGCCACGGGTGGATGGAGTGGCTCTGGAGGCTGGTGAATGTAGTTAGCATGGAACTGACATGCATCACATCTTTTTGCATAGTCGATACAATCGCGCACCATGGTGGGCCAGTAATAGCCCATTCTTTTGATGCGGTCATGCAACTTGGGTCCTGATTGATGCGCACCACACATGCCGGCATGTGCTTCTTTCATTACTTATTTTCCTTCTTCCTCATCCAAACATCGTAGCCAGAGACCGAGGAAAAGCGTTGGTGCAACGTTCCCTTGTAATAAAGGAAGCGTGAGGATCTTCGTCGAATTTGTGTCTTGTGCCTCACATCACTTGGCAGCTTTCCGTGCTTCAAGTAGTCAATAAGCGGTTGTGCCAATCTTCCTTATCTACCGCGCAAGCGAAGACTACTTTCACCTCTTCTTCACCGTCATCGTCGGGTGCTGTAATGACCCATTGCCTGTAAACTGGAACGTTGATGTTCTCTTTTGCTCCCAGCACCAAAGTGGCTACAAGGTTTCCAAGCGCATCAACTATCTTGTTGGCACCCCTAAGGACATGTTCCAACTTTACAGTTTCTAGCCTATCCAACAATCGTAAGGCAAGCTTGTGATAGGGGATAAGATCATTCTTCTTCACTCCAAATTCTTTTAAGAGCTGGTTGATTACCAATTGTGAGTTGCTGTAGACAACAAGATCTTTAATCCCCATCGCGACTACCATTTGAAGGCCTAGTATGAGTGCTTGATACTCAGCCATGTTGTTAGTGCACTATTGGGTCAGCGCGAATCAATATGGCAGAATGTGCTTTTCAGGAGAGACTAGTACGACTCCTACTCCTACCCCATCATGTCTGGTAGTGCCATCGAAGTACATTTCCCAAGGTGGAAGGACATCGATGCAGAACACCTTATCCCCAGGAAAGCCATCATTTAGTTCCCAATTATGAGGAACTGGATGATCTGCTAAGAAGTCTCCAGCGCTTGGCCTTTAATGGCCTTTTGTGGCATATAAATTAGATCATGCTGTTCTAAGATAATCGCCTACTTTGCAAGCTGTACATTCAGAACTGGTCTTGTCAAGATGTACTTAATTGGGTCGACCTTGGAGACAATATGCACAGTATGGGCCTGCATGTAATGTCTTAATTTTTTAACAGCAAATACGAGAGCCAAGCACATCTTTTCAATTGGCAAGTAATTAAGTTCAGTGCCAGCCAATGTCCGACTTAGAAAATAGAGAGCCCTCTCTTTGTCTTCAAAATTTTCTTGGGCACATAATGCTCCAAGAGAATGTTCTTGTGCTACGATGTAAAGTATGAGTGGCTTGCCATGAACAGGTGCCCCTAATACTGGAGGGCTTGACAAGTACTTTTTGATGCTATCAAATGCCCTTTGACATGAGTCATCCCATTCAAAAGGTGCCCCCTTTTTCATAAGGTGGCTGAAAGGGTGACAGCGACCAGCAAGGTTTGAAATGAACCTTCTGAAAACGCCAAGCTTCCTTGCAATCCTCGGAGCTCTTTGAGGTTCTTTGGTGGGGGCATGTCTTGAATTGCTTTTATCTTGGCTTGATCAATTTGATGCCTCTATGTCGGATGATAAAGCCTAGGAATTTACTAGATGTGACACCAAATGCGCATTTAAGTGGATTCATCTTTAGTTGGCATTGTCCTAATATTTCGAAGATTTACCAAAGATCTTGCAAGTGATCTAATATCTTTTTAAACTTGACCGCCAGATCATCCATATAGCACTCCATAGTTTTGTGTAGCATGTCTTCAAAAACAGTTTGCATCGCCCTTTGATAGGTTGCTCCCGCATTTTTTAAACCAAAAGGCATCACCTTGTAGCAAAAGTTGTCCTTCAGTGTGCAGAACACTGTAGCCTTTTGATCTGCAACTGCCATTTGAATCTAGTTGTAGCCTGCAATGCAATCCATGAAGGATAAGGCTTTGTGACCAATGTTACATCAATCATGAGTTTAGTGACTGGATGTGGGAAGTCATGTTTTGGGCATTCATCATTAAGATCCCGAAAATCCACATAAATTTGAAGTTGGCAATTTTTTTTTCCTAACTGGGACTATGTTTGCAATCCAAGTTCGATACTTCACCTCGCGTATGAACCTAACATCAATGAGTTTGTTTACCTCTATTTTGATTTTATGTATCAACTCAGGTCGAAAACACCGTTGAGGTTGCTTCTTGGGTGAAACACCTTTTTTAATGGACAAGTGATGAACCGCAACCTTGGGGTCTAATCCAGGTATTTCCTTATAACTCCATGCAAACACATCCTTGTATTTAGAGAGGAGCTTGAAATACTCTTCTTCTTCCTTGGGTGTGAGCATGGCACTCACATAGACATGGCGAGGTTTTTCCACAGAACAAAGATTCAACTGTTTTAACTCATCAACTATGGCTTGCCCCCCATCCTCCAGCGCCTCTGGTGCTTTGGTGAGATCTATTTTAGAATCTGACTCATCCACTTCTTGCACTGTGACATGGCTAGCTTCTGCAATTTCATCCAAATCTAGAATAATTCTTCCTTCCCTAGCCAATCACATGATGCGCTCCTTGAGCGTAATGCATTTTTCAAGAGGGTGACCAACGACCCTGTGGTATGGACAGTATTTAGGGTCGGTAGTCCACCCAGTTTTCTCTGGGCGTTTTGGCTTAGGCAATACAATGAGACCCTTCTCAAGTAGGTCATCCAGCATGCCTAACAGATCTGAGTCAGGAAATGAGCACTTCCTTTCCTAAAGCTCTTTTGGTGTGGGACACCTCCTTGTCGCATCCTTGAATGGCGGACTCTTCTTGTCCTCTAATTTAGGCTTTCTTGTAATTCGAATTGGCTGACTTGTGGAGGTGGACATTCTTCTTGAACTCAACTTTGTCCTTTTTTTATTCAGTAGAATAGAAGGAGTTGTCGCGACGGCTAGCTATCGTCACCTCCATGTCATGTGCTTTGGTTGTCAATTCCTGAAAAGTCCTGGGTTTGCTCATTTGTGGGACGTACAGCAAATCCCAATCCATGCCTTGGGTGTACATTTCAATGGCAGAAGCTTCAGATGGTCGATCTTTGCACTTGAGGCTTAGTGCGCGCTAGCAGTTGATGTAGTCAAGAGCTGGCTCATCTTTCCAGTGTTTTGTGTTTGTTAGCTCAGTCATGCTGATAATGCACTGAGTACTGTAGAACTTGTTGAGGAACTCATGCTCCATTTGTTCCCAACTGTCGATGGACTTAGGCTCTAAGTCGGTATACCAGTCAAAGTCAATATCTTTCAATGTCCTGACGAACTACTTCACCATGAGGTTGTCGTCAGTTCCAACATTGTTGCATGTCTCAATAAAGTGTTTGACATACTGTTTCGGGTTACCTTTCCCGTCAAACTATTGGAATTTAGGGGGATGGTAATCGTGGGGCATGCGGAGACCATCAACCCTCTTAGTTTAAGGCTTAGTGTACAGGTGAGTTCTACGTGAACCTTTACCTAGCTGCGCCTTGACAGCATTTGCTATCAAGTGTTGGATTTGTTCAATAGTCATTGATCCAGAGGACTTGGCATTTTTAGGCATAACGCCTTTCTTTGGATGCTTCTCATTGTCAGAAGCCTTAGTGTGAACTGACACTTTTCTAGAGTCCTCACTCTCTGAGTCCTTTGAAGAAGATTGAGCTCATCATTTTTCTAACTTCCTGGTCAGCTTAGCAATATTTTCTTCTTGAAGCTTGATGCGCGTTTCCTTTTCTGCACTCTCCCTGGTGAGGTTTTTTAGGATGAGCTTCATATTGGCCATCTCTTCTTCTAGAGTGGTTGTGCTTGTCATCATGGCTGGCATGACAACAGTTTTGGAAGACTCAGCTTCATTTTCTAATGTGCGCACCCCATTTGGTTACGGCGAAGAAGAGTTACTACTGTAGCAGTCTTCAACCTCGTAGATTGGAGATTGAAGCTGAAGGTTTCAAGTTTCATCCATCCAAAATGACGCCTTTTGTTGCGTCTTTGAGCCTTGGAGTTTGGGTGGGGGCGGTACAGTTTTCCTAGTAGCGGTCTGCGCAGCAGCTTTCACCATACTCCTAGTCTCCATTGTGAAAGCGTGCTTGCTAACAGTGACGCTCACTTCACAGGATCTACGAGAGAGAGAGATCCCTCGAAGCTTACGTGGCAATGTTCTTCATGGCCATGTCTTCTTTGAAGAAGAAGCTTTTGAGACTTGAAAGTCTTGATCTTTGAGGAGAATGAGATGAGAGGTAGAGAGGTCCTATTGAGCGTGCCAAATTTGTAATTACAAATTTCAAGTCTAAAACGAATTAGACAAGAATTTGGATTCAAGATTGAATCTTTGTATTGATTTGAATGTATGGGTACAATCTCTATTGAATACAATATATATGATCCTCTGATTCGATCTCCTTGTTGAATTTGAATGAACTTGGGCTTAGGAGAGAGCCTTGAAGGCTTGATCTCAATCAAGGCAAGTCTTTGATCTTCAAGGGAGGACGGCACGCACTCGTTGCACTCGATGTGCTTGTTGTCTTCCTTGAAAGAGAGAGTATTTGAGTGTTGGATGGATACTTCAAATTAATGAACTTTAGCTTGAGAGAGGGTCTTGAAGGCTTGATCTTAATCAAGACAAGTATTTGATCTTCAAGCGAGGATGGCACACGCTTGATGTGCTTGTTGTCTTCCTTGAAAGAGAGATTATTTGAGTGTTGGACGGATTCCTGAATTTTTCTAACCTTTCAAACCTTTGAATCAAGGGGGGTATGGTCCTATTTATAGGAAAGCTTCCCCCACCCCCTTGATAGTCAAGATGGGCCTTGACTTAGGTTTTGGGCCTTCAACCAGGCCTCATCTTGGATTGCTTTAACTTAGGAGTCATTTGCTTAACTTTGACTTTGACTTGGGAGTCTCTTGGACTTGATCAGGGCATTGACGTGGAAGTCGCCTCGAGCTTTGACTGGATGCTGACTTAAGAGTCGTTTGACGCTTGACTTGGGAGTTGATGTAGACCTTGGCCTTTGACTTGGCGGTCGACTTAGGCTTTGACCTTTGACTTTGACTTTGATCTGGTTTCGACTGTGCCTTAACTTGAAAGTCATTCGGGTTTTAGGTCGTGACTTAACTTGGGAGTCATCTTGAGCCTCGATTTGGGCTTTCTCTTGAGTTTTGACTGAGCCTTGACTTGAAAGTCTTTTGGGCTTAACTTGAGAGTCTTTTAGGCCTGATTAAATTAATTAAAAGGTTTGAGTTAATTAATTTAATCAAGCCCAAAAGACTCTCAAGTCAAGCCCAAAAGACTCTCAAGTTATGCCCAAAAGACTTTCAAGTCAAAGCTCAATCAAAACTCAAGTGAAAGCCCAAATCGAGGCTCAAGATGTCCACCAAGTCAAGTCATGACCTCAAACCCGAGCGACTTGCAAGTCAAGGCGTGCCCAAAACCAAGTCAAAGTCAAGGGTCAAAACCTAAGTCGACTACCATGTCAAAGGTCAAGGTCTAAATCAATTCCCAAGTCAAAGGTCAAACAACTCTCGGGTCAGCATCCAGTCAAAGCTCGAGGCGACTTCCAAGTCAATGCCCGACTCAAGTCCAAGAGACTCCCAGGTTAAAGTCAAAGTCAAGCGAATGACTCCTAAGTTAAAACAACCCTGGATGAGGCCTAGTTGAATGCCCAAAACCCAAGGGGGAGGGGGAAGTTTTCCTATAAATACGGCCCTACCCCCCCTTGATTCAAAGGTTGGAAAGGTTAGAAAAATTCAAGAATCCATCAAACACTCAAATACTCTGTCCTTCAAGGAAGAGAACAAGCACATCGAGCGTGTGCCGGATCAAAACTTGTCATGATTGAGATCAAGCCTTCAAGGCCCTATCTCAAGCTAAAGTTCATTAATTTGATGAATCCATCCAACACTTAAATACTCTCTCTTTGAAGGAAGACAACAAGCACATCGAGCGCGACGAGCGCGTACCATCCTCCCTTAAAGATCAAACACTTGCCTTGATTGAGATCAAGCCTTCAAGGTCCTCTCCCAAGCCCAAGGTCATTCAAATTCAACGAGGAGATCGAATCAGAGGATCATACACATTGTGTTCAACAGAGATTGTACCCACACATTCAAATCAATACAAAGATTTAATCTAGTATCCAAATTTCTATCTAATTCATTTTAGACTCGAAATTTGTATTTACAGTCCTCTAACTGCTCTGGCTAGAATGTCTTGGTCTTCATCATGTACTTTGCGTGGCCTAGTCTCGTTTTTAAACATTAGTGCACGATCAGGACTCCTTTGCCTTATAATGCTATTCCTATTGTTAGTGAAGCCTGTTCTTTAAGCCCAGGTGCTCGATTATTTAGCTAAACTCATTTCTAAACCTACGTGAAGAAACTATTTAATCATGTGATAGGAGAATGTTATTAAACATAAGAAAAGCATGAATCAATTTATCACTTCCTTGCCTTTGTAGGTACAAACGTCTATGCTTATATAGTACACGCATGCCATGCTAGCTCCCCCTAGCCCTAGCCGTGTCTTGCTTGGAGTCCAAGTAATGAAAAGAGTCATATTCTGAGGCAAACATAGGAAAAAATATCTAGGAAAACATTGGAAGAATAATTTCTAAATAATTCCTTTACGTAACACTTCCCCTCAAGTTGGAGTGTGAGAGTTAGCCAGACCCAACTTTCCCTTTAGATACAGGAATTGTCCTTTGCCAAGTACTTTGGTGAGTATGTCAGCAGGTTGGTGCTGAGAACGAACATGAGTAAACGAGATGAGTCCTGCTACGAGCTTCTCTCATACAAAATGACAATCTAGTTCAATATGTTTGGTGGGGTCGTGGAAGATTGGGTTTTTGGCGATGCGCATGGCTACCTAGCTATCACAGTATAGTCTCATAGGTTGAGAATAAAAAATGCCTATGAATGCTAGAAATGTTTGCACCCACATGAGTTTCCTAGTTGCCACTGCCATGGCTCTGTATTCAGCTTTGGTTGACGACTGGGACACCATTGCCTGTATCTTTGTTCGCCATGATATGGGTAAGTGCCCAAGTTTGACAAATTAGGCACTCAAAGATCGTCGCGAAAGAGGGCAAGTACCCCCAATCAGAGTCACAATAGCCGTATAATTATAGATCACTGTCAGATGGAAGAAAAATACCTTCTCCTACAGTGCCTTCCAGGTAGCGCACAATGTGTAGGGTGGCATCCATGTGATCCGTTTTGGGTGAGTGCATGAACTGTGATAAGACATAGACGGCATAAGTAAGGTCGGGCCTGGTTATGGTGAGGTAGATGAGACGTCCAACCAAGCGTCGATACCGAGCAGCATCCTTCAGGGATTGACCACGTGCCAAGGCAAGTTTTTTAGTTGGCTTGGCTGCTAAAAGTCCACATTCGTCGATAATTTTAAGAGCATATTTGCGTTGACATAAGAACATCCCGATGGATCCACGAGCTACCTTAATACCAAGGAAATATTTGAGGGGTCCCAAGTCTTTGATGTTGAAACAGTAATGCAAATAGGCTTTAAAGGCCGCAAAAGCAGCAACGTTATTACTTGCCAGCACGATGTCATCCACATAAACAAGTAACGACATGAACACGTCCCCTTTACGATATACAAAGAGAGTAATTGGCATAGGAGCAAATAAACCCATACTCACACAATTTTGTGGATAGTTTGGCAAACCATTGTCGTGGGACATGTCGCAACCCATACAAGGACTTCTTTAGGCAGCATACTTTCAAAGAGTCGCTAGTTTTGAATCCGGGGGGCAGCTTCATATATAGTTCTTCTACCAAGTCGCCATGTAGGAATGCATTGTTCACGTCTAGCTGATGAAGTTCTCAGCCCTTTGCTACTGCTACAGATAGAAAAATCCTGATGCTTGTCATTTTTTTAATTGGTGCAAATGTTTCATTATGGTCAAATCCTTCAACCTAGTGATCGCCCTGTGTGACCAATCGCGCTTTGTAACACTGAATGTTGCCATTAGCATCATATTTCACTCGATAGACCCATTTGCAGCTGATAGGGTGCTTGCCTTGAGGAAGTTTCTCAATTGACCAAGCCTAATTTTTTTTTCCAAAGCTTCAATTTCTACAACCTGGTTGTGGTGCATCTTGAAATGATTTGGGCTCAACGACCCTTGTTATAGCAGCCAAGAAATGTTGATAAGATGTAGAAAAATTGTTAGTCGAGATATAGCTAACTATGGGATATCACATACCTGAGGCTCCTTGGTGGTGTGAGCTAGCAACTACCCCAAAAGGCTCACCCGGCTCAAGCCCCATGTGTAGAGCTAAAGGGAATGATGAATCATATAAGGATAGGACAACATTAGCATTGTCCCTGGGTGATACAAAGTCAGGTTGCGCATAGCACATATAATAAGGACATGAATTTATATCATGGCTAGAAGAATTACATAAATCACACCGAAAAGGAGCATAATAAGATCTAGAATAGAATACGCAAGGATTAGAAAACGAATATCTAGAAACATGACTAGCCTTCTCAAACTCAAATGAATCCCAAGCAATCCACTAAAGCAAATAACATACCTCATCAACATTTTTACTATGAAAATCCCAAAACTCTAAAAGTGCTCGGGTTTCACTATTTACACCCTCATGAATAATGTCTAAAATTTTCCATTTACCAATACGATAACCACATTGAGCAAGAAAGACATTTAAGCACTTAAACCACCTCCAAAATAATTCATGCTCAAACTAGGAAAAATGAAAAATTGCCATGGTTGTTTCTCAATATTTTTATTTTGTTAATTTTCAATTTTTTTCGGTTTTTGTTTCAAAGAAAAACAAAATGCTTAGTCAAACTGATCAGGAAAAACCCAATATCCAACACTAGTCCCTGGCAACGGCGCCCAAAAACTTGATAGGCCCACAAGGGCATGGTGGCGTTGTAGCAAATCAAGGTCGATCTAATAGAGACTAGGTTGATCTATTGGGTTATATTCTCTTAAGATATGCTAAGCGAATAAAAACTTTAGATTGATAAAAATACGAAAATGAGGAAACAACTTTAACTAATTCAAGCGGTTTAAATTTAACAACTTCTAATTCACTAATTTTAAATCTATTAAGCAGAAAACGCCTAGGAATTCATGTAGTTATGAAAGTTAATTGGATCAAAATGTTGAACATGCGCTTTTCTCTAATCGGTTAATCTCAAGGAATTACAATTTATCCAAAAATTTAGTCTATTCTTTCGAATTCAACCAAATTTGCCTAAACTAAGCAAAAGTCGTTCTTTCAAACTAATTTGTCTTAGTCCAAGCTAAACATCTTCGATTACTTTTTGATCCTCCTAACATGCAAATCTCTTTTTCGAGACAACTCCACGTTAGATCTAATCAAGCAGTCCAACAACCAAATGTTACCTTTTAGTTTTTCACCTGATTGTTTCATGTAAGCAAGCAAATTTTGGCTAAAATCAACTCATAACAATCCAAACACTTGACAAAATGAATTCAAACCAATCATGAAAATAAGCACAGTTGTATAGATTAAAACATGATCCAACAACACATTCATAAACTACTAAATTCCCAGACAAAAATTAAACTACTCACACAAGATTAAATTAAACATATAACTACTTTAAAATGATAAATCTAAAGAGAAAAGAGAAGAGAAGAGAGAAGAGTTTGCTCAGCAAAAATCGCGCTTGAACCGTCGTTGTAAGCTCGGGGTTGAATCCTTGCAAATCTTCACTTCAACTCAATCTCTCTCCTTCTAATCTAAATCCTAATCTAACTAGAGTGGAATGGAGGAGAGGAAAATGGAATGAGGGGATGTGTATTGAAATGAGGGTCAGAGCGCCCTTTTATGGCAAAGCTGCTAGTAGCCGAATAGTCACACGAATAAATGACATTAAAAACTGCTTAGAAGTTGAAAAGTCGTGAGAAAACAATCAGCCTTGCTGGAAATAAAGACACCACGGACCTTGGCATCCACCACAGGCAGACCGTGGTGTCCACTGCCTTGTCATTCTTCTATTCTGTCTTCTTTCCACAGGCATAGCAACTTAGGGATATCCGTGGAGAGTCAACATACACTCATTTATGGGTCAAATCAAGAAAAAAAGGTCCAGAATCCTGTAAAACACAGAAAAGAACCATACCTGAGGTAAAACGGGAAAAGGAGTATAAATTATCACAAAAAGCATATAATTTTCCCTAAAAAAGGAGGAAAATGACCCTAAAATAATATATACATTAAGCACTTATCAAACTGCCCCATGCTTAAACCATTGCTTGTCCTCAAGCAAACACTAGATAAAACCGACAAAGGGAGATGCATCTAGGACTCAAAACATGAAACGTCTTTAAAGTAGACAAGTTATAGCATAGCATAAGCAAGAGTGATAATCAACGACAACCCCAAGGAGTGCACCAAACATTTCAAAATTAGAAGGAGGAGAGGGTTTTCAAAAAAGTATAAGACCACAAGCTTGATATCAAACTTGATCACTCCCAAAGAACCACAAAGCATGTCATGCCAGCACATTGAATTGATTAGAGCCAAATGGATTGGTAGAACCTCACTTTAGGGAATGTGAATCACTCCCACTCATGTGTTTGAAATATAGCATAGGTTCACTCAAGACTTATTCCAAAGATACAATCTACCATATGCTTGCCAAAACTCTCAAATTCTCCATCAATAAAATGCAATGTGCACAAGAAAGTCATGTGGACTTTATATGAGTTGTAATGTGGGCTAGAAAGGTTCAGGGAAAGGAGTGGACAAATGCTTTTAGGCAATATGGAGCTACTTATCCAAGTGACTAGGGAGCAACCAACAAAGCACCAATTAACCAATAAGTTCAGCAACACTCCAAATCTTAAAATACAATGAACATATCCCCACGAATGAAATAGGAAATGAGTTGACAAAGAAGGGACACAAGCTACTTACATGTCCAACGCCAATCATTTATTCATTCTTTTTTTTTGTTTTTTTTCTACGATTTTCTCTTTTTTTTTCAACATAACTTATTTTTTTTTCTTTTTTTTTAATTTTTTTGGAAATGAAACAAAAATTACAATTACTAAAAGGCATAGAATCACTTACTATCAATTCACAACCGAATATATATACACACAACCCAAACAAGAGGAAACCAAAGCAAATGCCCAATATCATCAATCCCTAAAAAAACAACATAGAAAAGCCACCTTAAACTCAATTATCTCCAAAACCACCCACTACAAAGATGAAGTGATGCTCCATAGACTTGTCTTCAAGGTAGGAATATGTGTTTGGCCAAGGGCCAATATGAAGGGATCACAACAAAGAAAGATATAAGCTCAAAAGGGCTAGCAAAGGGGGAAAAGCATGTAATACAAAGGTAGGCTATTTGGCTATGTGGCTAAAATAACCGAAGAAAGAATGCCTCTATCATATCATCAACTATGCACATGCAAATGTGGCTTAGGCAAGTTCTAGAGATGCAACATGGAAGAGTCACACACATGAAAGAAACATAAGACTAAATATAATGATGAGTCCAAATAAGGCTCAAAATCTCACAGGATGTCTACCAAAGTCTCATTAAGCTCATAAAATGACTCAATGTACAAACATTAGTGCCAACGACTCTAAGGGATAGCAAAGTTCTCAATCAAGACAAGGGTCAAAACAAGAAGTGTTTACAAAACCTTCACAAATTTTTAGCGCCAAAAGGGATTACACATCAAAAGTTACTCAAGCTCACGAAAGCTATTTTGCCTAAACAAAAGCATCATTGTAGGTTATCTCAAACTAATCCACACCATCCCTACATGCAATCCTATATGCAAACCTAAAAATCAACTAAACGCAACATGCAAACAAAAACTTAAAACTATAGGCTCTAACATATATGCAAACTAAAAACCAAAATGGGAAACATAGAACTATCCTTCCCCCATACTTAGATAAAGCATTATTATTCAAAGGAACGAAAACTTACAGAAGGGGAACAAAAGAAAATAATCTCACCAGGTTAGGTGCAGAGTGCACCTAAGCTATGCGGCCTCGTAATAACCGAGGCACATGGAGCATCAGCCATTTCATCACGATGTCAAGACTCATCCCTTTAAATCGGACATCGTCAAGGTATGCAGAAGCTTGTCAAACTCCTCGGCATAAAGTTTCCAAGCATGGCAATAAGAGAGCATGAAAATAATCACAATAAAGAAAGTTAGTGCTCAAAGCGAAACCAATGGAAAAATCAAAAGAGAAAGCAAAGAAAGTGTTCCACATGATTTTTCTAGGCTTGTCTAATAGGGACATCCAATATGGGTCAAGGGATGCATCATACCCACAAAAGTATCCTAGGGAAAGAAAATTATCAACATTTCCACCAAACATATTAAACATGTTATCCACAGAGCCCAAATCAACATTAGAATCACAAATCTTAATATTATCAATGGGCGCATCTAAAGATTACTCAGGGGAAATAGAGGGTTGCGAACACTTAGGGGAAGCATAGGAATGATCAAGGAGATTTGGGAAAACATAATTAAAACCAAGGCTAGGAGACTCCTCATGCATAAACACATCACGTGACCCCTCCAAAGGAGTCTCATCTAGATCATGCACCTCATCTAAAATATCTTCTGACTTAAAACATGCATCAACAACATCAAACATAGCAACTACCCTAAAAGGCTTACCCGCCTCAAGCCCCGTGCACTGAGCTAAAGGGAAGGATGAATCATGGAAGGAGAGGACAACATTAATATTGTCCCAGGGTGATACAAAGTCAGGTTGCACATAGCATGCATAATAAGGACATGAATTTCTATCATGGTCAGAAGAATTACAGAAACCACACCAAAAAGGAGCATAATATGATCTAGAATAGAATGCACAAGGATCAGGAAATGAATATCTAGAAACACGACTAGCCTTGCCAAACTCAAATAAATTCCAAGCAATGCACTCAAGCAAATAACATGCCTCGTCGACATGTTTACTATAAAAATCCCAAAACTCGAAAAGAGCTCGGGTTTCACTATTCACACCCTCATCAATAATGTCTAAATTTTCCATTTACCAATACAATAACCATATTGAGCAAGAAAGATATTTAAGCACATAAAATACTTCCAAAATAATTCATGCTCAAACTGGGGGAAGTGGAAAATTGCCATTGTTGTTTCTTTTTTTTGTTGTTAATTTTTAATTTTTTTTCGGTTTTTTTTCAAAGAAAAAAAAATGCTAATCAAACCTATCAGGAAAAACCCAATATCTAACACTAGTCCCTAGCAACAGCGTCGAAAAACTTGATAGGCCTGTAAGCGCACTGTGGCATTGTAGCAAATCAAGGTCAATCCTATAGAGACTAGGTTGATCTATTGGGCTATATTCTCTCAAGATATGCTAAGCGAATCAAAATTTTAGATTGATAAAAATACAAAAATAAGAAAACAACTATAACTGATTCAAGCGGTTTCAATTTACAACTTCTAATTCACTAATTTTAAATCAATGAAGGAGAAAATGCCTAGGAATTCATGTAGTTATGAAAGTTTATTGGATCAAAATGATGAACATGTGCTTTTCTCTAATCGGTTAATCTCGAGGAATTGCAATCTATCCAAAAATTTAGTCTATTATTTCAAACTCAACCAAATTTGCCTAAACCAAGCAAAAGTCGTTCTTTCAAACTAATCTATCTTAATCCAAGCTAAACATCTTCGATTGCTTTCTAGTCCTCCTAACATGCAAATTTCTCTTTCGAGACGACTCCACGTTATGTCTAATGAAACAGTCCAACAACCAAATGTCACCTTTCAGTTTTTCACCCGATTGTTTCAAGTAAGCAAGCAAATTTTGGTTAAAAATCAACTCACAACTATCCAAACACTTGACAAAAAAATTCAAACCAATAATGAAAATAGGGACAATTGCATAGATTAAAACATGATCCAACAACACTTTCATAAACTACTAAATCCCTAGACAAAAATTAAACTACTCCCACATGATTAAATTAAACATCCAACTACTCTAAAATGATAAATCTAAAAAGAAAAAGAAGAGAAGATAGAAGAGTTTGCTAAGCCAAAATCGCGTTTGAACCACCGCAAGCCTGGGGTGGAATCCTTGCAAATCTTCATTTCAACTCACCCTCTCTCCTTCTAATCTAAATCCTAATCTAACTAGAGTGGAATGGAAGAGATGAAAATGGAATGAGGGGATGTGCATTGAAATGAGGGTGAGAGCCCCCTTTTATAGCAAAGCTGCTAGTAGCTGAACAGTCATGCGAATAAATGACATTAAAAACTGCTTGGAAGTTGAAAAGTCGTGAGAAAACAATCAGCCTCGCAGGAAATGAAGACACCACGGACTGTGGCATCCACCACTGATAGACCGTGGTGTCTACTGCCTCGGCATTCTTTTATTCTACCTTCCTTCCACAGGCATAGCAACTTAGGGGTATCTGTGGAGAGTCAAAATACACTCATTTATGGGTCAAATTAAGGGCAAAAAGGTCCAGAATCCTGTAAAACACAGAAAAGAACCATACCTAAGCTTAAAACGGGAAAAGGAGTATAAATTACCACATAAAGCATATAATTTTCCCTAAAAAAAGGAGGAAAATGGCCCTAAAACAATATATACGTTAAGCACTTATCACCTATGCCATAGATGATCGCTGTTGACAGCATTGACTTGTGGCTTCTCCAATGACCCATCCTTGAAGTAGTAAACACCACCTCGTTGGTCACCCACACCAATCGGAGTCCTCAAAATACGATCCTGTAATACACAAAAATCATCGAAAAAGGTCACACTATGGTTTACGTCCTTACATAAATTTGCCACTGAAATAAATTGCATTTAAGCGACGGAACATATAGCACTTTATTCAATTTGATCCGTTGTCCCAGCGTCACAAAGCCTTCATCTTTGGCCATAGCATGCATCCTGTTTGGCAAGGCAACCGATATTGACGAAATTTGCTTCACCTCGTGCATCACGTTTGTATCTCCAACATATGATATGAAGCTCTGCCGTCAAACATCCAAGCAATATTACGTGATAATTTTTTGGACCCGAGTTTTGGTGTCTCAATAAGGCTGAGTAACTTCTGAATCTGCTCTAGGCTTAGTCTTGGAATCTACGCTAGGCCAAAGCTGGCTGGGCCGCCGCTGCTGGGTGTCAGCTCTTTAGTCTAGGCTAGGGTCTGATTTGCTATTTATCTGAAGCCACGCCCACGCCCTGTCCTTGCACGGCCAGCTCCTCTGCCTTGGCCTGCCCGATCTCCACGCCTACGTCCTCGAGTCCCCCAGTTCGGAGGCTACCCGATTATTTCAAAGCATCCGTCTTCCATGTGTCCCCGACGTCCACAATGCTTGCATGTAGGTCTTTCTGCTGTGGTCGAGTGCTCCTTAACAGTAAAAGCCACCATATTCTCGGCCCTACAATCTCGACCTATCATGAGTCGTTTGTGATTCTCCTCCTACTGCACCATTTTAAAGATTCGAACGAGTGACGATAGTGGGTCTATTGCCAAGATTTGGCTTCGTACATTGCCATATGTTTCATCATTATATCCCATGAAAAATTGTTGTGTTTGCTCCTCTTCTATCATCTTTACTACCTTACCCCCAATATTACATTCACACTTTCGACAAGTACATTGAGAAATTTTAGTGTAATTACTTAATTCACTCTACATCCCCATGAGTTTAGAGTAGAACTCAACTACATCTAATCCTTCCTATTTACATTCGGCTATATCGGTTTTAAGTTGGTTGATTTTAGGAGTATTAGCCACCGCATACCTTTTTCGTAAATTTTCCCACATGGCCGCTGTTGTTTCGACATAGGCGATGCTTGTGCGTACTTTCGGTTCAATGACGTTGATGATCCAACAGCATATCATTGAGTTGCCCATCTCCCATGCATTCAACTCGCCAAGGTCGTCTCCTTTGTTAGGTGTAGGTTTTGCTAGGGTTCATTCTATGAAACCCAATTTGTTTTTGGGTCTCAGGGCTGTTTGTACGGCCTTTTGCCATAAATCGTAATTTTTACCATTGAGGATTACTGAAATGATTTCCACTCCAAGACCTTCTGAAGGGTGAAGGTAGTAAGGAGATTGATTGTCAATCACAAACCCTTTCCTCCACTTATGGCTCTGATACCATGAAGAAACTATTTAATCATGTGATAGGAGAATGTTATTAAACATGAGAAAATCATGAATCAATTTATCACTGAATTGCCTTTGTAAGTACAAACATCTATGCTTATGTACATGCATGCCATGCTAGCTCCTCCTAGACCTAGCTGAAGAATCAAAGGCTATAAGATCACCCTAGAGGGGGGTGAATAGGGTGATAACCAAGGTTGCTAAATAATTGAAATGTAAATGCGGAAAAGTAAATTGGGACAAAGCACAATCGATTGTTAACGAGGTTGGGCCTCAAAAGGCTTAATCCCCGCCTAGAGTTCCCTAACTCTAGAATTAACCCGAACTTTTATTAGGAGGATTGATTACACAACTCTAGAGTACACCTACTCTAAGTTCCAAGTCTCAAGTTGAACCCTTCAACTAGGCTTGGTAGAGTTGACCCTTCAACTCTATAATCCTACCCAAGTACACAATGAACAGTACAACTCAAATGTAAAGGGAAGCAAATTTAAGCTCAATGAATGCCAATGTATGCTTGAGGAAGTAGTATGCCAATTGAATGCTAGCTCTATGTGTTGTCATTCTCTGCTTTTCAGCTCTTATATTTATAGCCAAGCCTTGAAGGAGCTGTTGCAACTAGCCGTTGGACTTTCCCAAAAAAACTGCTTCAGTTCAAGGCCGTGAGCTTCAGTTCAGGGCCCTTGAAAAATCTTCCATTTTTATTTTCCAATGTTCTCTTGTTATTTTTGCTTATTCTGTACTGTGGCAACGGTTGCTTGGCAGGATTTCCTTCATTTGCTGATTTCGAATGGCTACTTCCCATACTCATGAGGATTTTCAATTGTTTTTCCATAATTCAAGGCAAGCAATATCTTAGTTAGATAAAATTAAGTGATCATCCCTAAAAAGATGAGATATACATAATCAGATTTATATTATTTCAATATAATCAGAATATTATTATCAAGATCAATTTCATTAATCATATTTATGGCAACTAAATAAGTTTGCTAAATATAACCATATTGGATAAAATCAAATTTAAAACAATAAACAATATTAATATCTAAGCTTTCTTTTTGTCTTTCATCAAAACGGACATAATAATATCATATTAAGGGATAAAGAGAAAGTCAACAATCTCCCCCTTTTTGATGAAAGACAAAACTAATGCATGGATTCATCAAATAACCAATTTAGCTTACCATAATCTTTCTCCCCCTTTTTGTATTTCATCAAAAAGGTAGTATAAGAAGAGAAAGAAAAATTAGAGCATGTAAAAATTATGGCAAACACATATAGCTCCGCCTTAACAAATCAATGATATATAAAGATGCTCCCCCCTTAATCTATGGAATTTATGTATATATATAAAAATGCATATAGAGGCAATACTAATATTAAAGATAATAGCATATGCCAGCATACATTAACTTAATAATCTCATGAAAAGCACATATATGCACATAAAGGCATTAATAAAACAATTTGATGTTCAAAATATTAAGCAAGCATAATAATAAGTCACATGCCATGAAAACATAAAGTATGATGGTTATTAATCAAGCTTACCTTCTAAAGATAATTGAGCAAATTGAAAATTTTGAAAATCAAAATTTCTCAAGTAGGAAGTAAATCAGTCAGGCAATGGCACGCGTAGTAGGTAAAAAAACAATTGCTTGATTTAAGGGTTTGCTTTTGAAAATACTTCCCAGACAAAAAACAAATCAATTATAAATTTGGAAATGAAGTTGGAAAATATCAAGCTCCCCCCTTTTTTTTTGGTTAATTTAAAATAACAAAAATTGAGACAGATTTAAAAAAAAGAGTTATGTGCCCAAATTGGAGGAAATATATCAGGTTGCCTTCCATTGGGTTTGAACCATTTGATTTATTTGTCTCAATGATTCATGGCCGAGGCCTTGAAAGTCAAGTTCAAGCCGTGATTTGGTCATGTTAAAAAAATCTAGCTTCTGCCTGCAGTCCAAGGCCTTAGATTGAAACTTAAAGGCCTTGAATTTCTTGACAGTGGTGAATATCTCATTGGCTTGTCCTGCAAAATCTCATGAATATAGTTAGTACTTAGAGAGGGCTCCCCCTCAATTTATGCAACAATATAATTTAATCATCCCCCTTTAGTTAAGACGATAAATCAAATCTTTCTAGGCACGGCATCGAGTTTGGATCCAACGTTGTTTTTGATCATGTTTTTTGGTCTTGTTCCTTTTGGTATCTAAACTTGAATTATTTTGTTGTTTGTCTTCCTTAGTGGACATGAGTGAGAAATGTGTCCGTTTCTCAAGCAATAATTGCATGTGGTGTGCGATTCGTTTTTGGATGTCTCTTTAATAAAGAAGTTTTTATGCGCTTTCTTCTTATTTAAGGGATTGTAGCTAATGCCTTCTTTATTAAAGGACATTCTTTGCAAACCAAGTAATTTGTCCAAATTGTCCTGGCCTTTGGTGAATTTCAAAGCTAATTTTTCAAAGGCTCCACATTTGGATTGAACTTCCTACTTTTCTTTTTCAAGATGTTCAATCATTAGATGAAGATCATCATTTTCTCTTTGTAACACTTCTTTTTCAGAGAGCAAATTATGAATGGTCTTCTTGAAGGTTTTTATTTTAGACAAATATTCTTGTTCACACTGAATGCATCTGATTAATGCTTGAGCTAATTCATCCTTTGAATATTCAAGAAGGTCAGAATAGTCTACCTCATCCAAGTTTTCAAGTTCGGTTTCTTGAATGTCATTTGCCATAAGGCATAGGTTTGCCACTTCTTCTTCTTTGTCACTGTCACTGGAGTCATTATCACTCCATGCGGCAATCATGGCTTTCCTGAATTCCTTCTTGCCTTTTTGCTTACATTTTTCAACTTTCATTTGCAAGACTGGACAATCTTTTACAATATGTCCTGGCAAATCACAACCAAAACAAGGACCCAAGTCAAAATCATTTTTATTGTTTAGAAATTTTGTACCTTTTGAGAACTTCTCATTTTTGCTTGATAATGATCCCTTTTTGTAGAACTTCTTAGGATCAAATTTCTTTGACTTGAACATTTTCTTCAATCCTCTAGCGATCATCGCCATAGTATCTTCTTCCTCTTCACTTAACTCATCTTCCGAGCAAATAGCATTTTCACTTCCAATTTTGAATGCTACTCCTTTCTTGAATTGAGTTTCTTTTTCCTCTTCATCTTCTTTAAGATGAATTTCATGCGTAAGAAGTTTTTCTAACAAAGCATCTAAGGCTAGTGTCTTCAGGTTTTGGGCTTCCTCAATTGCAGTGACCTTGGGACCCCACTTGCTTTCAGGAAGACACCGAAGTATTTTCCTAACCATCTCCTCGTTAGTGTAGGTTTTGCCAAGGGACTTGAGATTGTTGGTTATATCAGTGAACCTTGTGAACATTTCCTTGATCGTTTCATCAGGTTGCATTTTGAATAGCTCGTATTGATGAACGAATATGTTGATTTTTGTCTCTCTGTTCAACCTCAAATTTTGATATTTTGTACCTCTTTATTATCTAATATTTGCTCTACATAAATTGTTAAGTTAGATTTTTAATAATGTTTTTTTTTATTTTGTAGGAATATGGAAGAGAAAAAAAAAATTGAATAAGATGCTGAATTTGCTTGACATAGGATCAAGTGGAAAATTAAGAACACAGTAGCCCAACCACCTGAGGCCCACACCTTCCTTTCCCTTTCTCTCTCTCGGTCCAGTCTCCTCTTTCCTTCTTTTCCTTTCTTGCCTTCCCCCTTTGGGCCTACCGTTCCCACTAAGCCCAGCACCCAAATGACCTAGCCCACCTTCTCTTAAGTGCCACGCCTCACTCACGTGCCAGCAGTCCCCCTCGCCATCTCTTTCTTCTTCCTCCTCAATTCACGACACAGAGAACAGGGCCATGAACAAAGCAGCCCACAACCTCTCGGCTTCATCTTCCCACCCATTACTCAGCCTCTCTCTCTCCTCCTTCATGCTCCATAATCACATCCATCATCAAACCATCCGTTACCGTTGCCTTTCCTCTTCTTCTTGCCCAGAAACCCGACGGTTATCTTCATCAGCCATAACCGTCCATCTCCCTTTCTTAATTTCTTTTCTTGTTCACTCTCCTCTTTCATTAATCTATTTAGCTATTATCTTCATCATCATTACGGTCGTAAAAATCAGTTGCTATTCATCATCAGCTTTCTTCATCTCATCAATTGGGTGATTAATGAATAGTGAAGGACTCAACGGTTACGGGAGATTGAAGGGCTCAGGGGGTTCGAATTCAGGCTGCGGAATAAAAGGAAGGTCGAAGGCAGAGGGAGAAAGGAAAATAGCATAGTGTTTTTTTTTTAGGATTTTATCTCCGATTCTCTACTTCTTCTTCTATTTTTAATGGTCCAGATCCGTTTGTAATCTCCAAACGTTTGTGTATTCGACTTAGGTGTTTTCTGAAATTGGAATGAGAAGTGTAGTTTTGGGGCTAAATTCGTGAGTTGTTCCAATTCTTGTTCAATCCAAGAAAGATTTCTGGTTGTGGAGTTGAATTGCTGAGTTACTCTATTTCTTTTCGGTGGTCCTGCTGCAGAGATTAGGTGCAGGAAATTGAAAGCAAGACAATTACAGTTAAGTGTTGGTAGCTCGCTTAATTTTCAGTTTGGTGTTCCTTTCCTTGGTAGTGCTCCCTGTTTTATAAATGATTCGTTCTCAATGTAATTACTTCATTTTAATAAATTAGTTTCACATTTAACTTAAATATTTGGTAATTAGCTCAACTTAATTTGTAGTAATTTTGATCTTGGGTTAGCATATACTGCTTAGTAACTCAATTTCACAACCCGTCCCTGAGGACGATAACCATATACTTACGGAAATCACAACACTCTCTCACTTGACTTGTCCATTCATACGTCACCACCAACTTGTCCCATATTTCTTTAGCTGATTCACATGCACAAATACGATTGTACTCATTAGCATCTAATCCACAATGTAATATATGCATGGCCTTACAGTTTTTTGATAGCCTTGCAAAGTCTTCTTGGGTGTATTGATCTTCGATTTTTGCAACGGTCTTTCCATCAATCGTGATTTGCAGAACGTATGGTCCTTTTGTCACGATATTCCATAATTCATAATCTTCAGTTTTGATAAACATCTACATCACATTTTTCCAATATGAAAAGTTAGTACCTCTAAACAAAGGTGGTCTAACAGTAGAGCGACCTTGATCATAGTAGCCTTCTCCGGTAATGGCCATGATCGTTCCCACTTGACGTTAAAGTCAAAATATAGTGGATCTGGCTCTGATACCAATTGAAGAATCAAAGGTTATAAGATCACCCTAGAGGGGGGTGAATAGGGTGATAACCAAGGTTGCTAAACAATCGAAATGTAAATGCGGAAAAGTAAATCGGGGCAAAACACAATCGATTGTTAATGAGGTTGGGCCTCAAAAGGCCTAATCCCCGCCTAGAGTTCCCTAACTCTAGAATTAACCCGAACTTTTATTAGGAGGATTGGTTACACAACTCTAGAGTATACATACTCTAAGTTCCAAGTTTCAAGTTGAACCCTTCAAGTAGGTTTGATAGAGTTGACCCTTCAACTCTATAATCCTACCCAAGTACACAATGAACAGTACAACTCAAATGTAAAGGAAAGCAAATTTAAGCTCAATGAATGTCAATGTATGCTTGAGGAAGTAGTATGCCAATTGAATGCTAGCTCTCTGTGTTGTCATTTTCTGCATTTTCAGCTCTTATATTTATAGCCAAGCCTTGAAGGAGCTGTTGCAACTAGCCGTTGGACTTTCCCAAAAAATCTGCTTCAGTTCAAGGCCCTGAGCTTCAGTTCAGGGCCCTTGAAAAATCTTCCATTTTTATTTTCCAACGTTCTCTTGCTATTTTTGTTGATTCTGTATTGTGGCAACGGTTGCTTGGCTGGATTTCCTTCAGCTGCTGATTTCCAAATGCTGCTTCCCATACTCATGAGGATTTTCAATTGTTTTTCCATAATTCAAGGCAAGCAATGTCTTAGTTAGAGAAAATTAAGTGATCATCCCTAAAAAGGTGGGATATACATAATCAGATTTATATTATTTCAATATCATCAGAATATTATTATCAAGACCAATTTCATTAATCATACTTATGGCAACCAAATAAGTTTGCTCAATATAACCATAATTGATAAAATCAAATTTAAAACAATAAATAATATTAATAACTAAGCTTCCTTTTTGTCTTTCATCAAAACGAACATAACAATATCATATTAAGAGATAAAAAGAAAGTCAACACTAGTCGTGTCCTGCTTGGAGTCCAAGTAATGGAAAGAGTCCTATTCTAAGGCAAACATAGGAAACAATATCTAGGAAAATATTGGAAGAATAATTGCTAAATAATTCCTTTCCGTAACACTATGTTTGACCGCTGCAACGTTCAGTGGCAAAATGTTTGGGCCAAGTAAGAAGCGAACAACAAAATTAGGACATATTTTCGAGATAAGTGCAGACCGTTTTATTTTTCTAGAGGATAAAAATATAGGGCTTTCGATGGAGTAAAGGTCAGACTAATGAGAGGATGCAAGAAATACATGTGAGTAGAAAAAGTGAGCAATGACTTTTATCCAGATGCTTTAGAAGAATAAACAGGAATTTCCCAGTAATAAGAATAGCAAGGAGTTAAATTGTATTTCTTAAACCCCTTTTCTGAAACTTTCTTGAGTGGGGCTGAAAGGTCAAATTTATGACCAAAGAAGGCATTAAAATTATTATATTGCTAACTTGGAAGTGATATAATGCAGAAATATATTGATAAACCTAGATGGCCAAAGCACAAAGGTTTTGTAGCTTCATGTATGGTGACGTATAGTCACCCGAACCAACCATTGATGCTGTCGGCCAGGCCTATTAATTGAGGCCCGACGGTCACAAAACGGTTGCCCTAGACCCTAGTTGCTCCCTCCCATTGCCTATAAAAGGAGGTTTGGGAGGGTCAGCCAAATACACACGTAATAACTATTACACTCTCCCCTCCCCACGGTTGCCCTACCATCGCTGCCGGGCATTCGGGCTTAGGACGTGAACATCTCTGAAGCGGCTCTAATACCCGCTTGGTATTCTTATTGACGTTGATTGGTATTCTTATTAACGTGGACTATTACCGACAATATATTTCCGCATCCAGGTTAGTCCGATTTCTTCCTACAATAGTCTCAGAGCTAGCTGTTCGGATTAGTCCCGATTAATAGGTTAATAATCTAATTTGTTAAAGCATGCTCATTTATATGATTAATTACCTAATTATTGTAATTATGCAAATTAATAGCATGCTTCTGTGTCTGCTTCCCAGAATCAAGAACAAATTGAGTTTTTGTTTTAAAACATATTCACGGATGTTCTGTTTCTATGCCCTGAACCCTTTTTTTTATGATATGTTCATCGTAAATTGCTAAAAATTATGCATCTATTACACAAAATTCATGCTTTCGTGATTTTGATGTCTCAAGCTGACTAAAAGATCGAATTTTTCAGTCCTAATAACCGAAGAACTCATGCCCAGAATACAGAATACACCATGTTGTTCCAGATTGCTTACATTATGGGATTATGTGTTAATTCTGCCCAACTCATTATGTGAGTTACACGATTAGTTTGCCAGTCATCGTTCTTTATGCACTACAGTCATGCTTTCTAACATGCTATTATTCTACAAGTATAATTGTTCAGATTCCAAGTGTATGCCTTATGCTATCATGATGTTTAGACAAATCATGCTTAACTTGAGTGCTAAACTATGAAAGGCATATTTTTGTTTTGAAAAAGGCCCACCCTACTCGACTGAACCCTAATCACCGAGATCCAAAACCCTAACCCTAAACTCCCTCTGCCAGAAATTTGACCTCGCCTAAAATGAAAATCAAAACAAAGAAAAATAGGGAGGAACTCGAACCATACCCATCAAAAAATACCGTGGAGGAGTGGCGTGTGACTATCTCGCATCGCCAATGGAGGTCGTTTCACGATCTTCTTCCTCCCATAGCCCTTTCTCATCCCCGATCTACGCAACCTGGAGAAAACGAAGCCGAAAAACACCGTTTCAAGAGGTGTGTGAGACCACGCGCCACCGCCTCAGTGGCGTGTTTAGCGCGTGTGCGCCTCCCTCAGGCTCAAATTAGGCCGATCTACACCGTAGTACCCTCGGTTCTTGCCGGATTAGCGTAGATCAAGGCTCATGGGGTCGGCCGTGGCTTTTGCATCATTTGGGCGTTTTTTCTTTTTTTTTTTGAAAACCCAGAACGGCGGCGGCAGCTACCGTACTCGTGGTGTCAAGGAAGGAGCTTGGTGCTCCATTTCCATGGCCACGACACTGGGAGAGCCAGAGATACAGAGATGGACAGAGAGGTCAAAGAGAGTGGAGAGAGAATTCGAGGCAGGCATAGGAACACCAAGAAGAAGCGAGATAGAGAAAGACTCATATTAGGATTAGGGTTGGGGGTGGGGGGTAAGTGAGTTCACTCACTAATAAAAGGTACCCCCCCCCCCCGGTTTTTAAGTTTTTTATTTGTGGATCGCTTTTTTTTTTTGTTTTTGGACTAGTTTTCTTTTAGGTCGTTCTCATTTTTGGCCCAGAAATATTTACTTGACCCGAAAGATGAAATCTCATTTCTAAGTTGTTTGGCCCCCCCAAAAAAATGTTTGGACTGTTTTATTTGGGGACGATTTTGATTCGGTTTGGAATATAGAATATCTGCTCCTATATGCATATAAATTTGTTTTATATGTTAGAAATGGCCATTATCTTTGTTATAAGTTATATTTTTGGCACTTATTCTCATATTATCATTGGTTATGATATGATATTTTGAGGATGATCATATAACTTTGTGTTATATATATTAAACAAAATAAAGTTGTGTTAAATGAATTAGTTTCATAAACATTAACTAAATATATATTTACGTAATTAAAAGTGAATATCTTCGTGATATTCATTGGATTAAAATTTTAATTAGTTTAACAAAACCTTTAAGAAAATTCTATGAAATTAATAATTAAATTAAAGAAGCTCCAAAATTTGCAACTATACGTGATGATTATGAGCTTAGTGAAATTTTTGAACGTATATTGTGAATGATGAGGCTTTCTAGCGAATTTAATTATTAAATATGTCCAATAGATAAAATGTACTTTCAAATATGGCAGCTAGAAACATGATAGGTTGCATGCAATCTAATGATAAACTGGATGGTTCGAACTATGATGTTTGGCATCTGAAGGTCCAGTTCTATTTAAACAATCATGATATGCTGCACCTCTTGACCTCCTCCATGGTTCATCTGGCTAAAAAAGATGAACAAGGTAGGGATATTACTGCAACTGAGCAGTACAAAGAAAACCTAAAGACATACCAAGCATGGTTCAAACGCGATCATTCTGCACGGTACACTATGTTGTCTTGTATGCAGGATGATCTTCTGGGTGAGTTTGAACGCTTCCATACTGCTAAGGACATGTGGACACAGCTTAAGGTTAGATTCGAGCAGACATCTGCTACATGGTTGCGTACCTTGCAGCTGAAATGGATGCAATATACTATTGACTCTAGTCGTAGTATCTCCGAACACCTACAAACTATGAGTGTTATGGTTCGAGACCTTAAGGCTGCAGGGCAAGAGGTATCTGAGGAAGAACAGGTCCTAAATGTGATTAGGGCCCTTCCCAATGATAATGAACATTGGAAGAGTTTTAAAGTGTTCATAACACACAGTAAGCACATCAAGACTTTCGAGGCAATCTCCAAACATCTTGAAATGGAGGAAGAGCGTCTAAAGCTCTATGCACCTCCCAGTGTGGCATTTGTTGCCAAAGGATTGGGGCCCAAAGGCAGGAAACCTTACCGTGGTAAGAAACCTAAGAAGGGCCCTCGTCCTCCTCAAAACTCTCGCTCCAATGTTGGTATTGCGAAGAAGCATAAGGCTAAGGGCAACGAAGCTAAGAATATGGCACGTGTAAAGTGCTATAACTGTGGAAAGAAGGGCCATTTCGCTAGGGATTGTCCTGAGCCAGCCAAGGTACCTACTTCCACTAAAACTCCTGAATTATATGTTTGTTCTCATGCATTCATTGCTAACTCTCTTCCTTAACGGATTGTAGACACAGGGGTAACAAAGCACATAGTTCAGGATAGGGCTGGATTCGTGGAGTTCCATCGCTACCCGGTGGGTTCACGGACTGTCGTACTGGGGGACGACAGCGAGGAAGATGTCTTTGGAGTAGGAACATACCAGCTCAAACTTCGTGGAGGAAACAAGATGCTTGTTCATGATGCCCTCTATGCACATGGGGTGCGATGCTCCTTAGTTTCTTATGTTTCTTTAGTAAGATTAGATTTTACTTTTGGTTTTCGTCCAGACGGTTTAGACTTGTTCTAAAATGGCAATTTGTTTGGCCAAACAACTTTGAAAGGAGATTTCATTGTTTTGGATTTGGATGATAACTATAATAATATATCCTCTGCTTATGTTTCTTATTTTGAATCTAATTCTGAATCTGTTAAGTGGCATGCTAGACTTGGCCATATGGGCCAAGATAGGACAAATAGGCTAGCTAAAGAAGGTCTCCTAGACCGACTCACTAGGGTTAAGTTACCTAGATGTGAGTCCTGTTTAGCTAGAAAGGCAACAATGAGGCCTTTCGGTAAAGTTACGAGAGCATCTAGTCCCTTAGAATTAATCCACTCAGACATATGCAAACCCATGAACGTTAAAACACGACATGGAGCTATCTATTTTTTTACTCTCATAGACAATTATTCACGATATGGGTATGTGTACCTATTATCTCATTGCTACGAGGCACTTAATGTATTCAAACGCTTCGTAGCAGAAGTAAAGACTCAATTGGAATGTATGGTTAAGATCCTTTGAACTGATCGAGATCGTGAATACCTTTTTGATATGGTCAAGGAGTTCTGTGAGGAAAAAAGTATACAAAGACAGCTAACGATTCCACGCACCCCACAATAGAACGGTGTTGCGGAACGCAGGAATCGTACATTGCTTGACATGGTCAGGTCAATGATGGCACATGCTAGCCTCCCAATCAGTTTTTGGGGGGATGCGCTACTTACAGCAACCCACATACTCAATCGTATGCCAAGCAAGAGTGTACCTGCCACACCATATGAGTTATGGTTTGGTAAGAAGCCATCCTTGGACCATTTATGCCCATGGGGTTCGGCCGACTATGTGCATAACCCAACCCATAAACATGGAAAACTTTGTCCAAGAGCCACCAAAATGGTGTTCATTAGGTACCCCGCACAATCAAAAGGATATGTGATGTACAAGGAACATCCAAATGGTGGCATGACAGAAATAGACTCCCGCAATGTCGAATTTCACAAGGATGAGTTCCCGACCATTGGAGAAGTCAAGAAGGATGTTGAACTGTTTGAGTTACAACAAAACACCCAACCATCATTCGGTGAGGGGGAGAATTTGGATTCTAACCAAGTCATCAAAGATGGTATGCCTCCCCTATTCGAAGGGAATGGGGGAGACTTGCCTGCCCAGGAAAATGAGATTCGTCCTCAATCTCTTGGACATGAGGAAAGTCAACCTACGAGTGAGGTTCGTCCTCAATCTACAGTTCTCGAACATGCAGTTAGTCCACATGTTTGGGATCCCACGCCCTAAAGGGATAGTGGGAGCAACTCTCTACATGTTCAGGGTCCCACACCCCTTAGAGAAAGGGGGAGGGATACTTCACCCAGGCAGACGAACAATGAAGGCCCTAGGCTCCGAAGGAGTGAGCGTGGAGAAATTCCTCGACGATATTTTCAAATCGAAGAGAAAATATTCCTATGCACTCCCTTGGAAGTCGATGAACCTACCTCTTACCAAGAAGCAATTAACTCACCAAGCCATAAAGAGCGGATGGATGCCACGAGGGATGATATCGACTCGATGGCAAGAAACAAGGTTTGGGAACTTGTTGCCCACCCCAGCGTAAGTCTATTGGAAACAAGTGGGTTTTCAAGATAAAAAGTCGGACAGATGGATCGATCGACAAGTTCAAAGCCCATTTAGTAGCAAAAGGGTTTACACAAATTGAGGGTGTAGACTATGAAGAGACATTTTCTCATGTGGTGAGATTTGCCTTCATTCGCCTGCTCCTAGCCATGGTTGCCCATTTGGACTTAGAGTTGTTTCAAATGTACGTAAAGACTGCTTTCCTCAATGGCAGCCTTGAGGAAGAGATCTATATAGACCAACCCATTGGTTTTGTATCAAAGAGACAAGAGGACAAGGTGTGTCGTCTTAAAAGGTCCATATATGGTCTTAAGCAGTCTTCCAGGTCTTGGTACTTAAGATTCCATGAAGCTATAACTTCGTTTGGCTTATCCATGGTTTCGAAGGACCACTGTGTGTATGTCAAAAGATCAACCGGGGGGATTATGTTCCTTACCCTATACATTGACGACATACTACTGGCTGGGAACAAATTGGAGATGATCGAAGCCACTAAAAAGTGACTATCCTCTGTCTTTGAGATCAAGGATATGGGTGAAGCCAGGTATGTCCTAGGCATGGAAATAATAAGGAATCGTCCTAAGAAGCTTTTAGGTATGACCCAAGTGGCATATATCAAGAAAGTCTTAGAACGGTTCCGTATGCATTGCTCTAAACCCGTAGACACTCCAGTTGAGAAGGGTTTAACCTTGAGCCTTAACCAATACCCAAAAACAGACAAAGAAAAGGAAGCCATGTGCAATGTCCCCTACGCTAGTGCTGTAGGAAGCTTAATATACATCATGTTATGTACACAACCGGACATTTGCTTTGCAGTTGGTCTGGTAGGTCGCTACCAAAGCAACCTAGGACAGGCTCATTGGCAAGCCATCAAGAGACTCATGCATTACCTTCGTGGTACAACCGACTTGGTCCTATGCTATCAGAGGGGGGACCTTAAATTGAGAGGATATTCAGATGCCGATTGGAGTGTTGACCTGGATGAGTCCAGGTCAACCTCAGGATATGTGTTCACCCTGGGTGGGAGAGCCATATCATGGTGCAGTAAGAAGCTAGACTACATAGCTCTGTCGACCATGGAGGCAGAATATGTCGCATGCAGCCTAGCCATGAAGGAAGCAGTATGGCTCAGGAGCTTCCTCCAAGATCTCAACCTCACTCTGAGAGCTGATGATCCTGTAGAGATGTTATGTGACAATATAGCTGTCATCCAGTTCGCCAAAGATCCAAAGTTCCATCAGAAGACCAAGCACATCAAGAGGCGTTATCACTTCGTGCGAGACGCCATAAAGACAAAGGAGGTTGCCATCAAGTATATACCCACTAACAAGATGATCGCTGATCCATTAACTAAGTCGATTCTTAGAGATGCTTTCAAAGCACATTCATTGAGTCTAGGACTTCACAGAGTTTAGTTTTTGGATAGAATCTTGTTATGTATGACAGATACGTTCTTCATGTAATAGGCATTTATGAAATGAAGATTAAATGTTCTTTTTCTAAATGTTTTGTGATTTATCTATTAGACATGTTGAAAAGTCACAGGCTTCTTATTGGCCTAGTCACACAGGCAATCGCCCAGACGCTTGAGTAGCGGGCATGATGAGACATAATCATATTGGCACTAGGTGTGCAATATTGATAACTCATACTAGAAGTGTATGAACGAGAAATAGTCACCTTAGTAAGTCTAAGATGAGACTTGAGGGAGTCGAATATGAGACATGATTTCATATTGAAGCCTTAAAAGCCGAATCTTGAGTGTCAAGATTAACATTTAGTATGTTAATCTAGTAGCTCACGTTAGATTTTTGGATGAAAATCTAGACTAATGATTTGCATGGCATATAGGGTGACGATCCCAAGTAAGTGAAAGTTATGTCATGACACACATTTCATACTATGTGTGCTTAAAAGACGACAATATACGGAGTGACAACTGACCTCCCAATCTCTTGTCACTATGTGACCTCGTAGACAAAAACCCTTTTGACTTAAAGCTATGATACGAAATCAAAACTTGAAGTAGCTACTTTAATGTGTTTCTCAAGAACCACAATGTATACGGTTCAGCGGAAACATATTAGGAAAGCTGTTAAGCTAAGATGTCGTATCATGAGTGTTTAAGGAAAAGTCTATTTACCATCACCAATATCAACCCGAGTGATTATATTGAGTGTATAATCAAATGATATATCATGGCATAAGGGATTAGAAATGCCACTAGTGATGTTTAGGATGACTTGGGGGTATTGCATTCCGTGAAAGTGTTATGTTAGTTAGATGGTAACTTAATATAACACTATTTGTTATTTTTCCGGTTACACGTCCTATCCCCAGTATGAAGAGTGAGGAGTCATGGTTCATGGAGAGCATGTGTTTTTGCGGCCTTTGTGGCCTAGTGGGAGCTGTTGGCCGGACCTATTAATTGAGGCCTGACGGCTGCCCTAGACCGTAGTTGCTCCCTCCCATTAAGTACAAAAGGAGGTTTAGGAAGGTCAGCAAAATACACATGTAATAACTATTACACTCTCCTTTTCCCTCCCCATGGTTGCCCTACCATCGCTGTCGGGCATTCGGGTTTAGGAAGTGGACATGTTTAAAGCGACTCTAGTAGCCGCTTGGTATTCTTATTGACGTGGATTGATATTTTTATTGACTGGACTATTATCGACAGCATATTTCCGCATCCAAGTCAGTCTAATTTCTTCCTACAGATGCAATGATCTTGTTCGCCGCATCAGTATAATGCTATCCGTCCCAATTCATAGCACTAGATGAATCAAGGCAAAGAGTTGGCATTGACCCTTGCTGGCTATAACAAGACACCAATGGGTTCTCCAACCCTACAAGAACTAATAACTTTGCAACATTTGAAGTCTACTCCACATATTAATATGAATCAATCAATCAGGAAGTAGTTCATTACCATAGTTTGATGTGTTTTGGAACTCTCTAAGGCGTAGGAAGAGAGCGAGCGAGCTTACGTGATGGCAAGGGTTTGGTTGTCTGGCTATCCACTCTACGAGCATCGATCCTGCAAAAAAGGCAGTCCTAGATTGGGATCCGGGGAACGCTTCTCCAACAATCAAGTTAGTATGGGGTCACTAGAAGAGACAATATAAGAAAGATAATATAGAGAAGGGGTAGGTCCTTTTAGGGTTTATGGCGAGTCCTTCTTGTTTATGAGTGTTCGTGGTGAATGATCCTCCTTTTCCCGAGGTAGGTAGGTAGGTAGGTAGGTAAGAATTTATAGTCTTTTCTACCAGGACCGAAATTCTAACTTCACTCGGGGTGCATTCCTAGTGCGCTGTAGGACAATTTCCCTTGTTGAGCCCAACAATGTCATGACCTAGGCCCACAAGTGTACTTTGTGAGGCCCGCATTAGATTCCCAGTTTTCCCGAATTTGCTCAACGTATTGACTAACCACTATTATCCACTAACAACCTTATTGAACCAATATGCGTACTTCCAACACCGACTCCACCAGCTGAAGCCTAAATGTTTGCAATCTTAATCCCAATTTGTATTGATTCATCCACTTGTTTTTAATTAACTACACAATGATTCATAGGCGGGTACGACTTTTGCACGCTATTTTTGCTATTGATATCTGCCAAAATGGTATCAATCTCTCTCTACCGCTAAGCCATCAACAAATTGTTCATGAGAGGATTCCAAAGCCCTCCAAAACATTGAGAAGGCGACTAGGGTAGGTAGATCTTATATGAATAATTAATATTTATCATAGTTAATTAAAAAATCTTACCCATTTTTATTTTTCAATGTTGTAGACTCTACATGAGCTTGGCCCATGCAAGATTGTAATATACAACATTGGACCCTTGGGTTGTCTGCCCAACATTATTGATGATGGAAAGGGGTCTGGTCGTTACTTGCGCCTCGATCAAGTTGGATGATTGGTTGAGGTCAATGAGTTTGCTAGAGGTTTTAGTTATGGCCTAAGCTCTTTATCTGCCAATCTGCGATATGAAATGAAAGAGGTCATCATTATTTACATTGACATGTTTGCAATCAAATATAGCTTGATTGCGAATTCATCAAACTACGATAATGAACTACTTCCTGATTGATTGATTCATTATCGTAGCTTGATGGATTTGCAATCAAGCTATGCTTGATTGAAAATATGCCAATGTAAACAATGATGGCCTCTTTCATTTCAAATCGCAGATTGGCAGATAAAGAGGTTAGGCCTTCATTGAAAACTCTGGCAAACTTATTGACCTCAGTCAAGCAACCAACTCGATCGAAGCGCAAGTAACGACAAGATCCCTTTCTGCCATCAATAATGTGGGGCAGACAATCCAAGGGTCCGTTGTTGTATATCACATACTTGCGTGCGGTGAGCTCATTTAGAGTTTACAGCATTGAAAAATAAAAACAGGTAAACCCTTTTAATTAATTACTATGATAAATATTAATTAGTCATCTAAGATCTACGTACCCTAGTCGCCTTCTCAATGTTTTGGAAGGCTGCTGGAATCCTCTCATGAATGATTTGTTGATGGCTTAGTAGCAAGGAAAGACTAATATCATTTTGGTCGATATCAATAGCGAAAATAGTTTTGCAAAAGTCGTTCTGCATATGAATCAGTGTGTAGTTAATTAAAAACAAGTAGATGAATCCATACAAATTGAGATTGTGATTACAAACATTTAGGCTTAAGCTGGCGAAATTGGTGTTGGAAATACACATATTGGTTTATTTGAGTTGTTGGAGGATAGCAGCGGTTAGTTATAGGTTGAGCAGGCATGCCAATTATCGCAAAGTTGGTTGCATTGGTGAAATTAGATCCGAGGGAGTCGATATATGGCCTCAGAGGCCCTGGCCCAATGCTCTCATCTGTCAAGTTCAGTCAGTAGTTCTAGCAAATTTTCAGACCGTGCACATTCAAATAACAATAAAGTTGGACTCAAACCAGATCATGCTTGCGGACTGAGGCCCAAGTCTGTAGTTTGAGCTGATTTTGAAGACCGTTTTTAAGAGCCCTAAGGCCCAATCCACACAGCCACGTTATTACATATTCGTGGAATTTCACCTAAGATTAAAATAAAATGAACTAAATTATGATAACAAAACTCTAAAGATTTCTTCATTTTGTTGAAAAAGTGAGCTTTCTTCTCGAAATCACAGATATTAACCAATTTTCGACAATACACATCATTTTTCTTCTGAATAATAAAGCCTCCCATGAAGATTAAAGATATGTAAAAGAGGAACCTCACGAATCTGCGGACTTGATTAGTTAGACTTAGAGCAGAACCACACATATTTTGTTAAAGACAAATTAAAACAAGTCGTATATTTTGTTAAAGAAATTAAATGGAGAGATGTAAGGGGTGCTTACAAAGAAAATCAAGGTACAAGTGGCCATTGGAGGCGCGGCAATCGGCCGGATGGCCAGGCACTTCCGGTGGAATTTCCCCAAAAGCGGCGCATCTACCGCCTGTGTCACTATTACTATCTCTAAAGTTAAAGAGGAGACATTTGGGCTTTGATTGGGGAGGTTGGGTGGCAAAGGAGATAGTGGGTGGTTTGAGGAGGAGAAGATTGAAGCTGAGCAAGAACAAGTACAATGCCATTGTTGTACGACTAGAGAGAGAGAGAGAGAGAGAGAGAGGAGATGCAGGTGATGGTGAGAAGAGGAGCAGGGGGATGCTAAATAGAAGAGGAGGCAAGGACACTCGAGTAGGAGCACCATTACTTTGTTTGAAGTATTAAATTTGGTTTATGTCATCATACTCTAGTAGAGGCACCATACTTGTACATTTATTATTGCCGCCAACCATTGGTGTCAAAATTACAGTACTATAGGGACAGGATTCAATTCATATTTATAATTGCGTGCATAAATGACGGCCATGGTCAGATGATATGGCACTTTGCATGTGTAGCAAGTTGTTTCTATATTTTTCGATTCTTTAAAAAATTAGTTAAGTTTGATTAATTAGTGTAATATAGTTAATAGTTGAAATAATGAATTCAATCCAAGTTAAGAACATGGTAATATGTTTGAAAATTCTAATGGAATAACTGCTAAAAACTTGAATCCGCAATTCTAAAATTGAAGAATCAAACCCATAAATTACATGATGATGACAATGCAACTATCATGGTAATAGTTTCCAACAACGGAAGAAATAGATATACAACAATGGAAGAGATTATATATATGGCTACTATGCAAGAGAAATCAATTTTGAAATAGAGGACGAGGAGCTGATGTTAGAATAGCAATGGAATGGCAGAGGAAAGAGAAATGGCATTAACTTAAAGCTTTAAATATTGCCTAAGTTAGAAAAATTAAGGTTCGTTATACAATTGAAATCAAAATTTAATTTTAAATATAATTCATAAAATTTACATTATTTTAGGCGAGAGAGAAACCAAAAAACTGGTTTCCCAACTAGTTTACATTAATAAATAAATAAAATTATGTCATGGAAACCTCCAAAAAAAAAAATCCATTATTATTTCATGGACTATAGAAAAGATGTCCTCTTTTTGTTGCAGAAAAAGATACAGTATATTACTATTGGCTTTCTGTCATGTTCTAAAGCTAGTTTTCATCAAACCCATGCACTGAACGTACAAATGTTTTTCGGTTTTTCTTTTTTTTTTTCGAGGAAGCTTAGTTTGTAAGGAAATGCCACATTAACTTCTCCTTGGTTAAAGATGTAATACTTTATTTGCTTCACAAAATTTGAACACCCCCCCCCCCAAATGTAGTGTGTTGAATAGAATAAGCAACAGTGTATAATAAATGATAGTATTTGGGCGAACGATGATAAGTTTCCGTGACGATGATGGGTTTCCATCATGATTTTGGGACTTGTAGCTTTGATAGTATTTAGGGGAATGATGATAAATTTCCATGATGATGATAGGTTTTAATGATGACTTTGGGACTTGTACCTCCCCCTACAGCTGAACTTGTATGACTAAACACTAAAGTTCCGTTTGAACCTTGAAAAATTTGATGGGAAGAAAAAAATTTGAGAAAGTTATTATTTTTTTTTTCGTGTTTGGTTTAGAGAAAATTACAAAGAAAAAAAAATATGGATGAAAGTTAAGTGGAAAAATTGTTAGAAACAAGTGTTAAAATTTTCCTCATATAATTGTGAGGAAATTTTGAGGAAAATTTCTAGCCTTCTCCAATCTCACATTACTTAGATAACATTTACATGATTCAAGTAGTTTATCAACATTCAAATTTCTCATCCAAATTTTTGTATTTTTCCTCAATCCAAACAAAAAAAAAAAAAACTCATTTTCTCCCAACTTTTTTTTCTTCACGTTTTTTTTCTTTTAACTTTTCTTTCTATCAAATTTTCTAAGAATTAAACGGATTCTAAAGGGGCCTGTTGTTTGGCAAGGGAAGGAGCTCTTGGAATTGAAATCTCTCATGGAGTGTTTGGGCCACATATATGTGCAAAATCCTGACATGTTATTTTGGTGGTTTTAGGAAGAATTGATGAGTTTTTTGAGCAATGTGGCTATAAATTCAAATTAGAGGTAGTTTCCAAACAAGAAGGTTTAGACTTCTTTATTTTTTGTAATGCTTTGGTCACATTTGAATATTTGATGCTTAGAAATGAGATTACCTTCAATGAAGCTATATGGAATTTTCAGGATCTATTATGAAAGATTAAATTTATGGTGGATTGTTGGATTAAAATGTCAAGACAGTAACTTTGTGTACAACCCTTATGATGTTGTGAGGCGCTTTGATCGTTTGCAAACACTGGCTTAAGCCTTGTTTAGCGTGCTTGTTACTTTTCTTTTATTTTGTTGTATCGTTTTTTTAGCTCTTCAAGCTTCTAATGATCAGAGAGAGAGAGAGAGAGAGAGAGAGAGAGAGAGAGGGAGAGAGTGAACTCTTTGGAGGATTTTTAGATAGATATGAAAATTCTCATTGAATGGCCGGACAAGGAAGTTTCTATGTGACACCCGTACTTTATTATCCCATTGAAGAATGCATGGATCTTATCAACGAGAATAATTGGACTGTGAGTATTGAGCACTAATTTCAGGAGCTAAATTTGGTCGCTCATCTTCTAACTAATAAGGGTGCTAGCTCTAGTGATATTGAATTCCCCCAATTAATAGGTTAAATTTGGTTTTGAAATATGTTGATAGTATGGCTTAGCCACTTATGGCTTGTTTGGTTCTATGTAATCGAAGTGGTAATGCAATCAAAATGGTAATGGTGATTCCATTACCATATTTTGTTACCATTAAGTAATGTAATCAAGATTGCACTGTAATTACATTTACCTCAATCTATGCAATTACAATTACTTGACTTTTCCTAAACAATTTTGATTGCATACCTTTGAATCAAAATCTATCCAACTATAAGCTATTATATTTGGGAACTTTCTCTCTCTTATCTCCATTGTCTCTCCTCTACTTCCCCCTCTCTTATTAGTTTGACACCATTTTTTAAAGGTTTGAAGCTCCACTCACCCCCCTCTCTCTCTCTCTCCTGTCCATATTAGATAAAATTTAACCTAGACCATGATCGTATTATTGTAACTGTACTTTTGTACGTTCTAGACATCATGTCTCTCTCTCTCTATCTCTCTCACGTCATCATCGTCATCATCATCATCATTTTCTCTCGACTTGGTAAACTTGAACAATATTATATTATTGTAATCTATAAGAAATAGAGTGATGTAAGTCTTATGCAAAACATCGTAATCATGATGATAAGATATTTGATGATATTTATCAACGAAGCTACAAATAATTAAAATAGGCAAAAATAAAATGCGAATTGAATTGCAAGTACTTCACGTCACGTATAAAATTAAGTATTGTTTGTAGATGAATTCATTCCATTACACTTGTAAAAACTTTGTAACCAAACATTGTAATGCAATTATTATCCCATTCCATTACACTAACAATTGCATTACATGGTTGATTTCATTACATAGTGATTGCATTACTTTGAACCAAACACTACATTATTGTAACAGGTTTGAACAATTAGTTCTTCTTTTAAGGATCTAACCCTCTCAATTGTGCCCAAAAAAAAATAGTTCTTTTAAAATATAACTTTCTAAATCAAGCAGTTATTATTTAGCCTAATACCTAGGGGTGAGCAAAAAAGTCAAGTATCCAAACCCAGACCTAGAACCGGTTTGGACCTGACCAGTACGGATTTGAACCCGGATCCGGCTAGACCGGTTCTGGGATCGATTCTAAAATTTAGGACTAGGTTATAATCAGGTCCGGTATCGGGTCCTGAAAATTTAAACCAAAATCCGGACCCAGTACCCGATCAAAATTTAAAGAATTTTGATGAAAAAATGTAAAAAAATAAACTCTTATTCTTCAAGTGATGTGTCTTTTATACCGACACTGAACCCCCAACTACCCCAATTTAATTTTTTGTCTTTTTCACTTTCAATTTATCCTCAACTTGCTCTTTATGTATTTCGATCGCCGTGGATTTCTTCTTTCAAGTTTTAACTCTTCTCTTCATGAGCGTTGTTACTTATTACGTGTTTGTTTTTATATTATTTCGATGGCTTCCCTCTCTTTCTCTCCCTATTTCAAGTGAACTAAAATAATTTTTAGGCCTCTCATTTGTTTTGTAATATTGATTTGTAGGTTTCTGACTAATATTGTTTCTGATTCTCGGAGTTTATTTTAAAGTATGTGAACATTTTTTACAGCTCATTTCGTATTTTTTTTAGTCTTATAATTTGATTTTTAGGAATTTGATTTCAGATATGGGTTCTCAACTTCTTTCAATCCCTAACTCTTTCTATTTTATTAGGGAGAAAATGAAAACAAAAAAATTTATTTAGGAACTGGGTACCGGGAATCGGACCTGGTCCTAACCAGGTCCGGAACCGGGTCCAATTCTAGGACCTGGTTCCAACTGGGTTCGAGCCCAGGTCCAAATTTTAGGACCCAATTCCAACCGAATCCACGTCCGAGTCCGGGTCTGATTCCAATTCCTGAAATTCTAATCGGATATTCGGTTCCACTCACCCCTCAAATACCCATTTAGTACATACCATTTTAAGCAAAAGCAATCTGTGTGCCACCCTATCTCAAATGTCAAACTCCAACTATTTTTGATATGCAAAGGCCATAATAATAGTTGTACCCTAGTTACATTAAAGTAGCTTTTATCGCCTGTCATCCATCAAACTTGTTAGCAATTTTTTTTAAGGAATACATATATTATTCTTGGTTCTTAATTTAAATTTAAAGGGGAAAATTTCAATAGTGATATGCGAAAGTAAAATACATGGTTTATTGTACTTAAACTAACCATTACAATTCATTTTTTACTGATTCCAATTATTAAAAGTTTTTAAATGTATTTGATAATTAGTTATCTCTTTAATCATAATCTCTTTATAATCATAATATATTCAAAACAAATGGAACATCCTAACTGTAGTATAAATGGGGGGGAGGGGAGTTCAATTTGCTGCTCAACGCTGACGAGTGATAATGTGACCTTTGCTATATCACTAAAGTAATGGTGATTTGACTCATTTGAGCACGTTTAGAGATTAGAGATCAGACTTGAATTGCACACTTCACGACACTCTTTTAAGTTTTGCATGGAGCGCTATACTTAATCACTTGTTGAGGAACATCTACGTAGAGTACAATTGGCATCCATTAATGTAAAATTAACTAGTTGTTATATTATACAACTGGTTATACTGACAAAATTGATAGTTGTGAAAGAAAGAATATGTATGTATATTCTGCCTTGAGCTTCTCAAAGATACAAGCTGATACATATATGCATGACTTTGCTCCTTGATACACGCCTGATTGCTAGCCTTCTAAAAAGGAAAACAACCAAAAATAAAAGATAGAGAGAATAATATCTAACAATACACAAGGATACAAAAATAATATCTAAGACATCTTGCCTTATCTCATCACAACCCCCCCCCCCCCCCCCTCAAGTTGGAGCATGGAGCTTAACCATGCCTAACTTGCGTTTCAAGAACTGAAATTGACGTTTGTCGAGTGCCTTAGTCATGATGTCAGCAGGTTGGAGTTTCATACTGATGTCAGATAATACTAGATCACCGGATTGCAACCTTTCTAGAACAAAATGACAATTAATTTCAATGTGCTTGGTGCGTTCATGGAAGACAGGATTGTTATCGATATGAATAGCTGCTTGACTATCACAAAATAGTTGCATACCGCGTGTATGGAAAATGCTCAAAGATGGAAGGAATGTCTTTAACCAGATAAGTTCACTAGCCGCAGCTGCCATGGAGCGATATTCCGCCTCGGCTGAGGAACGGGAGACGGTAACTTGCTTTTTGGTCTTCCAAGATATTGGTGAACCTCCAACTGTGACAAAATAACCTGTCAAAGATCTTCGGGTGAGCGGGCATGCACCCCAATCCGAATCGCAATAGGCCATAACTTGCAAGGCAGTGTCGGCCTTCAAGAATATACCATTGCCTGGTGTGCCCTTTAAATACCATAATACTCGTCTGACAGCTTCCATGTGTTCTGCTCGAGGTGCTTGCATAAATTGTGATAAAATATGGACAGCGTAGCTCAAGATAAATAAGTCGCCCAATTATCCTGCAATATCTGCTGGCATCATGTAACAATGCTCCATCGGCCAAAGCACGTTTATGGTTTTCTTCTATAGGAAATGCAGCAGGCTTAGCCCGTAAGAGACCACACTCATCAATAATCTCCAATGCATATTTTCGTTGACTGAGGAACATTCCTTGTGGTCCACGAGCCACTTCAATGCCAAGAAAATACTTTAAAGGGCCAAGATCTTTTATACTGAAACAGTCATTTAAATAGGTCTTGAATAGCTTGCAGGCTTCAGAATCATTTCTGGCTAAAACAATGTCATCAACATAGACTACTAATGCCAGAAAAACATCACCTTTCTTGTAGGTAAATAATGAATAATCAGCATAAGAACGAACAAAACCATACTCACAGAGCTTAGATGTGAGTTTAGCAAACCACTACTTGGGAGACTGCCGTAATCCATACAATGACTTCTTGAGCTGACCCACTTGATGGGGTTGTCCACAAGTAAATCCCGGAGGCATGGTCATATAAAATTCTTCTTCAAGATCCCCGAGTAAAAATGCATTGTTGACGTCCATTTGGTGTAATTCCCATCCTTTGGGAACTGCAACACTCAGGAAACATCGAACGCTAGTCATTTTTGCAACGGGTGCAAAGGTTTCATTATAATCAAAACCTTCCACTTGGTGGTCTCCACGAATGACTAGTCGGGCTTTAAATCGTTGAACAGACCCATTTGAGTTATACTTCACACGGCAAACCCATTTGCAACCAATAGGTTTCTTTCCTGGGGGCAAATTGGTGATGACCCATGTATGGTTTTTCTCCAGGGCACAAATCTCTTCCTTCATGGCTTGTTTCCAACAAGCATCTTTTACTGTTTCATGATAATATTTAGGCTCAACAATTTTAAGAATTGCAACAATAAAATTTCGGTGAGGATCAGAGAACTTATTGCAAGTGACATAGTTAGCGATTGGATACCGCGTACCTGAGGAGCCGGTTTGAAGTGGGCTGGCATTATGGGGGGAGTCTACTGGGCCTGCATTGTAGCACACATACTCATGCAAATGGGCTGGAGCTTTGTGTTCTCTGCTACTGCACCTGGACTAGTCAACGGGCCCATTGGGCGGCCCAGATGCTGAGTCTTGTTCCCCAGTGGGCTGTGCAAAAATTGTGCCTAGATTGCCACTGGTGGACTGCTCAGACACGGGTCCTAGACTGGCACCGGGCTGCTCTTGGGAAAAACACTCGGTCTGTGCAATCAAGGGAGCTTCACACCCCTCCCTTTCACAGGATGTTTTAAGAGCAAATTCATCATCATCATGATCCATGGCCTCTAAATTCCCAAGCGCTTCATTTTCCATTAACTCAGAACCTTTAAATGTGTGTTCTGGTTGCTTAAAAGGGAAAACATTTTCGTGGAACACAACATCCCAACTCACGAATATCTCTTTTGTTTCAAGATCGTATACTTTGTATCCTTTTTCACCAAAAAAAGTACCCAACAAATATACATTTTCAACTTCGAGAGGCAAAATTATCCTTGGTTCTCAACTTATTTTGCACATAACACAAACTCCCAAAGACTCGTATATGGTCATAAGATGGTCTTTGTTGATGAAGCATTTCGTAAGCAGTTTTTCCTTGCAATAGCTTAGTATTGGTCCTATTTATAAGATGGCCAGCTGTAAGAACACATTCACCCCAAAATTGAATAAGAAGATTAGCTTGAAAGCGTAATGCCCAAGCTACATTTAGAAGGTGTCGATGTTTACGCTCTACCCTAGCATTTTGTTGCGTTGTCCCAACACAACTTGTTTGGTGAAGCATGCCATTCATTGCATAATATTGAAGCATAGGGTCAGATGTGAATTCCGATCCATTGTCACTTCTAACAACTTTTACAGTTTTGGCAAACTGGGTCTTAATCATGGCCACAAAATCTTTCAGTAGGGTAATAGTTTCACGTCTATCTTTCATTAAATATACCCAAGTAGCCCTACTTGCATCATCCACAATAGTTAAAAAATAGTGAGCCCCACATAAGGAAGCGACTCTATAAGGACCCCAAATATCGCAATGAATTAAATCAAATAAACCATCCGCTTTGCTTTCACTAATGGAAAATTGAGTCTGAGTTTGTTTGGCTCTAAAACAAATATCACAAGTTCCCAATTTATTCTCCTTAACTCCTAAATAAACTGGAAAGAAGATTGAGGACTTCACTGCACGGATGCTCCAAGCGAGAGTGCCAAAGATGGGTAACGTCGACTGCATTAGCTTGAACCTTCACTTGTGACGCCCCTTTGTAATAGTAGAACCCCCCTTGAGCTTCACCCACTCCAATTAGGCTTCTCGAGGTGCGGTCCTGCAAAAGGCAAACGTTATCATAAAATGTCACAAAGCAATTTAGGGCTCGAGATACTTGGCCAACCGAAATTAAATTACAACACAAATCCAGTGCATACAAAACATTAGTGAGCTTGAGATTTTTGCTCAGACTCATGGTGCCCTTTTTGCTAGCCATAGTTTCCTTGCCGTTCAGTAGACCAAGACCAATGGGCCTTACATTCCGAACATTCTCAATTAAATTTAAATCACCCGTCATATGGCCCTTTTTGTTGAGATAAGGCAAGATGTCTAAGATATTATTTTTGTATCTTTGTATATCGTTAGATATTATTCTCTCTATCTTTTATTTTTGGTTTTTTTCCTTTTTAGAAGGCTAGCTAGCAATTAGGCGTGTATCAAGGAGCAAGGCCATGCATATATGTATCAGCTTGTATCTTTGAGAAGGTCAAGGCAGAATATACATACATATTCTTTCTTCCACAACTATCAATTTTGTCATGATATCAGAGCAGGTTGCTCGATCTTGATTTGTCACCATCCCAATTTGATTAAAATTGTGTGCACGTGTTGGGCCTTATTAACAGCCCACACGTGAGGGGGTGTGTTGGAGTATGAAAGTGGGTATTATCCCACATTGATAAAATTCAAAGAATATGATAGTGAGTGTTGTCCCACATTGATGAAATTAAAGGGTTTGAGCATGTATATAAACTTGTGAGTTACTTCTCCCATTACCAATTGGTTTTGGGTTGGAACCTCATTTGAGCTTGTATACATGACTCTTTGTTAATTGCCCAATTGATATAAAAATTTAACATATACAGAACCAGTTGTATAATCGGATTTCGCCTCTTTAAAAATGATGTGCAACTCACTAAAATATACTACTATATATGCATTTTTGCCCACTAAAAATACTATATAGCAATAAATGTAATTTAGCTACTCCCAACCACTTAGATGGTGTATGTCCGTCCAACCACTTATATATACTACGATATATGTAATGATGTATTTTATGTCTACACGTTATTTACTTAATGATTTATTATGGTCACATGATTTGGATTAATGAGAGGGCTCATGAAGCATTGTCTAATTAGACAAGCTATTGTTTTGAATAAAAATCCCAACAGAAACTATTTTAACTACAATGTGGAGGGTTCTAGAATGTGGATATTTGGAACAAGGCAGACAAGGTAGATTTTCGTAGCACAGATAATTAATGTTCGCCAAATGATAAAGAAAACAAGTCTCTTGCGTTTCACTGAATAAGCACGGGATAAAGTGTACATGAAACAGAATATGAGATGGCGATTTTATTTTTGCTGTGATTTTTAATTCTGTACGGCTTTGAGATACGCATATGAGATTTGCCTATGGAAATTATAGGTAGGAAATTAATATGACATTAGTGTTAAAGTTGTTATATCATACAATCGATTGTATAGAACCAGTTGTGTAATCGGATGTTGACTCACTAAAAATGTTATATAATTCACTAAAATATAGTATTGTCCATCCATTTTTGCTCACTAGAAATACTGTATAACTCACTAAAATATTTTAGTGAACTAAGACAGATTTTTAGTGAGCTGATAGATGTTTTTAGTGAATAGTCAGGCCCAGACTAGTGCCTCTTATATACTCGAGTTTCTTTTAGTAAAAATACTATGTATCTTATGAAAATGCATTGTTGTACCAAAAAAAAAGGTTATTGTGCATATGAAACTCACTAAATTATATTATATTTATCTATGTTATTCCTTTTCAGTGAAAAAAAAAGTGAGCAAACATATACTGCATAATTCTTGTAAGCGCATACACATTCTTGTTCATATTTTTGACATATGATTTTTTAGTGCGCTGTATTGTAACTTTTGGTGAGTTATGGTATATATTTAGTGAGCACTACTTCATATTTAATTTATCTTATAATGTGTTGACGTGTTGTGATATATTTGTTGGTTAACTGCAATATGAGATTCCTTGAATGTGTAATATTGACATACTTGAAAAAGTTTTACTCACTTGTACTTTGACTTTTTACTAAGCCATTTATATTATATTTTGATGAGCTAAATATACAATTAATGAGTAAATACTTGAAAAAAAATAAGGTTTCATTGATCTTACTGTGTTTTTGGTGAGCTATGATATATATTTAATGACCTAAGATATATATTTAGTGAGTTGAACTGTATTTGATGAGTTCAACTACATTTGTATTATACTTACTAAATATAATATAGATGCTCTTATATCATAATAGAAAATATGCATGCTTTGACATAATTCTAAAACTTGAAAAAAAAAATTCTAGTGATCTGTACTACTTATTTTAGTAAGTTGTGTTGTTTATCTAGTGAGCTATGCTATTTATTTAGTGAGTCATGACAATATTTAGTGAGCTATGAAATGTATTTGGTGATTTATGATTTAATGAGCAATACTAAGTATTCATAATATTACATAGCTTACTAAAATATACTACCATATATGCATTTTCGCTCACTAAAAATACTGTATAAATCACTAAAATATTTTAGCGAGCAGAGACATATTTTTAGTGAGATGAGACATATTTTAGTGAGTAGTGAGACCTAAACTAGCGCATCTCATATACTTGAGTTTCGTTCAATAGACATATACTACGTATCTTGTGAAAATGCTTTAAAAAAAATGTTATTTTGCATATGAAACTCACTAAAATATATTATAGTTATCTATATTATTCTTTTTTAGTCAGTTATGTTATTTATTTAATGAGCTGTAATAGCTCTTTAGTGATTTAAGAAATATATTTGGTAATCAATATCCTTAATTTAGTGAACAACACTAATTTTTCATAACCAAAAAAAAAAGTGAGCAAACATATAGTACATTTTTTTTAGTACATAATTCTAGCAAGTAGATACACATTCTTGTTCATATTTTGAATATAATTTTTTCGTGAGTTATATTGTGACTTTTGGTGAGTTATGGTATATGTTTAATGAGCAATACTTTATATTTATCTTATAATATGTTCTGATAAATTTATTGGTTTGCGAAAATATAAGATTCCTTAAATGCGTACTAAGGACATACTTGAAAAAATTTTAGTTATTTGTACTCTGACTATTTACTCAACTATTTATATTATATTTTGATGAGCAAAAATATATAATTAATGAGCAAATACTTAAAAAAAATTACATTTCATTGATTTTAATATGTTTTCTGTGAGGCATGACATATATTTAATGAGCTATGATATATATTTAGTGAATTGGACTATATTTGGTGAGTTCGGCTACATCTGTATTATAATTACTAAATACAAGACGCTTTTATGTCATAACAAAAATACGTAAGCTATGACATATCTCTAAAACTCAAAAAAAAAAAAATTTCTAGTGATCTGTACTATTTATTTTAGTGAGTCATGTTATTTATTTAGTGAGTTATGCTATTTATTTAGTGAGCTGTGACAAATATTTAGTGACCTATGAAATACATTTGGTGATCAATATGATTTAGTGAGCAATACCAAGTATTCATAGTAAAAAAAAAAAGAGTAAACGAATAATAAAATATACAATTTTAGTGAGCACATACATTCTTGTTTCTATATTGAGGCATGATATTTTTTCAGTGAGCTGCACCACAGCGGTGGTGAGGTATGTAGTATATGTTCAATGAGCAATGCTTTATATTCATTTTCTAATACGTTGTTACTGTTACTGCTACTACTACTATATCTATACATAAATCAATGGAATTTAAAGTTTTAAATTAATCTTAATTACAAAAAGTTAGAAGAAAAGAGCAAACTTAAATGACATCCAAATAAATAATTTAATTAAATAGACTAAATGATTTTTTTTTTAAACAAAGAAGTTGAAAAGGCAAGGGGAAAAAAAAACATTTAGCTAGCCTAATTCAAACCCCCAACCTCTTGTATAGCAAGGCAAGATCCTTAAAAACACCAAGCAGAAGCAAGCTTTAGAAAAACACGAAGCATGAAACCCAATGGCGTAAAGCTATGGCTCAAGAAATTGAAGCTATGGACAAAAATAAAACATGGTCAATTGAAGACGACCCCCTGGCAAGAAACCCATAAGTTGTAAATGTATCTATCAAGTCAAATATAATGCATATGGGAGTATTCAGCAGTACAAGGCACGACTGGTAATCCGAGGCGATCATTAGGTTGAAGGATTCAACTACAATAAAACATTTGCTTCTATTGCAAAAATTACCAGCGTGAGAATTTTCCTATAATTTGCAGTAGCAAAAGGTTGGGAGCTATATCGATCATATGGATATGAACAATGCCTTTTTGCATGGAGATTTGGAAGAAATGAAGATGCCTCCTGGGTTCAACTCCAATGTTTCTAATAAGGCCTGTAGACTGAAGAAGACCTTACATGGTCTCTGTCAAGCCCCATGGCAATGGTTTGCCAAACTCTCTTCTAAGCTGTGTGAGTATGGCTTTGTTAGATCATATGCAGATTATTCATTGTTCATTTACCGCAAAGGTGAAGCATTTATGGTATTATTTGTCTATGTGTATGATATTGTGCATGGTAGTAATGATGCTCAAGCCTTTAAGGTTTTTAAAGATTATCTTAATGCTTGTTTTAGCATCAAAGATTTGGTACCTCTACAATATTTCCTTGGTATTGAAGTGACACAAGGACTAGAAGTGATGATCTATGCCAACATAAATATGCCCTGGAAATAATTAAACAATGCTGGCTGTTAGGGGCCAAGCCAACAAAATTTCCTATTGAAGAAAATCATAAGCTAGAAAGTGCCGAATGATGCTATAAGATATCGCAGACTAGTTGGCATACTTATTTATCTCACTATAACAAGGCTCGAGTTGAATTATGTGCAAGGGCGGAGCCAGGATTCAAAGCAAGGGGGGGCGAGATTAATAATACACATAACATAAGCTTTAATAGTTCTAAAAATGAAGTACGTAGCTAATACAATTAAGAAAGTTGTTCTCGATGAGATCTCATGTTTTGAAAATAAAGTATGATATCGTTATTCGATAGACTTTTAAAAATATTCAAAAAAAATTACACAAAAGGCATCACAAAGAGTTGAACCCATGACCTCTCAAATGGAGTAATAAACAGCCAACCAATTTGCTATGCACTCCTTTATGAAATATTTAATAACTAATTAATATATATCTATTGTTTGTTTGCATCAGAATATTTCACATTTAATTTTTTTTTTTCGAAAAAGCTGGGGGGTCAATTGACCCCCCTTGCCCCTTAGTAGCTCCGCCACTGATTATGTGGTACACATACTATCATAGTTTATGCAATCATCGTAGGAAGACCACATATAGGCTGCACAAAGGATGATATGCTATCTTAAGGGTAGTGCAAGTGAAGGAATATTCCTCGACGCTAAAAAATGACCTTTAACTATATGGTTATTGTCATTTTGATTGGGGAATGAGTCCACTTTTGTGACGATCATTTCTTAGTTATTTTGTAACTCTTAGGAGTTCACCTACTTCATGAAGAACAAATGATGATGTCTAGATCTTCAGCCGAAATTAAATATACGGCTGTGGTAGTGGCCTCTAGTGAGCTTATTTGGGTGTGATCATTTTTGGCCACCCTTGGCGTGCTCCATAAGCAGCCTATGAAACTTTTCTGTGATTGTTAGGCCACTTCACATGTAATCAAAAATCCTGTCTTTCATAAACGGACCAAACATATTGAAATCAATTGTCACTTCGTTCAAGAGAAACTCATGTCAAGCCTGATTACATTTCCTTATGTCCATTCTCGGCATCAACCAGTAGACATTCTCACCAAGACTCTTGGAAAGCAATAGTTCCAGTATTTGAAAGGTAAGTTGGGCATGACCAATATGCATGCTCGAACTTGAGGGGGAATGTTAAGGAAACAAAATCATTAGAAATTAGTTTAGAATTGATTTGTTTATGATATCATTAGATATTATTTGTATTTGATTATGCTTAGAAGCTTTCTTGCTTTTTAAGTTTGAGTATGGCTATGAAAGGCACACGCTAGAGATTCTTGTGTATATGAGCTCTTGTATAGCATGCATGAACTCAAGGTAATAGAGAAACACAATACATACACGGCACGCACGTCCAGCAGTGAGTAGCCGCAAAATTCATACCCAATTAATTTTCTATAAATTATCACCTCTTTGTTGTAGTGCACGCAATTTTGGATGCTCTTCTTCCACATTAAAGTGCCTAGAGATCTCAGCAAAAGTTTTCATATCTTTATTATGAGTGATATATTGCCTGAAGTTCTCCCAGTGTTCAGATTTGTCTGAAACGGCCTGAGTTCTATTATGACTAGCTATTGTTTTGAAGATTCCATGCCCTATAGCTTTAAGAGCATGAACCATGACACTCATGGTTTGAAGTTGTTCGACCACATTACGGTTAGAGTCTATAGTGTATTGCATCCACTTTAAGTGCGATGTGTGAGGCCTTGTAGCGGATGTTTAGCCGAGCCTGATTTCCCACAAAACCTTAGCAGTAGGATAGTTCTCAAATTCTCCTTCAAGACCTATGGGGTGCAGAACGATCCTTTTTGGATCACTCTTCATACGTCTTAAAAAAAAAATTGATATTGTTCATTAGTAGTATATTCAGGTTTAGCCATAATAGTTGTTAAGGTTTCTAAAACCTCTTACTCATTTCGAAGTCAAATCTTCATATGCCAAACGTCATAGTTAGTGTCATCTAAGTTCTCATTAGTGAACATGTCACCTATCATGGTTTTATTTGCTACCACATCTAATTATATATAAAATTGACATCAGGCACATTCTCATAATTAAATTATCGAAATTCCATCAATCATATCCCAAGTTCAAAATTTTCGCTAAGCTTGTAATCATCACAAGTGACGTGAATTAGCAATTCTAATAACATAGTTAACTCAATTCTCTTGTTCTTAAAAGACATTCACATAACCCATTTAGTGTTAAACAAACTAACATAGCTTTTTCAACTGTCATGAAGATAGTCCTTTAATTTAAAGTGAAACAATACACACGTCATTATATAAAACATATTTATACAACTTTAGGTTGATTAACTATAAAATAGATTTATGTGGGATTATATAAAACTAATTTGTATAAATTAATCGAATGTCTAATATCTGAAACAAAAAATGCATATTGTTGTATAAAACTAGTTGTTTCGTTGATTGACTATATGTAAAACAATTTTACATAAAAATTACATAAATTTAATTTACTCAATTTATGGATTAAATGTAAAACTAATTTACATCATTTAAAAGATTGGCCGTATCTAAAAACTAATTTACATGAACTTATGCAAAAACTAATTACATTAAAAACTATGTAAAGCAAATTTATATATCAATTGATTAACTAAATTCAAAATGAATTTACATAAAAAGCATATAAAACAAATTTATGTAACCTTTATTAATTGATGGCATGAAAGTTAAAACTAATTTATACGACTTTGATCAACTGAGGTTATGTGAAACGTAAAACACACACACACACACACACACACACACACACACACACACACACACACACACACATATATATATATATATATATATATATATATATATATATATATATATATATAAAGTTAGTATAAATCGTAGTGGGTTGACAATATGCAAAACAAAAGTACATGCATCTTCCTTCACATGTATTGCAATATCATATATAAGATCACATTTTGTAAAATGTTAGACATTTTGTAAAACAATTCACACAATTAAGCTACACATGGATAGGTCCATGTCATAGAACACAAAATTATACATTGAGGAGAACGACAAGTTTACATGCTATTATGTTAGGAAATTAGAACAAACTAATAGCAGAAGCACTATGATGAAACAGATATTCAGAAACTTAAAGAAAGATAACAAGAACAATACAACGACACATAAGATTTACGTGGAAACCCAATACGGGAAAAAACCACGGACGGCGACGAGCACAATCAATCCACTATATGAGTAGGGAGAATACAAAACGATCACAATAACAACAAGTGATTTGATCTAATAGTAGAATTACAACCTCTCTTGTAATCTCTCTCACAATTCTCTACCTATCAATGTGTTTAGGGATTCAGGAGTGATTCTTGAGTGATTTTAGATCATAGGTATGACCCCCTTTTGTAGGGTCTAGAAAACCAAGGTTTTACCCTTAGAGACAAACCTTAGCCACCTTTGATTTTGGGTCACGAAATCCAACAACCCAACAATCTCCACCTTGGACCGAATCTCTAATCACCAACTCTGTAACACCGTCATAGTACCCCGAAGGGTGATGCCCCCCCTAAAGGGGCAATGCCCCAAAGGGCGCTTAGATACTGTGAATGCCAACTAAGTCCAAGCAATGCTCGAACTTAGCTATAGGTAGAGGCTTGGTTAACATATCTACAGGATTTTCCGAAGTATGAACCTTCCTTACCACTATTTCCCCTGCAGCAACTGTATCTCTGACATAGTGGTACTTGACACTGATGTGCTTGGTCTTCGAATGGTAGGCATCATTCTTAGTCAGGTGGATAGCACTCTGACTATCAGAAAGCACCACAGTAGCAGCATGTGGAACTCCAAGCTCAGTAACGAGGCCCCTCATCCAAGTAGCCTCCTTCACTCCTTCAGTAGCAACAACATACTCAGCCCCTGTAGTAGATAAAGCTGCAATTGACTGAAGCGATGCTTTCCAAGAGATAGCACCTGCACACATAGTGAAGATATACCCAAATATGGACCTTCTCCTATCAAGGTCACCAACATAGTCAGAATCAACAAAACCTGTAACATCATATGTAGCAGCTTTGTTCCTATCAAATACCAACCCCCTTTCAACAGTACCCTTCACATAGCGAAGGATCTACTTCACAGCTTCCCAATGATCCTTTCCAGGATTATGCATATACCTACTTACCACACTCACAGCATGTGACAAGTCTGGCCTAGTGCATACCATGACATACATCAAACTACCAACAGCATTAGAATAAGGGATATTAGACATTCTATCTATGTCTTCCTCAGATTGTGGACAACACTCAGCAGATAATCTAAAATGTGCAGCAAGGGGTGTGAAAACTGCCTTACAGTTCTCGATACTAAATCTGCCCAGTACTTTTTCAAGGTAGTGTCCTTGAGATAAGTACAACTTACTAGCCTTTCGATCCTGCTGAATCTCCATGCCTAAAATCTTCTTTGCTGTACCCAGGTCATTCATCTCAAACTCCCCACTGATTTGAGATTTTAACTTGCCAATCAAGGATTTATCCTTAGAGGCAATCAACATATCGTCAATATACAATAGCAAGTAAATAAAAGAACCATCAGAATATTGTCTAAAATATACATAATTATTATATCGACTGCGTGTATATCCTTGTGCAATCATGAAGGTGTCAAACCTTTTGTACCACTGCCTAAGAGCCTGCTTAAGTCCATACAAGGACTTTTTCAATCTACATGCCAGTTGTTCCTTCCTAGGAACTGCAAAACCTTTAGGTTGCCTCATGTAGTTCTCCTCCTCCAACTCCCCATGAAGGAATGCAGTCTTCACATCAAGCTGCTCCAACTCTAGATCAAACAATGCAACAAATGCTAGAAGCACTCTAATGAAGGTATGTCTAATAACAGGTGAAAATACCTCATTGTAGTCAATACCTTCTTTCTAATTGCAACCACGAGCAACCAGGCGCGTTTTTCACCTTGCATCTTCAACTCCAGGAATACCTTTCTTTTTCTTGTAGATCCATTTGGCAGTTAAGGCTTTCCGGCCTTTAGGTAGCTCACATAATTCCCAAGTCTGATTCTTTTGCAAACTCTCCATTTTCTCTTGCATAGCTAGGATCCAATCAGTTGAATTTGGGTAGGAGATTGCTTCAGTATAGGCAGCAGGTTCCACACCTTTAGGCACCTCCTCTGCAACTGAAAGTGCATATGCTATCAGTCCCTCATCGTCATTGTAGCGGGCAGGTCTCCTGATCTCCCTTTGAGGACGATCACGAGCTATAGAGTGAACAACCTCCACCTGAAGCTGATCAGAACTGATAGTGTTAGGTTCGGTACCCTGGCCCTCCCTGTTAGGGTGATTGGCAGCTCCACCTTGAACTGCAACGGTCTCCACTTCTATCTCCATACTAGTATCTTCCTGATCACCTGTACCAACAGAAGAAACAACAGAATCCTTCCCAGAAGATAACATAGCAGTCTCATTGAAAGTGACATCCCTACTTTGAATGACTTTCTTAGACTCAGGACACCACATGCGGTATCCTTTAGACTCAGATGCATATCTAAGAAACATACACTTAACAGCCCCAGGGGCTAACTTTCAATTATTCACATGGGCATACACAGGACATCCAAATATTCTCAAACTAGAATAGTCAACAGGATTACCTGACCATACTTCTTCTGGAATCTGAAAATCAATGGAGGTGTGTAGTGAACGATTCACCAAGTAGCAGGCTGTAGAAATAGCCTCTGCCCAAAAAGCTTTGCGATCCCAAAGCCCGACATTTGAAAGCATACATCAAACTTTCTCCAGTAGAGTCCTGTTGATTTATTCTGCAACCCCATTTTGCTGCAGTTTACCAACCAAAGTCTTGTGCCTAGCTATCCCATTCATCGTGCATAACTCTTCAAACTCTGACTCAATGAACTCAAGACCATTGTCAGTCCTAAGTTTCTTAATCTTTCCCCCAGTCTGGTTCTCAACCAGAGCCTTGAACTTCTTGAACATGGAGAATGTCTCATTTTTCTGTCTCAAGAAGTAAACCCAAACTTTGCGTGAGAAATCATCAACAAAAGTTAGCATGTAGCGCTTACCTCCAAGAGAATGAACCTTCGAAGGACCCCACAGATCAGAATGAATGTAGTTAAGGATCCCCTGAGTGCGATGCTTCGCCTTAGAGCAACTCACCCTCTTCTGTTTCCCAAAAACACAGTGATCACAAAAATCAAGCTTACCCTTACCAACGCTACCCAGACAACCTTTCTTACTTAGAATGGTCATCCCTTTCTCACTCATATGGCCCAATCTCATGTGCCATAACCTTGTATCATTAGCAGCTGCTGATACTATACCAACTGTAGCTACTCCTGTAACTGTGGTTCCATGTAGGATGTAAAGACTGCCCTTCCACAGTCCCTTCATTACCACGATGGCTCCCCTTTTCACTTTTAGGACACCATTCTTCATAACAATCCTACAACCATTAGTCTCAAGAGTACCCAAGGAGATCAAACAACGAGTCATATTAGGTATGTGACGAACCTTAGTCAAAGTTCTAACTATACCATCATGGGTTTTAACCTGTATAGTACCTATTCCTATAATTTTGCACTCCGCATCGTTGCCCATAAGTACAACTCCAGTATCAGCAGTCTCATAAGTGACAAACCAGTCCCTACGAGGACACATGTGATATATACGACCAGAATCTAAAACCCAATCATCACCTAACCCCTTTTCAGAGGTGGTGGCTAAACCCCTTTTCAGAGGTGGTGGCTAAACACATGGTAACAAGCAATACATCACCATCACACTCTGACTCTACTACACAATCAGCTGTAGCAGTTTTCTCCTTTTCCTCCTTCCCTTTTTTTTTCTTTAGTTTCCAGTAGTTAGCCTGAATATGATTCAATTTACCACAGTAATTGCAGGTCTTATTGGAATGAGGATTCTTAGACTTAGATCGGTTCTTTTTCTTATTAATGCTCCCCTTTTGCTCAGTTCTACCCCTAACAACTAATCCCTCAGCTGGATCATCATGGATATCATGGTTAAATTTCTCCTTAGACAGCCGATTAGACTTAACATCCTCAAAAGATATAGTATCAGAATTACTATATGGCATAATCTCCTTAAAGTGTTTATAAAAAGGGGGTAGAGACACAACAAGCAGAATAGCTTTATCCTCATCCTCAGTCTTTACATCCAAACTCTCCAAATCAACCAAAATAGAATTAAATTCATTCAAATGTTTTTGAACAGGTGTTCCTTCAGCCATACGAAAGGTGTACAACCTTTCCTTCAAACGGATTTTGTTGGCTAGACTCTTAGTCATGTAGAGTTCCTCCAGCGGAGTCCACAGATCCACTGCAGTTGCCTTATCAAGCACCTCTCGCAGGACATGTGGTGCCAGGCACAACTAAATGGCTGAAACCGCCTTCAACTCCAGTTCTTCCCATTCCTCGTCTGTCAGTGATCTACGCCTCTTCTTTTGGTCTGTTGCCCATTGTTCGTCAGTCATCTTTTCGAGTTTCATGTGAGGTCCTTGCAGAACCTTCCACAACCTATGCTGGATGAGAATTGCTCTCATCTGCACCTTCCACATCTTTGTTGCCTAGACGAACGCACCATCGGCTATGATAACACTTGTTGGGGAGATCCAAGGAGGGAGCCCGCTTCAACCAAGGTCCATGGCAACAAGCGCAAGTGAGGTTCCATCCTAAAACCAATTGCCAATAGGAAGAGTAGCCCACTTGACTTATATACCATGACCCTTCTTTTCAAACTCCTGATGTGGGACTTCTTTACTCATGTGTGATATTCCCAACAATCTCCCCCTCACACATGAAACTCTTCCACACCACATCAACGCACAAGCTCCTCCTTGAGCGAAAGCCTTTACCAAGGTGTCAAGCCACCATCAAGAGCTTATCCATGCCATCGAGCCACGCTGCATCACACTTATTACCGCTCGATCAACACCTGTGTGTCACTTCACCAAGCTCGTTCACGTCGGGTTCACCATGCCACATCTTTGTCACCTAGCCGAACGCACCATCGACTATGATACCACTTGTTGGGGAGATTCAAGGAGGGAGCCCACTTCAACCAAGGTCCATGGCAACAAGCGTAAGTGAGGTTCCATCATAAAACCAATTGGCAATATGAGGAGTATCCCACTTGACTTATATATCATGACCCTTCTTTTCATACTCCCGAAGTGGGACTTCTTTACTCATGTGTGATATTCGCAACATATTATATAGGAGTCACTTATACAAGTCAAGCGATTAACTAGGTGTAAAGTAAATTTGCATAATTGGTTCGAATATGCAATAGTAAATTACACAATCAAAAAATTCATATAAAACTATGTAAAACCAATCTACATAATCTTAATCAATCGCGTAAAAATCAATATGAATACAACCTTAACGGAAACATATTGATATTATCAATCTTGCAATATTGAATTACATAATTAAAGAAAGAAAATAAATTCCCACAATATTACATGAACATATTTATATAATATTAAACAAGGTTGTATCATCTTAAATAAGAGCTAATACTAATGACCATGCTAAATAAAATAACATTTCAACTTTATGCAAAAGTTATTCACATGAACTCAAATTTGATAGGTTCGCGTCATCTAGAACTTTATGTGAAACAAATTCACATAAAAATAAACTTCATACATGAACACGTTAACATATTTCTGTAATTATATGAAGGTTAAGCCAAAAAGAAATTTACCCCAAGCAATCACAAAGATTTAAACCCAAAAAACACACATCCCAATTTCAATTTAATCTAACTCCCTCTCTGCCCCCTCTGTGATCTCTCGATCTGCCCTAAAGGAAAAAGCAACCTAGAACCGCGTTCAACCTTCGCACTCTGCCTTTCACCTTGACTCCACCGACGCTTTCCCACCTTGTCGCCTTTCTCTCCGTCCTATACAACCACAATTGGTGTGAAAAGCAAAGCTTTTGCTGCCACCAGTCACGTCGCCCAATAGCTTTCTTTCCGCCAAAATGCCAACACCCGAATGATGTCATCGCCCTTTCTCCGCAACATGCGTCATTCCGTTCCATCATGAGCCAAATTGTCAGTGACAAAACATAGATCGACGGGAGACGAGTCAATGGAGAGTTGCCACGTGTTTAACGCGCCACTTAGCGATGGTGCATGACACCGACACGCGTCTATCTGGTGCTGCTCTATGGTTTTCTCGGTCTCATAACATAGATTGATAAGCGTTAAATAACATAGGATAAAGATGACGACTGAAGTTGAAAGTTTGAAAGATAGGGGGTGATTAGGGTGATGATCAAAAATCACAAATTAAACTAAATAAAGAACTGAAGAAACAAAGAGGACAAAATGCAACGACTTTTTAACGAGGATAGCTTTAACCAAGCTCAATCCCCGCCTAGAGTTCCCTAACTCTAAGATTAACCGAATTTTATTAGGATGGATAAATACAACCCTAGAATACCCTTACTCTAAGTTCCAAGCCAGAAGTTGAACCCCTCAACTCGGCTTGGTAGAGTTGACCCTTCAACTCTATAATGCAACCCTACTTACAACTTCAACAATACAACTCGAATTATTGTAAAGCAAGTTAAGTTGCAAAGAATGTGAGTGAGCATGAGTATCACCATAACCTGTGCTTGTTTTCTTATTCTCTTCCAGCTTCAAATGTCTCCCTTTTATATGCTCCTTGAGTTGAACTAGCTGTTACACTCAAAAATAGGGAGTTGATCTTCATGTTGACTCTCAAGCTTCTAATAAGTATCTTCAAGGCCTTGAACTAGGCTGATTTTTAGCAGAGATGTTCCAACAGCTAATTTGATATCTTTCAATGACTATATTCCTAATTTTCTGCAGATTAGTTCTCCAAAACTGTTTGTTTACTAATTTAGGCCAACCAAAAGATTAGTATAAGATATAAAGATATTGTGGCCACATTTAGAGAACCACAAATTCAACAAATTTCAAAGTTTCAAAATGTGTTTAGATAGCAAGCATAAGCCTAGGCAAGATCACATAATTTAAATCAAATTAAAATCTCGACTTTCACTTAAAATTTAGCTAGGGGTTTTAAGAGAGTCAACAATGTCCCCCTTTTTTATGAAAAGCAATATTTTACTTTGATTAATTATGAGTAGAAAAGAGTGAATTTTTTTTTTCTTGCCATTGGAAATCATAAGAGTGAAATTAAGCTTGTCCAGCCAAGTAATCATAAGAATTCATGAGTAAGTATTCTTCACAAGCAGACCATATGTCATGCTCACAAGCAGACCACTACTTACTATAGTATATTGTAACCATAAGAATGAAATTAAGCTACCATTTACTTACCACAAGAAATTCTCACAAGTAACATACCATTTCTTACCAATATGCCAATATTAGCTTACTACCAAAAGATGAGAGTTTACTTCACTCTACTTTGTTTACATCCGTGTGCTACACCAATCTACCATGTTGCCAATCATCTCCCCCTTTGACTTTCATCAAAAGAAGGGGGGAAACTACATTGCAATGTCTTATCATACACATAGGATTTAGCAAAAGACATGGAAAAACATAAACATGAAAACATAGAATTAAAAGCAAGCACAAATAGACAACTAGCATAAATGAGGTGTAGAAGAGGTGGTATGGATGATCCGGTCTACAACCTGGGTAGCCTTCTCCATATTGATGGATTGGAATGGGATAGCAAGCTTGGCTCCATGATGAATGAGAAACTCATTGATCTTGTGGGTCATTAATCCCATTTCAGCCTGAATGTGCTCAAGTTAAGTGCGAATTTCAGCATGATCTTCTTTCAACTCAATGAGAGTGTTAGCAATGTGAGGAGCAGAGCCAGTGTCAGAGAGCTTGATTTTAAGAGAGGAGGTCTCGTCGGAAGTGAGGTCACTAAGGTGCTGCCACCCCTGAGCAGCGGTTTTGTAGAATCTTACGGTTTTAAGGGAGTGAGCGGAAATGACAGGCACATGATGAGTAATGCATTCCTCACAGCCCAGAGGCACTTTAAAATGGGTAAAGACTCAAGTGAGAAGGCTACCATAGGGCAGCGAAGGGGTGTGACTCATGTTGACAACCCGATACGTATAACTCAGAATCATAATGGCATAATCGACTGAGTATCCATTCATGAGTCGATACATGGCTTCAAGAACAATCTCATTATAAGATTTTTTTGAGTGCTCTTTGGGATAGAAAATGCGGACAAAAACATAGTGCAACAGTCGAGGTTCTGAGAACAGAACATGATAGGGGGTGTTTTGTTTTGCCGAGTGTAGGCTTCGAGTTTCTAGGGGCTAGCAAATTGTTTTAGGCAAAGATTTGTGGTGACTTTTCAAGATAGATTTGGAGGGGTTGTGTCAATGAATTTGTGGCCAAAGATTGGTTCAAGAATGGGACGGCCTAAGGTGATTTTCACAGACTTGACAACACTCTCAAAGAACACACCGTTAGCTGTGGTTTTTGACTCTAAATTTGCATAAAACAATCTCACAAGTCGTGGATATACAACATCACCCAAATCCAACAGTCCTAAGCATTTATCTTTCGCCAATTTATCAAAGAATCCCAATTGCTCAGGTGCAAAAAACGAATGTCTAACTTGTCATAAACAAAGATGGATTTGCTACGGAAAGATTGAAAACGAGATTGACCAGCTGGGGAGAGTAGCCAATCACCTGGGAATTGGTCAAGATGCCTCTGTGGTGGCAGAGGAGGACGAGATGGCGTTAAAGGTGGACTTTGCTCATCCCCTAGAGAAGGGTGTTGTACCAGCAAGGATGGAGCAACGACGGACTAGGTGGACACCGAGCTGTCGGAGCTCTGGCCGGAGACTAAGGGCGAGTCGGGGATGGTGATGGTGGTTTTAATCGGCCACTTACATACTCGTTTGGATGTCCCAGGGGCGATACGGTTAGATCGTCATTTTATCGGAGCAAAGGACGCCGATTCCTTGGCTTTGGAAGCTTGACCAGTTCATTTGGGGGCATTTCCGCCTCTAGTGTTTGCCATGGAGGGGAATTGGACAAACTGTGTTGAAGGTTTGGGCTCAGAGAGTTGAATAGAATTATGGGGCTCAAGACCCCTAGATTTTCAATCAAGCTGAGATTTGCAGTCGAAATTGGTGAGCATTGGAAGGAAAGATGTAGGGGATAGAGAAAGGGTAGCAAGAATTTGAAGCTGCTTTGCTCATTTGGCCATGGAGGACGAGCAATTGAAGGAGAGGAAGGGTAGAAGACGTAGGGGAAGAAGAGAGAGAATGGAAGGTTTTAGAAGGGGTTTGATTTTTGGAAGTTAAGCCAAAATATTTCCTATTTTTGAAGAGTCCAAAAATTAGAAGGGAATAATTACAAAATCAACAACTTGAAATCATGGGTAGAATTTTATCTAAAGGATGGTTTGGAAAAGATTTGAAGAAGATAATTATGGTATCAAAAGGATTTAACAAATTCGGTATTAAAATTCAAAAATTGAAATTCAGGTATAATATACAACCAATTTGGTGTAAGAAAAATGTTAAGGATTTAAAAACATATCCCACGTACCCCACAAGGAAGAAATTAAATTAAACTTAAATTACCTTCCTTTTGGGATGAACCGTTTTAATTATTTCTCTAGGTGACTCACAGTCAAGGCCTTGAAATTGAACTCAAGCCCTTGATTTTGTCACATAGAAAAGATCCAGGTTCTGCCTACAATTCAGTGCCTTGAACTGTACCCCAAGGCCTTTAATTTTCTGACTATCAGTGGTTTGCTTGGTATTTGACCTGCAAAATCTCAATAACTTGATTAGTACTTAGAGAGGGCTCCCCCTTAATTTATGCAGTAAGATTAATCATACCAAGTTCTTGACGAATATAATTAAATTTTTCCTCACTTAAAGGTTTAGTGAATACATCGGCAAGTTGAGATTTTGGCAGAACAAATTCTAAACATACGTCTCCTTTTTCAACTTGAACTCGAATGAATTGATTACGTACCTCGATATGCTTTGTTCGAGAATGTTGAACTGGATTTTTAGTAATGTTAATGGTACTCATATTATCACAATGGATGGAAACATTTTTGAAGTTAATTCCTAAGTCACGCAATTGCTACATGATCCATAGGAGTTGTGCGCAACATGCTCTGGCAGCAATGTACTTGGCTTCTACCATGGAAATGCCACCGAGTTTTACTTCTTGGAGTGCCATGAAACAAGTGATTGACTGAGAAATTGACAAGTGCCCGATGTGCTCTTTCTATCTACCTTATATCCTGCATAATCGGCGTCAAAATATCCAACAAGAAAGAAATCTCCTCCTTTAAGATGCCACAGACCGAAATTTTTTGTACCCACCAAGTATCGAAAGATGCATTTTATGGTGGTAAGATGGGATTCTTTGGGAGAAGATTGAAAGCGAGCACACAGGTACACACTAAACATAATATTGGGGCGATTTGTAGTTAGATATAATAGTGAGCCAATCATCCCTTGATATAACTTCTCATTTATTAACTTACCTTTAGGATCTTGATCTAGCTTTGGACTTGATGCCGTGGGAGTGCTTGCATGCTTAGCATTATCCAATTTGTACTTCTTTAGCAACTCACATACATACTTACCTTGGTTCACAACGATGTCTTCTTTGAGTTGTTTAATTTGGAGGCCAAGGAAGAATGTGAGTTCACCAACCATGCTCATCTCGAATTCCTTACTCATGAGATTAGAGAATTCCTTGCATAGGCAATCATTAGTAGCTCCAAAAGTTATGTCATCAACATGCACTTGAATAATAATGAAATCCTCCCCCTTGTTTTTTATAAAGAGCGTTTTGTCAATTTGACCACATCAAAAACCATTTTTGAGTAGAAATTTGCTTAAATGCTCATACTAGGCTCTAGGAGCTTGTTTTAAACCATAGAGAGCTTTTTGAAGCTTGAATGTATGAGTAGGAAAATCAAGATTTTCAAACCCGGGGGGTTGTTCAACATAAACTTCTTCTTTGCAAAAACACATTCAAGAAGGCACATTTAACATCCATTTGAAAAAGTTTAATGCCCATGTATGAAGCAAAGGCTAATAAAATGCGAATGGCTTCTAACCGAGCTATCGAGGCAAAGGTCTTGTCAAAATCTATACCCTCTTCTTGATTGTACTCTTTTGCAACTAATCTAGCCTTATTTCTTAGCACATTCCCACTTTCATCTAGCTTTTTACGAAACACCCATTTTGTCCCAATTACAAGATGGCCCTTAGGTCAGGGGGTAAGAAACCACACTTGATTTCTTTCAAATTGTCCAATATTTTCTTGCATAGCAATAACCCAATTTGGGTCTTCTAACGTCGCTAAATGATTCTTGGGTTCTCTAAGGGACACAAGGATGAAAATGCACAAAAGTTTCGGAGAGAAGATCTAGTTCTAATACTTGTGGATATGTCGGTGAGTAAGTTGTTTGGAGGGTGATATGACTTGAATTTATAGCCTTGCCTTGGTTCACTCGAGGTCTCTTCATTTGAAGTATTGGGTGATGCCTCTTCTTCATTCACAACATTGGGCTCTTCACTTATAGGAGACATATTGTTCAATATTTGTCTCTTTAGGTGGCTCTTCAAGCTCCTTGTTTGACTTAGATCTTGCATCATCTTCCTCCTCATTGTCGTATCTGCTCAACTTTAATTCTTGGAATGAAGATGAACTTAGCCTACCATCATTAGACTCATCAAAGACAATATGAATGCTTTCTTCAATTATTTTGGTACGTTTGTTATAAACACGGTAGGCTTTACTATTCAAGGAATAACCAACAAGAATACCTTCACCACTTCTAGCATCAAACTTGCACAACCTTTCTTTTCCGTCGTTGTGAATGAAGCATTTACATCCAAATGCATAGAAATAGGAAATGTTTGGTTTTTGACCTTTGAAAAGTTCATAGGGAGTCTTTTTTAAAATGAGCTGAATTAAGCATCGACTTCAAACATAGTTAGTGGTGTTGACTGCTTCCACCCAAAATGATGTTGGTAAGCTACTTTCACAAAGCATAATTCTAGCCATGTTCTCTAAGGTGCAGTTTTTTCGTTCGACCACGCTATTTTGTTGAGGTGTTTTAGGCGCCGAAAAATTGTGTGAGATACCAAGGTTATTGCAAAATGTAATAAATTTCTTTGATCGAATTCCCAACCATGGTCACTACAAATAGAGACAATAGGTAAACTTTTGTAATTTGCAATTGTTTGCAAAGTTTTGAAGACTCATGAAATGCTTCATTTTTTTTTTAACAAGGAGACCCACGTAAAGCATGAAAAATCATCCATAATAACAAACATATAAGAACTACCTTTAAGACTACGGACAGGTATTGGACCACACAGATCCATGTGAAGCAATTCTAACGGACGAGATGTACTAATGCAGTTTTGGGGCTTAAATGAACTATGAACTTATTTTCCTTTTACAAATGCATCACAAATGCAATCTTCTTCAAACTTATATGATGGTAAGCCATGTACTAAGTCTAGCTTAGATAACTTTTCTATAGTGTGCATGCCAGCATGACCTACTCTACGATGCCACACCCAAGTATCATCAAGAGTGGTTTTTAAACATGATAATTTATTGGGAGAGATGCTACTCAAGTTAATGGCATAGATGTTATCTATTCTAGGACCATATAGAATAGTGTTATGGTCATGTGCATTTTGTACAACACAATGAGAGGAGTTAAAGATAACATTGTTACCTTTGTTGCAAAGTTGGGATATGCTCAAGAGATTAAACTTTAGTCCTTCAACAAGATATACATTGTCCAGGGATTTAGAGAGATCTTTGCCAATCTTACCAATTCCTGTAATCTTACCAACTTTATTATGGCCGAAGGTGACATTGCCGTGTTTCTTCCTCTTGATTTCGGTGAAGAGGGATTCATTTCCACTCATGTGCTTTGAGCATCCGCTATCAAGATACCAAAGTTCATCACTGGCTTTCAAGCATACCTACAAGACAAGAGATCAAACCTTTCTAGCCTTGACATCGAATTTGGATCCATTATAGGTTGTGACCAAGTTTTGAGGTCTTGTTCCTTTTGGTACCCAAACTTGGATGATTTTGGCATTTGACCTTCTAAGCGGACAAGAATAAGAAATATGACCCTTCCTCAAGCAATAATTGCATATGGTGTGGGATTCCCTTTTGGATGCCTCATGAACAAACAGGTTTTTGTAAGTTTTCTTTTTGTTGAAAGCATTAAATCCAATACCTTCTTTGTTAAAGGACATCCTTTGGGAGCCAAGTAATTTATTCAAGTTATCTTGTCCTTTAGAAAATTTTAACACCATTTCTTCAGGTTCTTCACATTTGGATTGTTTTCTTCAAGGACTTTATCCTGGACAAGCACTCTTGCTCACATTGTATGCAATTAATTAAGGCATTTGCTAATTCATCTTTGGAGTATTCAAGAAAGTAAGAGTAATCTACCTCATCAGAGCTTTCATACTCAGTTTCATCCTCTTGGACATTTTCTTTATTTGCCATGAAGCATAGGTTTGCCGCTTGTTCTTCTTCATCTTCACTATCACTTGAGTCACTGTCGCTCCATGCGACAATCATGGCTTTCTTGAACTCTTTCTTTGCTTTTTGTTTGCGTTTTTCAATCCTCTTTTCTATAATGGGACACTCTTTCATTACTGGCCCTGGCAAACCACAACCGAAGCAAGGACCAAGATTAGATTCATTTTTATTGTTTGATAGTTTATTACCTTTGGAAGTTTTGTCATTCTTCTTCGAGAATGATCCCTTCTTGTAGAATTTTTTGGTATCGAATTTCTTTGACTTGAAAGTCTTCTTGAGTCCTCTTGTGATCATTGCCATGGAGTCTTCATTTTCTTCACTGAATTCATCTTCCGAAGAGTAGTGCTCTTCACTAGTGGCTTTGAGGGCAACTCCTTTCCTTGGTTGAGACTCCTTTTCTTCTTCATCTTCTTTAAGATGAATTTCATGTGTGAGAAGCTTTCCGAGTAGGTCATCTAAGGCTACTTTCTTGAGGTTTTGGGCTTCTTCAATCGCAGTGACCTTGGGACCCCATTTATTTTTGGGGAGACATCAAAGAATTTTTCTAATCATTTCCTCATTGGTGGAGGTCTTGCCAAGTGATTTGAGGTTGTTGGTAATATCAATGAATCTTGTGAACATCTCCTTGATAGTCTCATCGGGTTGCAATTTGAACAGCTTATATTGGTGGACGAACATATTGATCTTCGTTTCTCTCACTTGACTCGTCCCTTCATAGGTCACCACGAGCTTGTCCCATATTTCCTTGGCTGATTCACATGCATAGATACGATTGTACTTATTAGCATCTAATCCACAATATAAAATATGCATAGCCTTACAGTTTTTTGAAAGTTTGGCAAAATCTTCTTGAGTGTATTGGTCCCCAGTTTTTGGGACAGTCTTTCCACCGACCGTGGTTGTTGGAACGTATGGGCCTTTGGTTATGATGCTTCACAATTCATAATCTTCAGTTTTGATGAACATCTGTATCAAAATTTTCCAATACAAAAAGTTAGTTCCTCTAGACAAGGGTGGTTAGTGGTAGAGCGACCTTGATCATTGTAGCCTTCTCCAGTAACGGCCATGATTGTTGCCCACTTGATGGTAAAGTCAGAAAGTAGAGGGTCTGGCTCTGATACTAATTGAAAGTTTGAAAGATACTAAAGCACCCTAGAGGGGGTGAATAGGGTGATGATCAAAAATCGCAAATTAAACTAAATAAAGAACTGAAGAAAGAAAGAGGACAAAACACAAAGACCTTTTTAGCGATGATAGCTTCAACCAAGCTCAATCCCCGCCTAGAGTTCCCTAACTCTAGGATTAACTCGATTTTATTAGGATGGATAAATACAACCCTAGAGTACCCTTACTCTAAGTTCCAAGCCACAAGTTGAACCCCTCAACTCGGCTTGGGAGAGTTGACCCTTCAACTCTATAATCCAACCGTACTTACAACTTCAACAATACAACTTGAATTATTGTAAAGCAAGTTAAGTTGAAAAGAATGTGAATGAGTATGAGTATCGCAATGACTTGTGCTTGTTTTCTTGTTCTCTTCTAACTTTAAATGCCTCTCTTTTATAGGCTCTTTGAGTTGAACTAGCCATTACACTCAAAAATAGGGAGTTGATCTTCATATTGACTCTCAAGCTTCTGATCAGCATCTTCAAGGCCTTGAACTAGGCTGATTTTCAGTAGAGATGTTCCAACGACTAAATTGATATCTTCCAACGACTATATTGCTGATTTTCTGCAAATTAGTTCTCCAAAAACTACTTGTTTAGTAATTTAGGCCAACCAAAAGATTAGGATAAGGTATAAAGATATTGTGGCCATATTTAGAGAATCACAACTTAAACAAATTTCAAAGTTTCAAAATTTGTTTAGATAGCAAGCATCAACCTAGGCAAGATCACATAATTTAAATGAAATTAAAATGTTGACTTTCACACAAAATTTAGTCGAGGGTTTTAAGGGAGTCAACAAAAGTCAGTCTTCGTTCTGGTGCGGACACCTCAAGCGCCGTCCTCCCAGGTGGTTTTGATGGGTGCCGTACAACAGTCATGCCTTTTCTTGTTCTACCCACTTTCTCTCTAATTTTAATCAGACTAAAATGCATGGGGTTGCTTCTGGGCTACAACTACATAGGCTAACGAAGGCCACAATGGGCTTGGCCGCCACTGTAGCCACCTTGGGTGGTGGAGCGGTTAGATGGGGAAAAAGTTGAGGTCAAGTCAAGTTCGATGGTTTTATGCGAGAGTCAATTAAGGTTCCTGATCCAATTAGCCTTCCTGATGCAATACAACGTGAGAAAATGCATCTACGAAGCAACATGAGTGCAAAAGATCAGAAATAGCGTGGACATAGAATCAAACGAACAAATCGCTCAAAATTTGGGCTAGATACAAAAGGAGCAGAATTTGCAATTATGCCCATGCCACCAACAGGAAGCAACAACATGAAAGTCAATGTGATAGCAAATGGACATAGCATAATTACAAAATTAACGTACTGATCGTTAATTGAATTAGGGCATGAATTCACATGGCTAGACATACGTATAACCTAGCTCTGTTACCACTGTTGATAGAATAGGACTAACCTGAATGTCCAAGCTAAGGAATTGTTATGCCTTTTACAGCTCATGAATCACCTGAACAATGATCACAAACGTTGAATAATTCACAGCGGCGACTAGAGTCACCGTAGTGTATCACGCTCCAAACCTTAACCTCTGGTTGGTAGGCTAACGAGAGAGCGAATAGAATTGTGTTTTAGAGGTTTTATTGAATTATTGAATCCCCATCATTAGTTCTCCTTATATAGATATTCTTTAATGTTACTCGTATTAAAAAACAAAATTTTAACAATATTAGGCATATTAGATGTAGTTTAGCTATTCCCAGCCAATTAGATGGTGTGTGGCCGTCTAACCACTAATATATTATAATTTATGTAATGATGTATTTTATGTCTGCAAGTTGTTTACTTAATGATTTATTATGGTCATATGATTTGGATTAATAAGAGGGTTCATGATGAATTGTCTAAGCTTAGTTATTCTTTTTTATTAAAAAATTCCAAAATATGATATTTTGATTACGATGTGGAGGGTTACTAGCATGCGTATAGTTGGATGAAGAAAAAACAAACATGACAATGTCAAGCAAGACAAGCTGGATTTTGAGTGTCCCCCCCCCCCCCCCCCCCCCCCCAAAAAAAAATTGTTATTATGAGTATAGTTATACTTGAGTTAGAAACATAATTAAGGCGAAGAATCCACTTCTCAAAAAAAAAGCGAATAAGAACAATCAGAGAGAGTGACAAAACAACCAGGCATTCAAGTCACAGCACAGGGAGTTAACGCTCCCCAAGTTAGTAAGAAAACAAGTCCTATATTCTCATGGAATACAAACAAGCATGGGCGATAGCCTATATGAAAGAGAAAATCAATCGACGAATTTAATTTTGTTGTGATACTTAATTCTTCCGCTCTGAGCTAACGATAGGAGACTTGCATATAGTAATTATAGTTAGGAAATGAAGATGACATTGATGTCAATGAAGGAATAGTACCATTTATTCCTCTCTTCTTCTTTTTTGTTTCTTTTTTGGTTTTGCCCGGGGTGGGGGGTTGGGGGGGGGGGATACAAAGCATGTGGAGGAATCACCATAGAATCCCATACAACGGAAGCCCAAGGCACAATTCTCCCCTTTTCATTGAAAAATTGGTATGCTTTAGAGATCTTAAACTTATATCCACAAACACATGTTATATATAGTTTTTCCTTTGGTCATTAAAGAACATTTTATGATATTGTTCGTATAGAGTAATAGTTATCTTTTTACTTTAAAAAAAAAACAAAAGAAAGAGAGCAAGTCCAATGAATATTATACAGTACAGACTCCTTTACTAACTCTACCAATGGCTATTAACAGTTGGGCTATGACCCACAATACGAGTAAGGAAAATCCTTACAAAAAGTAGTTTTCTTGGGACAACACAATAAGTTATCCTCCTAAATAACCGTACTTTTAACTTAGATGGAATTTATTATTTTTATCTTTAACAATACTTAACTAATTATTCATATGTAACTAGTCATTTTGACCTTCATCTGATCAAGTTCAGGAATCGATCTTACAACATTCAGCTAGCTCCTGATGCAAAGAGCATAATATTGTATTTTTGATCTTTGCACGGTCAACTTTAGGTATCAACCTCCCAAAATTTGATTGACTCCTGGGATAGAGGGAACAATATTGAGCTTTTAACCTTTGTCCGATCAATCTCAAGGACCAACCTCAAGACATTTGGCTAGCTTCCAGCACAAGGAGACAAATATTTAGAGATAGACCTCCAAACATTCGACTAACTCCCAGCACAAGGAGGCAATGCTGAGATTCGACCTTCAATTCACTTTGTGAAGTTTGGGGACCCACCTCCCAACATTCATCTGGATCCTAGAACAAGGGACAAATAACAAGCTTAGACAATTCCTCAATATAGGTAAGCACCACCAAAAGCACTTACTTTGACCTTCCCCTTGTTTGCGCTTAGTAAAAGTACGGGCAAACTATTGACGCCATTCAATTTTTTAAAATGCCTGATGTCGTAACTTGAAACCTATCTTGTACACTTGGAAGCCCAATGTCACAAAGCCTGAATTAGATTTTGGCAGTTATGGGCTTGAACTCGAGCCCGCCTCAGAGCGCTCGTGAACCCAACTGAGATCACTGGACGAGACCGGCCAATTATTCAACCAGGCTCCGGTTGAAACCATGATGCAATTTTCTTGCTGATGAGCTTATCTATTAGTTTAAAACTTGAACAAATGAATCTGTTTTGATAAAGGATAATGCAATTAAGTCTTAATCTTTTTATTCTGTCCAATCCATAACTTATCACATTAACTACTATAAATATGAGTTACTCCTTTGGATTGGAGGAGAAAAAAAGGAAAGAGCGAAGAAAGAAAACACCAAAGGTTGCTAACTGCTAAGCACTAGAAAAAGAAATCGTTACTCTGCCAAAACCAGAAGTCAATTTCTACTAGATTTTCGTGCCAGTAGGGTGGGTCAACCCACCTTTATCCCCTCTTGTAGTTTCCCCTTTTATTCTATTTAGACTTTGTTATTTTCGTGAATCAATTCTAAAAGACTAACTTCAATCTACTTCAATCTAATTTCACTATTTTAATCAAGTTTAATTTATCACATAAAAAAATCCAACCTACTTCAGCCTACTTCAACCCACTTTAACTTATTTCAACCCACCTCAACATACCTCATCATACTTCACCCTTTTAACTACCTCAATTTACCTACGAAAAGAACAGGCCCTTAGTTCAACTTAATAATAAATTTAGGAAGAAGTAATTTTTGAATTAAGCTACCGTCCCATCATGGTAAACATTTATTTTAATCATTGTTTTTTTATGCTTTTTGTGTAGGTTTTTTTACGAATTTTGCTTCAATAGTATGTTGCCAGCCAATCTCAATAGTATAACACTATTGGTTCTTTAATTTGTTTAGTAACGGTTGTCAGTGACAATAAGTGATGCCGAGATGCATCCCATCCTAACCACGTACCTTCTTCCCAAATTTGGACGTTTAGTTCAAGTCAATGAAGTCATATGGTTCCACACCATTGGTTTCTTAGAGACCTTACAAAAACATTCTTTTGTTAGACCATGTCCCTTAGTTTATGTGTCCGATAAAAGAGTTAATTATTTTCTATATTTTTTTAATGAACTGACTGGCAACTCTACTTTATCAAAACTACTGGAATGTGAAAAATTTATTTTTTGGATGTAGGCAAATATGTAACTAGATTGGAAATTGGACTCCCTAATCCAAATAGTTCTTGGCGATTGGGCTACAGAGTTTGGTCACATTATGCGCCCGTAACCTGGTGGGGTTCTTGGTGAGCCTGGACATGCCTATTTTGATTTGTATGTCAAAAAACTTCTAGTGCCTAGGCCAATCACCAAACATGTGCTGCCTAATTGCAGATTCTTTCTGCATCAATCTGATTTAGTTCTTGGAAAAAATAAATAAATAAAATCAAATCTTAGATAAGCAACTCAGCAGACGGGGAGTACGCATGGGGCCTGAATCTTGTTTCTTTCAATATTAATATGATGTAATTTATGTCTATGCATTGTTTACTTGATGATATATTATGTTCATGTTATTTGCGTTAATAAGATGCGGCTCATGAAATATTGTCAAAGTTTTTGTATTTGATTATATTTTTCCAACCGATGGTACTTTGACTACAGTGTAGACGGTTAGTATACAATGAATATCATTTGGATGAAGAAAAACAAATCTGGCAACCTCAAACTAGACAAGCAGAACCACGAATATCGTTTTGCTTGAGTTGAGAACACAATTAAGGTGAAGATAATCAATCCACTTATCACAAAAATTAGAAGAAGAACAATTGAAGACGATGATCAAACAACTAGGCATTCAATTCGTACCATGGGGAATTAATGCTCCACAAATTATCAAGAACACAAGTTGTAGAAGGCAAAAATTCTGCAACCAATCGCATGATGCCACGTTTAAAAAATGGACCAACCATAAAGTGCCGCGTGTCATGTTGACTTTGGTGGACCCGCTTGGTCAAAATTAAGTGCAGTCAATCAAAAGCCGCCACGTGTAATCGATGATGCAGAAATTAGTAATTATTTTCTTTATTTAAAAAATAAGAAAATGATTAATGGGCCTAGGCCCAAAATATGGCTCTAACCCTAGCCGGCAGAGCCCATAAATAGGGGACCTCTCCTTTCATTTGGATCATTCAGCATTTGCAAAATTCAGAGCTCAGACGGCAAGAAGCATCCAGCTAACAAGCAACAAAGATCAAAGTCAGCTAGCTCAACATCTTCTGCAACCTCAAATTGAAGTCCACTTCAGAGTTCTTCAGCTGATTTGCATCAACCGAGATCAAGCATCAAGCCCTCGGAATACTCAAGTCATTAGGAGATCGAATCAGATGATCATTTTTATTGTATTAAATTCAAAGATTGTACCCACACACTACATCAATACAAAAATTAAATTTGTTTTTGAATTTCTTGTCTTTATTTATTTTAGACTCGAAATTTGTGTTTACAAATTTTTGGCACGCTCGGTGGGACTACTCTGCCTCTCATCTCTTTCTCCTAACAGCAAACAATACATTCCTTTGAAGAAAACATGGCCCCTAAGAACGCTATTAATCAATCTTCAAGGAAAGCTATCCGATCTGCATCGCAAGGATCAACAACTGCTAGTGCTGCATCTGGTGGTGTCATGACCAGAAGTATGACAAAAGCTGCTACCACTATCATCGGAGAGCAATCAATTGTGGCTGCACCATCACAGTCACATAAGATCCAAAACCTCGGCCCCAAGGTATCTGATGGAGTCAATCAAATCGCTTCAAATGTTCTGAAGCAAAAATCTGTTGCCGGCTTCATCATGCCACAAACAATTCCGCGTGGGATGGATGAACTCCAAACCCACACCAACCCTGCATTCCAACCCTTCAATTCTGAAGATGATGATTATTCAAGCAGTGATTCCTCTTTGGCATCCTCAAAGGGGTCACTTTCCTCGCATACTGAAGCTGAATCATGCGACACCGTCGTCATGCCAGTTATGGTGACATGGGCTACTAACTTTGAGGAACAACTGGCGAGCATGAAGGCTACCTTGGATAGGCTCTCCAAAGAGAGTGCAGAAAAGGACGCCCAAATCAAACGCCAGAATGATCAGATTGCTGAGCTGATGAAGAAGTTGGAAAAGAAGTCCTCTGAAGCTTCCAACAAAGGTTCAGGCGCCGAAGACTCTGATAAAGAGTTCAGCCACAACGAAGAATCTGAGGACGAGCGCAAGGGAAGAAAGGACCGCTCTTTAGGCTCAATGTCTGTTGAGCAAATTCAGAGCTTAATAGCAAATGTGGTCAAGGCTCAGTTGGGAGGAGGATCTCACAAGACCCACTTGTATACAAAGCCTTATACGAAGAGGATTGATGCTCTTCGCATGCCACATGGCTATCAGCCTCCCAAGTTCAACCAGTTCGATGGCAAGGGCAACCCCAAACAGCATATTGCCCACTTCATTGAGACGTGCAGTAATGCTGGCACAGAGGGGGACCGGCTGGTGAAATAGTTTGTTCGTACTCTAAAAGGGATCGCATTCGATTGGTACACAGACTTGGAGCCAGAGTCCATTGACAGCTGGGAACAAATGGAGCAGGAGTTCCTGAATCGGTTCTATAGCACTCAACGTGTTGTTAGTATGACAGAGCTAACAAGCACCAGACAATGGAAGGACGAGCCGGTTCTTGATTACATTAATCGCTGGAGGTCCCTAAGTCTCGAGTGCAAGGACCGTCTATCAGAAGCTTCAGCCGTTGAAATGTGTGCTCAGGGTATGGAGTGGGATTTACTATACGTCTTGCAGATGAGTAAGCCAAGGACCTTCCAGGAATTGGCAACAAAAGCTCATGATATGGAGATAACGATCGTAAGTCGCCGTGGCAAGTCTTCTTCCTCGTCTGACGCTAGAAAGGACAAGGGTGAATTCAAGAAAAATCCCAAGTCCACTAAGTCCTCAAACAAAGAAGCCATGGCTGTTTCAACTGGGGAGCCGGTTCGAATCTCCGGAAAGCCCAAGTATGAAAACAAGAAGGGTGGATTCTCCAAGGATTCTGGAAAGAAGCGTTCTACATTGAAGGAACTGCAGGAGAAGAAATACCCATTCCCTAACTCAGACTTGTCAGGAATGCTTGATGATCTCCTTGAAAACGGGGTTATCCAACTTCCAGAACCAAAACGGCCCGAAAAAGCTGGAAGGGTTACCGACCCAAAATATTGTCGGTATCATAGGGTGGTTAGTCACCCTTTTGAGAAATGTATTACACTCAAAGAGCGTATTATGCAACTTGCCAGGGAGGGGAAGATAATACTGGATTTGGACGACACTGTTGAGACAAATCATATCTCCACTCAGCTAGAGTGTTCCTCATCGCCCTGGAAGCCAACGCATACTCAACCTCGTGGTAGAGTAAACACTGAATTGATTTCCTCAATTGGAGAGAAATTAATTACAATTCAATTTGGAAGTTTGGAGCCTGTGGTAGTTCCAATTCAATCCAAAGGACCCTTAACAGAGACTGACCCTTTTGTGGATGTCTCTGATAAAGCTGATGTTGATGAATAGGGATGGACTCTTGTCACTCGTCGGAGGCCAAGGAAACAAAGCCAAGTGCAATCACCGCCTCTCCGCCGCAAGAAGAAACAAGGAAGAAAGAAGAACCCTCGTCATTCAAAAGGAAAGAAGAAGACCAAGGACGTCAAAAGGCACGAAATTCTGCCTATTGACCTACTTGAGCAGGAGCCGCTTGTCCCTGTCACACTCGAAGAGTTTTTCCCAACAGGCTTCTTTGAGAAAGTCACAGTCAACATGACTTCATGTTCTGAGCTTGAAGAAGAGGAAGACGAAGGAAGTGACGGACAAGAGGAGTCTCCTAGAGTAGCTGATAAGACCTTAACTGTCTTGGAGGCTTTGCCAGCTCGCATGAGCTGGGAGCAGATATTTTGTCTGCCTGATGAGATGCGCCAACATGTTGTTACTGCCTTACAACATCCAGAACTTTATGTTGATAAAATCAAGGATGCAAGAGCATCAACAAAAGACCCTGTTCAGTGTGCCTATTGCAACACCGCAATCACTTTCACTGACGATGATTTGTTGTTGGGATCTAAGCCCCATAATCGTCTTTTGTTTGTGACTGGTTACATTAAGGAGCAGAAAGTCAGACGCATTCTCGTGGATGGAGGGTCAGCTGTCAACATCATGCCCAAGTCTACAATGAACGACTTAGGCATCACAGTGGAAGAACTGTCTAAGAGTCGAACGATGATTCAAGGCTTTAACCTTGAAGGTCAACGTGCAATCGGCATGATTCGTGTTGAACTGATAATGGGAGATTTGACGACGTCCTCCATCTTCCATATAATCGATGCTAAGACTTCCTACAGGTTATTACTTGGGCGACCATGGCTTCATGAGCATGGGATAGTGGCTTCCACTTTACACCAATGCCTTAAGTACTACCGTGATGGGGAGAAGAAAATAAACGGGGATGTCAAGCCATTCACTAAGGCTGAGTCTCATTTTGCAGATGCAAGGTTCTTTGAAGAAGGTGCTGCATCTAAAGAGACCATGTCGTCAACCATTTCTTCCACAGGAAAAGGTGTCGCAAAGAAGGCCCCTCGAGCAACAAAAGATGGTGCTCCTAAGCAGCAGCTTGAGAAAGAAGCAGGCAAGCAAGGTAGCACCACTTCTTATATTGAGCAATTTGCTAAACAAGCTGCCGCGTCAACAGGATCAATGCCACTAGTCTTAAGGTACATACCTAGGTCTCGCCGTAAGGAGGGCGAATCACCCTTTAGCGAGTGCACAAGCAGAAGCATTGAGGCTAAAGCTACTAAAAAGGATGATGGAGCTAGCATAATAACCTTAAAAGGAAGTGCAACAATTCCAACGCTAAAAATGTGGCAGGCTAAGGTGAGTAGGCCCCCTATTTCCGGGTTTGTCGTGTCTTCTAAAGAAGGCGATGACTTGCCAAGTGTACGGACTAGGGAGGGATTTGATCCTAATGCATACAAGCTTATGGAGAGGGCTGGTTACGACTTTCAAAATCCAGCTGCCTTAGGAAAGGTAGTCGAAGCCAAGCCTCATGGCCTTACTGAAACTCAGAGAAAGATTCAAGAACAGGGAGGTTCAGTAGGCGTCTCTAAAGTTGGACTGGGTTTCACGCCACCGCAGCCAGTCAGAATCTCTGGTCAACGAAAGGACAAAAAGTTGGCAATTCAACACATCTCAGCTGAAGAAGTAGATGTGAGTGAAGATGAAAGTGCTTCACCCAACCCAAAGCCCTATGTGTTTGATAGGTTACAATCATCAACTTCTAAAAAACGTCCGTCAGTATTTGCCCGTATAGGGAAATGGAAAGATCACAGAAGCTCTGTTTTTAACAGAATCAAAGATCATCCCCCGCCAAAGCCTTCAGTTTTTTCCAGAATAGGAGCTGGTGAAAAGCCCTCGAACTCACGACTTCAGCACGAGAAAAGTTCTGCATTTAGTCGCTTGGGAGTGGTAAATGAAGTTCAAAGCTCTATCCCGTCTCGCATGAAGCACTTCTCTAGTCTGGATGTTAAAACAGATGGTTCATTAAGAGTAAAGAGACGTACTGTGATCTTCACAGGTCAGCAAAAAAACTCTGACTCTAACAAGGAAGCGAAGGAAGAAGAAGTTGTTTCTTCCAATCATATCACAATCCACGAATGTGATGACTCAGACTCAGAGATAGAGTTGGCAGAAACTCCTAAGACTTTCGAAGATGGAGGACAGGCTACAGTTGATGATTTGAAAGAGTTGAATCTTAGAACCAATGAAGAGCCTCGTCCTATCTACGTAAGCTCATCACTCACACTCGAAGAGGAAAAGCAATACTTGGAACTCCTATCAGAGTACAAGGACGTATTTTCCTGGAGTTATAAAGAAATGCCCGGGTTAGATCCAAAGGTCGCAGTCCACCGTCTATCTATCAAAAGGGGTATTCCGCTTAAGAAGTAGCCTCAACGACGTTTTCGCCCAGAGTTGGTACCGGAAATTGAAAAGGAAGTCAACAAACTCATAGAGGCAGGATTCATTCGCGAGGTCAAGTACCCAACATGGATTGCAAACATCGTGCCTGTCAGGAAGAAAAATGGGCAACTTCGTATTTGTGTGGACTTCCGGGATCTTAACGACGCTTGTCCAAAGGACGATTTCCCGTTGCCTGTCACAGAGCTTATGATCGACTCAACCACAAGGCATGAAGCGTTGTCATTCATGGATTGTACCGCAGGATACAATCAGATTCTGATGGCGCCAGAAGATCAAGAGGCCACGGCTTTCCGCACACCTAAAGGCATTTTTTGCTATAAGGTGATGCCCTTCGGACTTAAGAATGCAGGGGCAACATACCAAAGGGCAATGCAAACAATTTTTAACGATATGCTCCATACGAAAGTCGAGTGCTATGTCGATGATTTGGTGGTGAAGTCCAAAAAGAGGCAGGACCACATACAAGATCTTCGTTCGATCTTCGAATGATTACGAAGATGTCAATTGAAGATGAATCCACTCAAGTGCGCATTTGGCGTCACCTCTGGAAAGTTCTTGGGTTTTATCGTTCATCACAGAGGGATTGAGATCGACCAATCAAAGATCAAGGCAATCCAGGAGATGCCTGAGCCTAAGAATCTCAGGGAGCTTCGCGGATTTCAAGGTCGCTTGGCATATATCCGAAGATTCATCTCAAATCTTGCAGGACGCTGCCATCCCTTTAGCCACCTTATGAAAAAGGGCGCACCGTTTGAGTGGGACGAATCGTGTCGTACGGTATTCGAGAAAATAAAGGAATACTTGACCCATCCTCCTGTGTTGGGGGCACCCATCCCTGGTAAGCCTCTTCGACTGTACATTGCAGCTCAGGAAAAATCCTTAGGGGCACTGCGTGTACAAAAAGATGAGGAAGGGAAAGAAGTTGCCCTGTACTACTTAAGTCGTACATTGGTCGGCGCAGAACTGAAGTATTCCCCTATTGAAAAGATGTGCTTGTCGCTCATCTTTGCCATCCAGAAACTCAAGCATTACATGCAGGCCTATACAGTGCAAGTGATCTCCAAAGCTGATCCCATCAAGTACATCTTGTCTAGGCCAATCCTAAATGGGTGACTGGCAAAATGGGCGGTCATCTTAAAACAGTACGATCTCGTCTATGTACCCCAAAGAGCGATCAAGGGACAAGCATTGGAAGATTTCTTAGCAGATCATCCCATTCCCGATGATTGGGAGCTAAATGATGATTTGCCAGGAGAAGGTGTGTTTTACATCGATATCCTCCCTCCCTGGGAAATGTATTTCGATGGTGCAGCCAGGCGTGATGGCGCTGGTGCAGGAGTGGTCTTCGTTTCCCCCGAAAAGCACATTCTTCCGTATTCATTTGGGCTCACTCAGTTATGCTCTAACAATGTGGCGGAATACCAAGCGCTTAACTTGGGCCTTGAAATGACTATTGAAATGGGGGTCACCGATCTCAACATATATGGTGACTCGCAGTTGGTCATCAATCAACTACTTAACGAATACGAGGTTAAGAAAGAGGACCTTGTCCCGTATCACAGACAAGCATTAGGCCTGCTAAATAAGTTGGACATGGTCAAGTTAGAGCACGTGCCAAGGAGTGCCAACAAGATGGCTGACGCACTAGCAAGCCTCGCAGCCACTTTGGCACTGGGGGCAGAAGGAAAAATGACTATTCTAGTATGTAACCGTTGGGTTGTTCCGCTGGATGATGAAGACTCAGAGGAAGACGTCAACATGATCTGTGTTCTTGAAACAGATGCAGAAGACTGGCGTCAACCAATAATTGAGTACTTGGAGCATGGAAAACTCCCGAGTGACCCAAGGCGTAAGACAGAAATACAGCGGAGGGCTTCAAGCTTCCTGTACTACAACGGGACGCTCTATCGACGCTCCTTTCTAGGTCTTTGGTTACGATGCTTGGACACGGAAGAAGCAAAGCAAGCAATGGCGGAGGCTCATTCAGGTGTGTGTGGAGCACACCAATCAGGGCCTAGGCTACATGATCGCATTAAAAGGATGGGCTATTACTGGCCCACTATGGTGCAAGATTGCATAAATTATGCAAAAAGGTGCGATGCTTGCCAGTTCCATGCTAACTTCATACATCAACCTCCCGAACCTCTCCACCCAACAGTTGCATCTTGGCCATTTGAGGCATGGGGGCTTGATGTCGTTGGATCAATCACGCCTAAATCATCTGCTAGTCACTCCTACATCCTAGCTGCCATTGACTACTTCTCTAAATGGGTGGAAGCAATCCCGCTAAGAGAAGTCAAAAAAGAAAATGTGGTCGACTTCATAAAGACACACATTATCTATCGGTATGGTGTGCCGAGGTACATTATCACCGATAATGGAAAGCCCTTCTTCAACAGCCTGATGACTAGCCTCTGCGAGAAGTTCAAGTTTGCTCAACATAAGTCTTCCATGTACAACGCCCCTGCAAACGGCCTGGTAGAAGCCTTTAACAAAACACTTTGCAACTTACTCAAAAAGGTTGTCGCAAAGTCTAAACGGGATTGGCATGAAAGATTAGGGGAAGCTCTTTGGGCATATCGAACAACGTACAAGACGCCAACACAGTCGACCCCATTCGCTTTGGTTTATGGAGTGGAAGCCGTTCTACCGTTAGAGCTTCAAATCCCATCACTTCACATCGCCATACAGGAAGGTTTGACGGAAGACGAAAATCACAAGCTTCGCTTAACTGAACTGGAGGCCCTGGATGAGAGAAGACTTCAGGCACAACAAAAGCTAGAATGCTACCAAGCCCGTCTATCAAGAGCATTCAACAAAAAGGTTCGACCGCGATCTTTCCAAGTCGGAGACCAGGTGTTGGCAGTAAGAAGACCGATTATTATCTCCCACAAGTCTGGAAGCAAATTCACCTCCAAGTGGGATGGTCCATATGTGGTCAGAGAACTTTACACAAATGGAGCCTACAAGATAGTTGGTGCTGATGGAGTGCGCATAGGACCCATAAACGGCAAGTTCTTGAAGCGCTATTATCCTTGAAATAGAATGTTGTAAAGCTCCTAAGTAAGAGCCTAAACTGCTCGTTCTTTCAAGTTAAATTCATTTGTAATACTCCTGGCCCGCAAGAGTCTAAACTGTGAACGGCAAAACAAAACCAATAAAGAATGTTATGTTTTTGAACTACGTATG
>JACYFF010031955.1:30712754-30751560 GCA_017589665.1 Selenicereus undatus
CAACGGGATCTATTGTTGGATTCTATGCGAATATAGGAAGTAGAGATGAGATGATAAGAAGAAGGGAAGAGCATGTCGAAACTCTTGATTTATGCAATAGCTTAGATTGACACATTAGTCACTTTTAAGTTTTTGTATACTACAAAAAATGCCTCTGTGGACAAAATTATTTAAGAGAGGCTTATTCTTAAATAAATTTATGAGAAAACTTGAAATTTCACAATTAAAAGTAACATTTTAACTCACTTGTGAATTTGTTCTTAGATTAGATGAAACCTATTCTACAGAAAAAATTAGACAAACTGAGAAATTGATTGTTTACGAACGATTAACAATTGCAAACAAATTATTTGAAAAAATAAAGGTAGATTGGACCTCTTGTTTTTTTATGAAAAACGAAGAATTTCTTTGGAATTTTTAGAAAATCTTGAAAGTAAATTTTATAAAACGGATGATAATAGTCTTGATTAGTTTGATACGAAATATTAGTTTAATGATGAAGATTAACCAAAGTTAATTATATTTATCTTGAAAGATCAATATGAGTTTTCCACAAATTGAAACAGAACTAAAAGAAGCAAAATAAGAAATTCAAGAGATAAATCAATCGATTGAAAAACTTGTAATAGAAATAAAGTTAATTAATGTAACTTTTGAAGGTATTTTAAAACATAAAAAAAAGAGAATATACTCCTATAGAAATCAAGATCCCAGAAAAAATAATTTCCAAGAGTAATGATCAAAAATATATGAAAAGACATTAAGATAGACTTTTAAAAGTAGAAGAAGAATCACAATAAAAATTTGTTGAAGGCCAAAGACAACTTAAAGGAAAAGACAAACGAGAAGAAAACGTCAAAAACTAATAATAGGAGAATATAATAAATCTATTGAAGACTTATTAATGGAATTTGAAGTTCTCCAAATATCGGAATTGTAAAACAAGTAAATATTAATGTAGTACGGCCAATTGGAAGTGTAGGAAGTAATATTCCTAATGTGGATAATTATGAGCAGGGTGACACCTCAAACCCTTTTATGGTTCAAGAAGATCTTGAATTACAAAAAATAAAAACACACATGGTCATAATAATAGAAAAAGACAAACTATTAATGAAAAATTTAAACCAAAAAATCCTTTATCAGTTCTAGCTAGGGGATGTTTTCTAGACTGATACTATGTACTAAACAAAAGAAAGAACCTAGATGTTTGGAAAGCATCAATGGTAGTATCTCTAATAAATGAACCAGTCTATGCCAAAGAAGGTAGAGATGTAAATGTTGTCTAGAACATAATAGTTAATTCCTTTCAAGAAATAGCATATAGTCGGTATACATGAATATCTTCTAATATAATAAATTTAATAGAAATTGACGTAAAAAGAAACTTAAGAATTGGTGTAAAAGGAGTGTAAACTATAGAAAAAATATCTAATCGGACAATTTGAAGGACACAGATATGTAGAATATCAAGAAAATTCAAAGCTAGAAAAAAAAAGCATTATACAAGTTAACCAATTTAAGAATCTACTACCTATGCAACTTTAAGAGCTATTTCTTTTGCGAGTTTTACAAATATTATTATGAACTTTATGATTCAATAGAAAATTAAGAAACTTATATATAACTAATATTAAACAAATTTCCCAATCCATGGAATAGATATTTCTCAGAAAATTTTGAAGAATTTGCAAGACAACCCACAACCGTTAGATATGTAGCAGCAGGACAAACTATAATAAATAGAGAAATGGTACAACTATGCTTACAAGAAAACAAAATAAGGCACATTAAAGAAGTAACATTATGTTGTGATGATATTAAGGAACCAGGACAATATGGATGTAAAACCTATCCTAACTACAAACCAAAAAGAAAAAGAAATCCAAAAAGGAATGTAAAGAAACCTCCACAAAAGAAAAGTCTAAAGAAAAATTTTTCTAAAAAGAAAAAGTTCTAAACCAAAAAGAACAAAAAAAGAAAAATTAGTTAACAAAGCTTACAAAAGTAGTAAACACTTTCAACATGAAAGACTATTTTAAGAAGACTTTAGTCCAAAAAATAGATATTATGAAAGAAATAAAAAATCACCTCTTGCCAATGTTGGAATTGTGGAGAAATTGGACATTGTTAACATTGACTGCAATAAAGGAAAAGCTAATATAATAAAACTTTTCTCTGAAGAATTTGAAGAAATACAAGAAGAATTATACCTAACAGACTCTAATAAATACAATGTTGTCTCTGATTGTTATGAATCTATTAGCTTTGAAGAAGAAACAAATACTTCAAAAATGAAAAGCTACTCAGAAACAGAAGATGAATACTGAAGAAATAGAAATAGTTCAACAACAAAAACAAGAAAGTAATGAAAACTATACCGAAATGATCACATTCAATCAACGACTTCATGAAAAAAATAATAGCTAAAGATTAGTATCTTAAAGATCCTAGAAATTTTATGAAGAAAATAAATAACTTTCTAACCAGAAAATTAATAAGATATTTCCAATCATATACAATAGAAACAACCATTTCTTGCTCAAAATTTACAAAGAAGCATTAGACTAAAGCTAATGACTCAAGAAATAATTGGAAAATTTTTGGAAGAAATTTCTTCAAAAGATAGAAATTTAATTAAATATGTACATCTTCTACAAGGAATGCAAATAACCATACAAGCATGTTTCAAAGGAGTTAACTCACCCATCATTTTATCCTTACATGATCAAAGATTTAAAGATATCCAAAATAGTCATTTAGAAACTCTACAAGAAAATCTAATTTATTTAAAATTAATCTTTGAAAGTTACCCTAATTATTCTGTCAGTCTTGGATGTAAAAACATAGAGGACACCCTCAACTTGTAATTTAAACTTTCAACAGATATAAGATTAAAACCTGGTAATGATGCATTATCCCTCTATTATAGAGGATTATACGTTTTCTCTATCACTAATTTTCATATAAAAGAAATAAACCGCAAAGAAAATATTACTGTAAACACAATCTTTTCAACTATAAGTACTGTTACAGCTCTACTAGCTCAAGAAGTTAGGTTACCTACATTAACAGATTTCCAACTAGTAGAAGATGATGACTCATTGACTAGCTATGAAGTATGAAAATTATCCTACATATAAAGAGGAATGAGAATTTCTAGTCAACCAACTTTACCAAGAAGATATAGCATGTCAAGATTCAATCGTAGAACCATCACTGTAACAAATCTTGATAATAGAACATGTTAAGTTAGAATACTTTAACAGTCAGACATGGATAAAAGACAAAATCTTAATAAACATAGGGTCTTCTCAATGTCATTGTATCACTCTACCAATTCCACTTAGTCAAGCTCTATAATATAATTTTGTAACATATGATGGCAGGAGATCTACCCTTAACCAAAAATCGAGAATCATGATGAAAACTCTTGCCTCTATCCTTTTAGAATTCGACTGCTATATTGACCCCATAATTAAAAATGAGTTTTTATCACATTTTATGAGGAATGAATTTCCTAGACCAATTTGTATCTTATGAAATGAAATCAACTCACATTACCCTAGTTGACAAACAAAACAAATTACACTTAAAAGAATATGAAGCAACTACAAATTCCCATCCTCACCTATATCGACACAATAGTAAAGGAATTCGATGTTACTACTACAGCGTTAATAGATACATGATCAGAAGTAACCTTTTTCAAGACTTTTTACTACTAAAATGGGAAAAACTTTCATCTGATAAAAAGATTAAATTAAATGTGTTCATCCTACCACAACTTATTTAGATTTTGTACAAAGTAATGTCTCCATTATATTATGAAACAAAATTTTAAATATACCTTTAGTATTACAGTACAATTCTGGATATGATGTTTTATTAGGAGATGATCTCCTCAAACAATTTGCTAAATTCACTCAAAATCCCTATATAGTTTACTTTACCCCAAAATATGGTCACACACTAAAAATACCTACACTAAAACAACCTTACAAAGTACGCGTGCAGCGCGTTGGATGAGAATATGAACAAATCGTACTCTTCAGACGAATACAAAAACTAAGCATTCGGGTTAATATAATCACTAAAGAATGCTTGCTTAATAAATTAAAACAAATCTACTTTGAGCATCCTGTACAATTTTGGAAACTTGAACATCCAAGAACCAAATGGAATTGACAAAAGAAGTGTATATTAAAGAAAAACCTATGCTTTATACCCTAGAAGATATAAAAGAATTTTCCATTCAAATCAAAGAATTATTAGAAAAAGGATTAATATGGCTTGTAAAAGGAAGCTACTGATCACAACCTTTATGGTAATGATTGAGGCAGGAAAACGAAGAAATAAAGTAAGAATGGTTGTTAGTTACAAAAAACCTAACCAATTCATGACAACAGACAATTATTTCTAACAAAGAAGTTTTAATCAATCTTGTCAAAAATAAAAAATATTTTTAAAAATTTGACCGTAAATTAAGATTTTGGCAAATCAAAATGGAAGAAGATAGTATCAAATGTACAGGCTTCAGTACCCCTCAATGGTTTTATGAATGGATTGTAATCTCATTTGGATAAAAAATGTACCTAGAATATTTCGAAGAAGAATAAACGATGCATTTAAACATCTTAACTCATTTTTAGTTGTTTATGTTAATAATATTTTAATCAGCTCTAAAACTTTACAAGAACACTAAGAACATCTAAAAATCTTTACAAAAACTGCGTCAAAAAAAGGAATATGTCTCAGTGAAAAGAAGGCCACAATTGACCAATTTTTTTTTTTGAATTTTTAGGATTTGAACTAGGATCAAATGGTATCTCTTTACAAAATCATATTTGAAGAATAACAGAATACCTTGATGAATTAAGAACTAGGAAACAACTATAAGGATTTTTGGGGTTATTAAACTATGATAGCTCTTATATTCATGACTTAGCAAAGAAAAACAAAGATTTACAAAGCCTACTAAGAAAAAATCATACCAACGTATGGAGCGATCACAATACTCAAATTGTCAAAAATCTTAAAGAAGAATGTAAAAATTCACCTCAATTAAGATTACCAGAACTAAAAGACAATTTAATAATGCAAATTGATGCTTCTGACAAAGTTTAGTTAGTGGTACTTAGAACTGATCTTAATAAAATATGTAATGCCCAAATAATACATAAATCATATGGCTGCATTTACCTACCTAAGCTTAACACCAAGGAATCAATGAACGGGCGTTACTGCTGTCCGCAAGGACAAGGCTTCGCTTGAATATGAAATTTTAGCCATAAAATCAAAGTTTATCCTCAAAGGGGCAATCACGTCCATTCAAACCATTTAAGTACATACAGGAATGATGCTAACTTCCCAGGGTTACATCAACATACATAACTCCGTTTAATAATACAGTTGTAACACCAAAATACATATTGCAGTTCAGATATACAGTTGGGACACCAAAATGCACCACAATAAGGCATGAAAGCATCTTAGCCCTTTTATCCGCCAATTACATGGACGGTCCTGACTTATTTCTCACCTTCAGCTTCCCTGCCCGCCTGAGATCGGTTTACCGAACACCTTCCTAAAACAAAACATAAAAACATTTTCAACTGTGAGCTAAAGCTCAGTACATGCATCCCTGTATTGATAAAGATTCACTGACAAAGAAATTATGAGGGTCTGCTTTGCAATTCATTTTGATTTTAAAACAGGGAATGTGATGTATATAAAACTAAGTTGCCATTTATTATCTGTTAGTGCACCCCTTAGTAACTGTTACGATTTATGTATAGGTGTACACCTGCCAAGCCGACCGGAAGACCTGACCTGAAGCCGCGCGGGTAACTGGAGGGTAATGCCCTGTAACTGATAACTGATGAGGTCACTAATTATGTGATAAATCACTTATTCAATTGGTTCATTGATGTACTTACCAAAACATTATAATTTCGATAAATACGTGCTGATTTCTAATACAGTCAATGAACGTACCTGGGGTTTTTTTAAAAGCTAGATCTAGATGCACTAAAACGGAGAGAATAGAATGAGTGTTTAGGCCTTAATTCTGTTCAAAAATCATTATAGGCATATGAGGTTAGAAATGAACTTATTTTCATAATGAATACATTTACATAAAATTAGCACAATGGATACCTTTAAATAAAAGAAAAGGCTTATAAAGAATTTTTGTGAACCAGTTAATAGATTAAACTTATAACGTTAAATAAAGTATAGAAATGCTACGTTAAGACACGGTAGTGAGTTTAGGGAGGGGGGGAGGTAAGGGCTTATGACGAGGGTATGGAATGAGTAATCCACAACTTATACTCTTGACTTCAAAATGAGACGTATCCAATATAAATAGCTTAGGAAGTCCCCTAAAACTTTCATTTAGGACACAAATCATGATTCCCATGACAGGTTCCCTAAAATGGGGTTAGAACACCAACATGTCAGTTTTCAGTGCTGAAAAATCTATTCTGCCTAGGTTCAGTAAAATGGCCATAACTTCCTCCACAGACCTCAGATTAAGGTAATTCAAGAGTCAGTTCAAAGCTAACATCCAAACCTATATACCCAAAAAAAATCATAATTTTTTACTCGGCAGATCATTACCAGTTTTGTTGCAAAGTTTGTTTTGTTTTTCTGAAAATTCCAGCAGCACTGCTTTAGTTTGTTCCTTCACTTTTTTACACCAAACCTCAACTCAAACTCTTTCTTAAGAGTGTATAAACACACTTTGGTACATCCCAACCTCATACAACAACACCATACATAATTCCTCTTTATATTCCTATCAAATAAAACTCCTTTTCTAGTCACATAAACGCACACACCTCAAATTTACCATTAGTTGGTCCAAATCTTGTATTTTGGACAAACCCTAGCTTTGGGTCACTTTGAACTCACTCCCAACTTTTCCAAAACACCATAAACAACATAACAAACTTCAATATATCAAGAGATAAGCAAAGACAAGGATAAAACATGCAATAAACATCACTTAAACAAGAAGCTTTGCATGACCAAGATGAAACCCTAACCCTAGCCTCACCCAATTTCAACTCCACCATAATCCATCAACAAAATGATTCTTAATACCATAAAAACAACATAATCCATCACTAAAACAACCAAAATAAGAAATAAAAACCAACAAGCTCAAGAATCAAAAACAAAAATCAGCATAGGCGTGAAAATAACACTCACTTTGAGCTTGAAAAGAGGTAGATATGATTCTTGATGCTTGTGGAAGTGAAAGAGGTGTTTGGGGGTGGTGAGTAGGGGGTGTTTTGAGGTTTTTGGTGGTTGAAAGGTGGCTAAGGGGGGTGGGCTGCTGCTGTGTGCGTGTAGAGAGAGAAGGAGGAGAGGGAAGAGAGAGAAAGTCTCTTGAAAGCTTGGTGCAAAATGAAGATAAAATGAAAATTTTTACAGTTTATACCACATTTACTTGGCTGCAAATACAAGTAGAAAAGTCAAAATTGTCAAGCTTGATTAAGGCTTAATTAAGAGGGTTTAGCTAAACAAATAAAGATCAAGTCTTGTTGCATCGCAAACGGCCCTAAACGGGCTTGGCTTTAGCGAAAAACTGAAACCGAGTGCGTTTGCGAATTTTTTTTCCCCCAAAGTTTGAGATAAATGGTTGTGGTGCCTTGAAAAAGAATTCTGAACATTAAATTCATAATTATCAAGGCCTAACTCGATTTTCAAATTCGACTAAAACAAAACAACGAATTGCAAAGTGAGGGCCTATCTGGAATGTCCATTAAAATCATAAAAGAAATGAGGTAAATGAAATGAAATTAATAAGCATAATTTAGGGTCGGACTATTACAGTCTTCCCCCCTTAAGAAGTTTCGTCCTCGAAACTGATGAACTTAACCATAACAAACAGGGTTACCTCGAATAAATGTGGGTATTTGGCTTTCATTGCCTCCTCGGTCTCTCAAGTAGCTTCTTGGGAGGAATGGTTCATCCATAGACTACTAAAAAAGCTCATATTAACGACGGAATTCGGCGACGGAAAAAATTGACAACGAAATTGGCGACGGAAATGACGATGGGAAAATAGCTTTACGAAAAAGTCAGATTAGACGACAGATATGGCGACGGAATTTCCGTCGCCTAAAAATTTTTTTTTTTTGTAAAAAAGTGGGTTTCGTCGCCATTCCGTCGTCCCCATTTAAATGAAACCAAATTTCTGGTTTCATTCAGCTTCAGTTCGAACACCCGAGGAGGAGAGAGAGAGAGTGCGAGAGCGAAGGCAAGCCACGTCGACCACCAGCCCAGCCGCCGATCGTCCGCCCCACCCGCCGCCGCCGGTCACCTCCCCCTACCGCCGCCCGCCCTCTGCCGGGCCCCACCACCGGTTTTGTCAAGTTAATTGAGGTATTTGTCTCATCTAAAGAACTTGAAATTTCTATAAATTTTTGTACTACATTGTTAGAATTTCATACTTAGTTCATATTTATATTGAAATGTGATGTTTGTGTGAGGTCATTGGTTTAATTTGGTTTAAGATTGGGGTAAATGCGATTTAGGGTTCAGGTTTGGTAGTTTGAAGTTAAAGTTTGATATATTGGTGGAATGAAATGGTTTTATTGATAATGTTGTTGAAATGTCCAATGTGTGTGAGGTTATTACTCTAATTCGTTAGAAGAATTTGGTAAATGCGATTTAGGATTGAGGTTTGGTAGTTTGAAGTTGAAATTTCATATGTTGGTGGAATGAAATGTTTTAGTTGATAATGTTGTCGAAATTTGGTTGGAGATTTTGCTCAATGCAATTTGGCGTTTAGGTTTGGTGATGTGAACTTGGAAGTTGATATGTTGGTGGATTGAGATGCTATAGTTTATTATTTTGTTCAAATGTAACGTTTGTATGAAGTTGTAGCTCATATTTGTTTAAAATTTTCGCCCAACGCAATGTACACTTAGATTTGGTAATTTGAAGTTTAAATTTGATATGTTGATGGAATAAAGTGGTCCACTATGTATGAATTATTAGTTTTGTGATGTTCGTGAGAATGTAAGTATATTTATCACCTAGTTGTAAGTTTTTTTTGGGTGCATGTGGAAATTTTAAAGTAAGTGTACGTAATATATAATTGCTTAATTTATGTACCTATTATAATTTTGATTAAGATTAATTCTTATCAAATGCCTTATGTGGTTATTGTTATTTGAGCAGAATATGAATGGTCCTCCACATCGTAGGTGGATGTATAGTAGATTACTGCCTGATCGTAGTGGTTATATGCAAGAATTTCTAGACGGAGTAAACGAATTCGATCAATTTGCACGTACACAGACAAAGTTTCTGAGTGGGGGAAAGTATAGATGTCCTTGTGCGAAATGCGGAAATAGGGTGTACTTGACACCTGATGAGGTCAAGATGCACCTTATGTATAAGGGTTTTGTGCAAGGGTATTGGTTTTGGATAAGTCATGGGGAAATAGAACTTCAGGAATATGGCTCTAGGTATCAAAATAGTGAAATTTCCGAAGTTGGAGGTTCAAGTCATGTTAATAATGACTATTCTGAATCCTACATAGATCGGATGGAGGACATGGTTGATGATGCTATAATAGCAAATCAAAATGTAAGGGAAGAGGGGTCAAGCACTTGTCGAGAACCATTTTATAATATGGTTCAAACTGCTCAACAACCCTTATATGATGGTTGCTCCACCCATAGTGAGCTATTTGCGGCGGTGAGGCTGTTGAGTATTAAATCTGATTATAGTATGCCTTAAAACTGTTTCAATAAAGCTGTTCAATTAATGAAAGAGATGTGTCCCCCTAACAACCGCATGCCTAACAACTATGGGCAAACGAAGAAGGTTGTTAAAGATCTCGACAACGATGTGGTCCAAATTGATTGTTGCCGGAAACGTTGCATGCTATTTTATAAGGAGGAAGCAAACCTGGATGCGTGCAAGTTTTGTGGGCATTCAAGATGGAAGAGGCAAAGGTCACAACAAAGGAATCAGAATCCATTGCCATACTCAAGGATGCATTACTTGCCATTAAAACCTCGACTGCAGAGGTTGTACACATCAAGAAGTAGTGCAGAGCACATGAGATGGCATTATGAACATCGACGTGAGAACGGTGTTTTATGTCATCCATCAGATGGGGCAGCATGGAAACATTTTGACTCCAAATACCCTGAATTTGTTGCAGAGCCTCGGAATGTGAGGCTTGGCTTATGTGCTGATGGATTCAATCCTTACACATTGTCTTCAAGATCGTACTCTATTTGGCCGGTGGTCGTTACACCTTATAGCCTTCCCCCTAAAATGTGTATGACCACACCGTTTATGTTCTTGTCTTATGTAATCCTGGGGCCCAAAAATCCCAAGAACAACATAGATGTATATTTACAACCTCTTGTCAATGAGTTGAAAGAGTTGTGGGATGTTGGAGTTGAGACTTATGATATTTCTACGGGGCGTACATTTCAGATGAAGGCTGCACTTATGTGGACGATTAATGATTTTCCCGCATACAGAATGTTATCTGGGTGGAGTACTAATGGCCAATTGGCATGCCCCGTATGTATGAAACAGCAAAAGGCTTTGAGATTGCAAAATGGAGGTAAATTCTCATGGTTTGACTGTCATCGATGTTTTTTGCCAAGGAATCATGAGTTCAGAAGAAATAGAACCGCATTTAGGATAGGAAGAACTATTACAGGGGGTCCTCCTCGCCGATTGTACAAGGAAGAACTTTATGTCAAGGTGGAAGATTACCCAATGGTAACCACAAATGGTGACTTTGTCATAGCAGGATTTAAGGAGAATGAGTACAACTGGACAAAAAAGGGCATATTATGGGAGTTGCCTTATTGGCAACACCAACTACTCCGCCATAATTTGGATGTGATGTACATTAAGAAGAACTTCTTCGAGAACATTATCAACACTGTGATGGATGTTAATGGGAAGACAAAGGACAATGCCAAATCAAGAATGGATGTTGCCGAACTATGTGATAGGCCAGAATTACATTTACATTTAGGCCCAAGTGGTAGGCTGGTTAAACCAAAAGCAAAGTTCGTACTTCCTATGGATAAAAGAAGAGAGTTGTGTGAATGGGTGAAGGAGCTTCAAATGCCTGATGGATATTCCTCTAATTTGAGAAATATCGTGGACCCTAGTGAGGCTAAGTTCAAGAACATGAAAAGTCATGATTGTCATGTCTTTATGGAGACTCTTTCACCAATTGCATTTGGTGTGCTCCCAGATGATGTGTTGAAACCACTTATTGAGATAAGCCAGTTCTTCAAGAACTTATGCTCAACAACATTACGGGAGGAGATGCTTGAGGACCTGCATCGCAACATTTTCATCACTTTGTGTAAGTTGGAGACCATTTTCCCTCCTGGCTTTTTCAATGTCATGGAGCACCTGCCAGTGCATTTGGCAGAAGAGGCTCAACTAGGTGGTCCAGTACAGTACCGATGGATATATCCATTTGAGAGGTAAATTATGCTATAACTGATGAAACCTTCTATGAATTCTTAAATGTGGAATCACTTAAAATCCATTGTAATTGTGAACTTTGTAGGTTCTTTGGCCGATTGAAGAGAAAGATAAAGCAGCAAGCGTGTCCTGAAGGTTCAATCACAGAAGCATTCCTAGAGGCAGAGAGGACATTCTTCGCCACCTATTACTTCGGCTGTAATGTGCTCTCCATGCGCAATAGCTGCAGGAGAAATGAGGACGACGATGAACATATTAATCATTTTCCAACTCTATCCGTGTTTGCACCGCAAGGGACCGCTATTGGTAGAGAAAGATCAAGGTATCTCATGGATGCCGAATATGTTGCTACCCACCTTCACGTACTGTTAAATTGTGACGAAGTTAAACCTTAGATAGGGTGACTGGTATTTTCACTTCCAATTCAGTTTATCATTCATAGCGCAAGTATGTTAGTAGGCTTCGTAAAATGTGATAGAATTTTCACGAAGCAAGTGAGAGTCGCACGTCCCAATGCCAGCGACACAGATGTCGACACCATTATCGAAACTCATTTCGCAGATCAGTTTAGTGAAAATGTAAGTATTCGAACTCATTTATTCATAATTTGAACATAACAATTAATTAGGTGCATTGTATTAATTAAAACCACATGTTATGTCACCTTAGGTGCATTATATTCAATTGTTCGAGACCGACAAACATTGCTACCTGAGGCAATTGGCCATGAAGCCAAAATGGTGTGTGTTGACGTGGACAGCATATAGAATAAATCGATTCAAATTCCACACAGAAGCTCGAAGCGTAGGGAAGAGAACATATAACTGTGGTGTTGGTGTTTGTGGCACTAGGGAAGGTGATATTATGAATGATTATTATGGTTTACTAGAGGACATTGTCCAAATTGAGTACGTACGCGAACCACTTAAACGATGTGTGCTCTTCAGTTGTCAGTGGTTTGACCCCACATTGAATCGTGGGACACGATCTCATAAACTAAGCAACCTTATTGAGGTCCACCGTACAAGAAGGTATCGAAAGTACGACCCATTTATCTTCCCAAATACCACTTCATAAGTATACTTCATGCCACATGAAGATCGCTCAAGGGATAGGGCCAATTGGCTTGTTGTCATACCAACCAAACCAAGGGCGAGAGTGGATCAGCAGTACACCCTACCTACTGCGTACCAACAAACGGACATGGCGACTATCATCGAACCTGCGAATGACGCCATCCCTGCGTCATTAGTGGATGAAAGTGCACCACCGGAAGAGGTTAATGATGAAATAGGGTTTTCATTCATTCAGGGTAATGACGACATAGATGAGGGAGAGAATGGTGAGGATGATGAAGAGGGGAGTGGGATGACGGTCATGAAACAGATGAAGCTGAAGAAAATTTGCATTTGTTTGATGATGATGACGATGACATTGATGACGATGAGGATGCTGATGATTGAGTGGTTACGGATTCTTATGTGTATGAGTAATTTGCATTTGAAACAATTGTTTGTGACTTTACTTATATTGTATGAATGAGCTTTGCAAAATATGTGTCACCTACGTACCTATTATGATGCATGAGGAAAACGGTTTACATGTACAATCATTATATATTTGCACTTGGCGTTGTTGTCACCTATTTCAGGTATGGATTCAAGTTCTCGTCGAGCAAAGTCCTCCCCTCGAGGTAGAGGACGAGGGCATCGAAGCTCTGGCGTTGATCCGACCGCAATGGATATTGATCCATCTTCCCCCCTGGTACCTCATACACCAGTTCAGCCAAGAGCGATAATGGCTGCTTACATACCAGGTATTTTAGGACCCCTGCCTCCCCCATTTGGGGCTTTCGATCATCAGACCTCATACATTCCCAACCAAAGCACCATGTACGGCCAATTTGCCTACAACATTCCTCCAAACCCCCATGTTGTTCACACTGTGCACCCCACTCCCCAACCCACTCCACAGCCCACTCACCTCAACAAAAACCAGTCCCAAGAGAACATTGGAAGTGGTGAAAGTGAAGCACAATCCAGTCATGGGAGCACTCGAACAAAGACTTGGATTAAACCAGATAGTAACGGGTAAGTCGTCATTTGTTATATGTTATGAAGTACTACATGAGTTTTGCATAACAAGTAATGAATTTTATGTTTAATGTTCACTTAGGTTTCTCCCCAATGATGGTGCTGTTAGTAGGATTTCGCTCATATTTCAAAGTAAGTTTGACGGAGCTTGGCCAACTCGGAGCAAAGTACCCAAACCAGTACGAGATTTGTGGTTTGGAGAGTTCAAGGTAACTACAGTGACTTCGTATTAACAGTTTCTGAAATATGTGATAAATTAGTATTGAATTATTTCATGTGTTATTCGTTTTCATAATTGCAGAAGTGGTTCACTTGGGATCCGGTCCATGAGGACCGTATAAGAAGGAATTTTGAAAACCGAGGCAATGCACGCTTGAGAGACTTCTTTGGCAAAGCAAGAAAGCATAATAAGAAGCCTGTCTGGCTTGGTGATGCTCAATGGGAGGGACTCCAGCAGCACTAGGCCAATGAACATTACAAGAAATTGCGTGAGACAGTCCAGAAAAATCGACTGCGGACTCCAGAAACTGGTGGCCCATCTCTCCACACCTGTGGCTCGATCCCTATGCATGAGCATAGGCGGCGTCTGGTAAATGAATTAATGTTTGCTATTTATTCGTTTAAGTTCAATACTGTATTTTGTGTTGTACTTGACATCATTCTTTCTGGCACGTACATAGAGGGAACAACTTGGGACGAAGCCCACCATTATTGAATTATTCAGTCGAACTCACAAACTGCAGGGCAAAGATGATGCCCCTTGGGTTGACAAGAAATCACAACAAACATATGTAAGCAATTAGCTATTCTCAATTTTCATTGGTAGTGAATTCATGAACTCGTATACTTTATTTGAAGTTATTGTACTATGCATGATTTCGTGCGCATGTTGCGGTATTGTAGGAAACCTTTGAATGTGATTTTCAAAATGTTATCAACTCTCAAGGGACCGGGGATGGCTCTTCTCAAGATCCAAACCAGCCACTTCCCAACCCAAATGAGTTGTGGGTGAAGACGTTCAAGAACGAGAAGGGTCGTATTTACGGCATTGGTGACGAGACTGTCAACATGAGGGAATCCGGTTACTTCAGTCCCACTCAAAGATCCGGTATTGTTTTCATATTAAAGTTCCAACAACCATGGTTATACATTGAATTTACTTAATGGCAACGCTAATATAGTAATTTACTTAAATGCCTGTCAGCAGGTTCCGGTTCTACGCCATCGCAACAGGAGCTCAATTACTTAAGGGGTGTAGTAACCAACTTGGGGGGTGAGCTATCGTCACAAGCTGAAAGCTACCGGTTGGTTATGGAGAAATGTAAGCAACTGGAGGAATCCAACAGATTGCTCACACAAAGCAACCAACAACTGAGCCAACAAATGATGAGCATCAATCAACGCCTCCAAGCTTTCTTTCAAATGCAACAGGCGTCTGGCTCGGGATCTCAACCACCATTTATTCATCACTCGCAACATAATGCGAAAGATGGTGATGCAGAGGAAGAGGAAGAGGAAGGCATAGAGGAAGAGGAAGACCTTAGTGATTAAGTTGGTTGCAGTTTTCCTTCAACTGGTGGCTCTTTTGCTTATCTTCACGAAGTACATCATATCTCTTGCTACTTGCTTCCCCTCCCCTTTCTGCTAATTTCACTCCCCTCCCCCTGGTGCTTATTTAACTCCTCTCCCATTTGGCGCTAACTTCACCCTCTTCTGCAAACATATATATAACTTCGTTCTCAACTACTAGTAACTTCTGGTTATTTTGTTTAGATTTGTGGTTTGTGATATATACAGACTTTGTTTGGAACTTGTAGTGTGTGATATGTAGAGAGTTTGTTTGGAACTTGTAGTTTGTGAATTGAAATCCTTGGTTGGATGTGATGTGTTGTTTTGGATGTGGAATTCCACCTTTGTGTGACTTGAAATTGTTGACAACGCTTCGAATGAAGCCCTATTCGAAGCCATTGGATGTTGATTGAGTGCGAAGAAGTTGTAAATTGCTTGCAGGGAATGATTTGTATGTATGGATTTGATCAAAACCAAGCAATTTTATTTTTAAAAAAAGAGGAACCCAGCGACAGAATTGCGACGGATAACAAAAAAAAAAAAAAATTGGGGCAGGCGGACGACGGAATGCACATTCCGTCGCCATCAGTGACCTAAATTCTGTCGCTGATTCCGTCTCTAATGGCAACAGATTATTAATTCCGTCGCCACCCCTACCCCGCCACTTTTCCCGGCCAAAAAAAAATTGTCGTAATTTCTGTCGCTAAATCCGTCGCCTAAGGCGACGGAATTTTGGAATTCCGTCGCCAACTGCTCAGCGACGAGCGAAAATCTGACAGCCCATTCCGTCGCCAAATCCGTCGCTGATCCTAAATTTTCGTCGCTGATTAACCACATTCCGCAGCTGATTCCGTCTTTATTTACCATTTTTCTTGTAATGAGGGTACTTTAACCAATGGTATCTGCTTGTTGCGCAGCTGTTTGATCTTACGATCTAGTATTTGAATAGGACGCTCTTCATATACTAGATCTTCAGCGATATCGATAGGTTCAGATGCAATGGTATGGTTTGGATCTGAAATATATTTTCGAAGCTGAGAGATATGAAACACGTTATGCACGTGCTCAAGTTCGATAGGCAACTCTAGGGGATAAGCGACAGGATTCAACTTTTTAATGATTTCATAAGGTCCAATGTACCTTGTACTCAATTTGCCCCGTACTCCGAACCTCTTCACACCTTTAGTTGGTGAAACTTTTAGAAAACCTTTATCACCGACTTGAAACTCTGGAGACCTTCTTCTTTTCTCTGCACAACTTTTCTGCCGACTTTGGGCAACCCTGATATGCTCCTGAATCTTTCTTATTGTCTCAGTGGTCTCTTGAATTATTTCAGGACCTATAATCAGTGCCTTATCCAAATCACTCCAGCACAACGGGGTTCTACATTTTCTCCCGTACAGAGCCTCAAATGGGCCATTTTGATGGTGGATTGATAACTGTTGTTATAAGTAGACCTGGCAAATGGGTCATTCGGTTCGGGTACGGGTTGGGTCAAGTTCGGGTCGGGTCATGTTCGGGTTAAGTGATATTTCGGGTTGTTTCGGTTTGGGTCGGGTATGGTTCGGGTCGGGTCGATTTTGGGTCAACCAATTTTTGGTGAAATACGCTCGTCATGCCAAAACAAGCAACTTTGTTGAAAATTTCGGGTCGGGTATGGTTCGGGTCGGGTCAATTCGGGTTTCGGGTCCACTTTCGGGTGAGCATATTTCGGGTGTCGGGTCGGATATGGGTCCGGGTCATTCGGTTCGGGTTTCGGGCCTCGGGTCAGTTTTACCAGGTCTAGTTATAAGAGAATTCCACCAACGGTAAATCATCTTCCCATTTCCCTTGGAACTCCAATACACAAGCTCTCAGCTTGTCCTCCAAAATTTGATTCACCCTTTCAGTTTGTCCATCTGTCTCTGGGTGATAGGAGCTACTGAAGTTTAGTTTGGTCCCAAAGGCCTTTTGAAGTGCTTGCCAGAAGCGCGCTTGGAATCGTTGATCCCTATATGAGACTATGTCTAGAGGGATCCCATGTAGACGGACTATCTCCTTAACATACAGTTGGGCTAGTCTTTCTATTCCCTAAGTATCCTTAATTGGCAGGAAATGAGCTGACTTCGTGAGTCAATCAACTATGACCCAGATAGCATTCTTCTTCGAGGCAGAAAGGGGTAAACCCATAACAAAGTCCATTGAGATTGAATCCCACTTCGAAGTGGGAATTTCTAAGGGTTGTAGTTCACCCACAGGGCGCTGATACTCTGCTTTAACTTTCTGGCAGATTAAACACTTGTTCACATATTCTGTAACATCTTTATTCATATTATTCCACCAAAAATATTGTCTCAGATCTCTGTACATCTTTGTGCCTCCTGAATGCACTGAATAACGAGTATTGTGAGTCTCTTCCAAGATTTGCTTTCTTACTTCCCCATTTTTGGGCACACATAGGCGATTCTGGAACTGCAAAGTCCCATCCTTGTGTACTACAAAACCTAGAGACTTCCCTTTTTCTAAATTTTGCTTTATGCTTTGGAGTTCGGGATCACTTTCCTGAATCAGTCGAATTTCTTCCACCAGGGAAGACTGAACAGTAAGTGTTGATAATTGAGCATTCGTTTGCCCGTGAAATACTAGTTGAATTCCAAAGTCCTCAAGTTCTCTCAAGAGGTGCATTTGAGTAATCACCACAGTGTTTGAGCTATGTTGCCCCTTCCTACTCAAGGCATCCGCCACCACATTTGCTTTACTAGGGTGGTATTGAATCTGCAAATCATAATCTTTAAGCAACTCAAGCCAATGTCGTTGCCTCAAGTTGAGCCTTCTAGGTGAAGATATACTTTAGACTTTGATGATCAGTATAGATCTTGCACGATACCCCATATAAGTAATGTCTCCAAATTTTCAGTGCAAAGACCACGGCTGCTAATTCCAAGTCATGGATAGGGTAGTTTTTCTCTTATGGCTTGAGTTGTCTAGAAGCATAAGCCACTACTTTGTCCTCTTGCATCAATACGCACCCTAAACCGTTCTTCAATGCGTCACTATAAACTATATAATCCTTCCCTTCCATTGGTAACGTGAGAATTAGGGTGGTAGTTAGTCGCTGCCTTAGCTCTTGGAAAGCTTTCTCACATCTTTTAGTCCACTCGAACTTATTCACCTTCTTCAATATATTGGTCAGTGGTGAAGCGATTTTCGAAAAGTCCTGGACGAACCTTCGATAATAACCTGCTAAACCCATAAAACTTCTAATTTCAGTGACATTGGTAGGCCTTGGCCATTCTATGATTGCTTTCACCTTTTGGGAGTAAACTTTAATTCCTTCTTTGGTAATCACATGCCCCAAAAATACCACTTCCTCCAGCCAAAATTCACATTTCTTTAATTTGCCATAGAGTTAATGCTCCCTCAAGGTTTGCAGTATTGTTCGCAATTGGTCAACATGTCCCTCCTTGTCCTTAGAATAGATAAGGATGTCATCTATACATACCACCACAAACTTATCTAAATAGGGTCTGAAAACCCTGTTCATAAGGTCCATGAAGGCTGCAGGGGCATTAGTGAGACCAAAAGGCATCACTGTGAATTCGTAGTGACCATACCTGGTTCGAAATGCTGTCTTAGGAATGTCATCAGGTTTAATCCTAAGTTGATGGTACTCAGACCTCAAATCAATCTTAGAGAACACTCCTGCTCCTTGTAATTGATAAAATAAATCATCTATTCATGGCAGAGGATATTTGTTCTTGATGGTAATCTTGTTCAACTCCCTATAATCAATACATAGCCTTAAGGTTCCATCCTTCTTCTTCACAAACAGCACTGGAGCACCCTATGGTGACACACTAGGCCTAATAAAGCCCTTATATAACAACTCATCTAGCTGAATCTTTAGTTCCTTAAGTTCCATTGGGGCCATACGATATGGGGCTTTCGAAATAGGTTGGGCTCCAGGAATTAACTCGATCGCAAAATCAATTTCCCTCTGCGAGGATAGTTCTGGTAACTCCTCAGGGAAAACATCTTCAAATTCACAAACCACAGGAATATTCTCTACTTCCTCTTCTTTTGTTTGGGTGCTGATAGCATAACACCAATATCCAATACACCCTTGATATACCAGCTTACTTGCTTTCATAGTAGAAATCAAGGGACAAGAGTTTGCCTCTCTCTGCCCATAAAAACACACTTTTCTCCCTTTTTCATCTTTCAGGACAACATTAAGATCTTCACAGTCGATTTGGGCACCATAAGAATGCAACCAATTCATCCCCAAAATGATATCAAAATCGAACAAATCAAATTGAATCAAATCTACAGGGAAGGTGGTTTCACCAATGGTGATGGGGACAAGTTCATAAGAGAGAGGGCACTCAATCACAGAATTATTGTGTAGCTTGATTCTATAATTGGTTGCCATCCTCCTGTTCTCAAGGCTCAATTGTTTAGCAGATCGGGTAGATATAAACGAATGAGTGGCACCCGAATCAAATAATACGCAAAATGGCTTTGAATTTAAAAAAAGAGTTCCAGTGACTACCGTACCAGAGGTAGCAACTTCCTTTTTGTTCTTCACAAATGCCCTTCCTGCAACTGCAGGCCTTGAAGGTGGAGGTCCCTGGCGGAGCGGGGCCAAGGGTTTCGCTGCGCCATTGTCTACAGCTTTTAGTCGTCGGGGGCATGCAGCGATAAGATGTTCAGGACTTCCACACCACATACATTTGTTGGTGCCAACGCGGCATTCAGGAGTGGTATGATTTGTTCTTCCACATTTCGCACAAGGTGCTGTTGAGCCTACAGGATGGCTCTTGGAGGGAACAGGAGTAGGTTTCTTCTGGTTCTGCTGGATCTGGTTCACACTCTCACTTGGAGTCCCCCGCTCAAACCCCTTTCTCTTGTGGTTGATTGGATTCAGTGTCCTCAACTCTGTCTTCACTCTTTCCACTCCGGCTGCTCGCTTACATAGTTCTTGATAAGTCAGCATTGGTTGTCTAGCTAACTGATTTCGAATATAGAAGGCCAAACCTTCCTCAAACCTTCTCATCGTTAACCTTTCAACTGACACAAATTCAGGGACAAACCTAGATAGTTCGATGAACTTACTAGCATACTGCATCACCGACATGCTAGTGCTCATTTTTAATTCCATAAATTCTTTCTCCTTTTGCCTTTGCACCACAGCTGGGAAAAATTTCGCCCTCAACTCTGCTAAGAATTTATTCCAGGTGAATTCAGGCCCTTCGAGCTTATCCTTCACTGTATTCTACCAAATGTCAGCTTCACCTGACAAATAATATGTCCTAATGTTCATTTTCTTTTCCTCTGGTACCTCAACTACTGTAAAAATTTTCTCCATTCCCCTTATCCATTCCTCCAATACCACGGGATCATAAGATCCATTGTAAACTTTAGGGTTGCGCTGTGCTACCCTATCTACCAATTTATCCTCCTTGGGAGGGGTTTCAGTAGGCACCTAGGGAATCCGCTACATCAATTAAGCAACTAAGGTTGGCCAGTAACTCGGGTTGCCTTAGTCGCTAGCTAACTCAGAGAGCGACGGTGGCATGTCACCATGTGGTGGCCCCTGACACGAGGCTTGATCACCCAATCCCTGGCCTTGCTCCGAATTGTCCTTCATATGCACCTCATTGTCGTTTTGCACTGACTGAGACATTCTGATCAGACATTAAATAAAATAATTCAGACATTGGGACCCTAGACATGTAAGATAAACATGCCCAATAAATAGATAGGAGATGGCTCAAAGAACCTTTCATAACTCAAGGCACCATCATTTCATTTCATAACTGCTTACTTACATACATAGTTGCTGATTTATATACATGAACAACAAAGGCATACAACACCTAGCTGAATAAGCAAGCCTAGTTCTGACTCCTAAACACTAAGCACTAAATAGCCCCTAGGCACTAGATCCGTCACATGACCAAAAAGAGTTACGGATCATGTTGTCATGGTCGAAGATGATTAGACTAACTATATAAAATGTCAGATGCCACAAAAAATATAACCATCCAATCCAACCATACCATATCTACATATAGGGCTCAAAGTGGAAATCGCTACACCGACCCTTAGAACCACCTAACGATCCCTAGATGGATCGTAATCTGGGTCAGATTCATCATTAGGTTCTTCACCTGCATCGAAACTGCTCGTGGATGCCTCTGACTCGGGATCATCAACTTCCTATTGAACTTGTGGCTCATGTTCCTCCTCTAAATCCACCATCAACTCGCCCGCCTCTTGTTCCCCTTGTTGCTCCATCCCCATCTCATTACTATCTTGATCCCCCTCGGGATCATCCTCCTCTGGATCGTCCTCCTAACCCTAGTGGTCCTCCTCCCCAGAACTAGAACTGATCACCAGTAAGTCTGGGGTGTTAGGGATGTCTATCACCACGTAGGCCTCCCCCGGTGTAACGCCCTTGCCCCATGGTAAGGGCATTACATTGCCAAGTCCTTTGAAAGGATTCTTAAGGCTAATTATACGACATTTCTTCTTTAATAGCACAATTATTATTATTTTTTTAAAACAAAGAGCTTTGTGCCCTGCCTATGAAGTCTAGAAAAATTAAACCTTAGACCCTCACGATCTTATACCACAATGGGGTCCTCAAAACCCTCGCCACTAACAATATAACAAAATATATAAATCTTAGTGGAAGGCCACCGAGGCCGATTCAGAGCACCTACTACACGCACCAAAATGTTACGTTTTACTAGTGTCACATTACATTCCAAATACATAAAGGCAATACATGCAAGTTACAAAAGGTACATCTTCAAATCCAAGCATCGGCCTTCAAAAGACACATCTCGCCACCTACCTTAATCTTGTTCTGAATCTGAAAGGGGAAATTTTGAAAGGGGGTGAGCAACCACAACTCAGTGGGAGTTCTCGCCTTCCAAAACCAAAATAGTTTTCGCACACAACAAGTCATAGTACCAATAGTAGTATTAGCAGTAAAATTATCGCATATACATAAATCTTTTCAAATCATCACAAACCTTTCTTTCCTGAGGGCAGATAATGCATTATTGAAAACCTAATGAACAACATAATTAGGCTTGAGAAGCTAAAAGAAGGGACATGCTCGCATTTTTGACATGAGTAAACTCTTTTTCGCAATTCAAACTTCTTCCGGACTATAAACTTGTTAAGTACCCACTATTCATTAAAGTCAATTCTCGTACAAGTGAAAGTGAGATTGGAAATGACCTTGACCAACAGACTGCTTACCCGGGGGGACTAACGTATAAGTGATAGGGAAATTTATACCCTCGTCAGGGTAAAACACTGCCACCTTCTTGAGTGGAAGCTGCCACTCTGTGGAATCTGCCACTGTGGAATCTGCCGCTAGGTGGAAATTTAGATTTTAGTCGGAATCTGCCAATAAATCCCTACTTTGGACATACATAATGCCTCGTCCCTTTAGATACTAGTTTACTCAAGTCCGACACCCAAAAATCAAACTTAGTGGCTTTGCAACCTAAAAGTGCATACGCTCTTTGATATCAAACTAAGGTCATTTCATACGATGCTATGAACAAATCTTAATAATTTTCATTCACTAATTTTCTCAACCCAATTAAAAGGATACTTGGGATCCATAAAAAAAATAATATTTCAACTACAACCTCCACTTTTTTTTTGTGAACAACATGCTAAAAATTACTTTAAGGCCCCACTAATTATTAGATAAAATACTACTTGCTTATGTGTGCCAACCCGACTTCATAGTCTTTTTGTTTTCCCTTTTTTTATTTTGTGGGGGGGTGCATGGATGTTGTTATTATTATGCCTTGACTATGCTTATTTTTTTTTCTTTCTCACACAATCAAATAATAACCCATTATTTAACTACTAACAATTTTTCATTTTTTTTTCTTTTTTAATAAAAAAGCTTGGGGACTCTATTCTTTTTCTTTCTTTCTTTCTTTTTTTCAAGCATAATATTATGCCACCACCACATCAAGAGCACATACATAATTTTTTTTCGCAATGTTAACTATCATTTCCTTTACACATATCTAACAAATTTTCAAGAGTATACTTTAACCATTTAACTCATTCAAAAAGATAACCATGTCAAACCTCACTAATTCAATCAACTTTTAAAATACCTCTTAATAGCACAACCCACACAAGAATCCATTACAAAAATCATACCATAACATATAACTCAAAAATATTTCATGTCCTTTTTTTTAACATTGCAAAATCATAATTGACATGCCTAGTAAGAAAAACAAGTAACTTTATCATTCTAATTCATCATTCCAAACATCATGCCAAGTCTACTTTTCACAACCATTAACTAAAATATTTGCTAATATAATCATTTATACAAGATAACTTAGGAAAGCAACTTTAAAGAATATATCTTAACAATCATGATATATATCTTAGCAAGACATGGCATACATAACTTTAAAATATCACTATTAAAATAAACTAAACATGTAAAGAGACATTCTAACTCTTGTAAATCAATAACATAATCATGCATCATAATAAAACATTTTAACTTTAAAACTAATTTTTTTTATAAGGGATTAAGAGAACCCACACCTTAAAGTAGCTTCTTAATCTCTTTTTAGCCCCTTGATCTTTAGGACAATTCCAAAGCAAGTTGGTTGAGTAAAATGCCAATAAGAACTCTCTTCTTTCTCTCTCTAATTTTTCTTGCTTGGTAAAGTGAGAAAATGCTAGAGAAAAGATGAAGAAGAGTATGAAAGCAACCAAAAATTAACTCTTACCCCCCTGTTGATTAGCACTAGCCGACCACTTCTTTCCCTCATCATCATTCCTCTTTTTTGTTTTTTTTGGTTAGAGCATGTCCTTGCTTGTCCAAATGGGAAAAAGCAATAGGGCATGGGGAGTAGTAGAATAGGTGTATGGATGGGGATGGCCAAGCCTTACCCTATGTTTGATAGCCCATGCTTCCCTAAATAAAAAAAAACATATGTTAGTAGATTAGCATAATTTTTATTAAGCAACTTGATTAACAAACATTATTCCTAATCCTCACATTCTCCCCCCTTAAAAGGAGTTTCGTCCCTGAAACTTGCGTACCTGCTTCAAAAAGGTTAGGATACTTCTCCCGCATCTCATGCTCTGACTCCCATGTCGCCTCTGTGACTTTGTGATGTTTCCATAGGCCTTTGACATAAGGAATTGTCTTTGTCCTTAGTCGACGCTCCTATCGTTCGAGTATCCGGATCGGTTCTTCAGGAAAGCTAAGGCCACCACGAATCTCTATTGGTTCATACTCAATGATATGATCAGGATCCGAGATGTACTTCCTCATATTTGACACATGAAACACCTCATGTATCCCTTGCAAAGAAGGAGGGACTGCTATTCTATATGCTACGGGACCTATTCTCTCGATTATCTGAAATGGTCCTATGTATTTGGGATTCAGTTTCCCTCTTTGGCCGAATCGAACACTCCCTTTAAGCGGGGATACCTTAATGAAGACATGGTCTCCTTCTTCGAATTCTAGGGCTCTTCTCTTTAAGCCTGCATAGCTCTTTTGTCTACTCTCAGATGCTCGAAGTCTTTCTCTGATAATCTTGACCTTGTCGACCACCTCATCAATCAACTCGACCTTTGAGATTCTTCTTTCCCCAACTTCGTGCCAGCAAAAAGGTGATCTACAACGTCGTCCGTAGAGTGCCTTGTATGGTGCCATCCTAATGCTCGCTTGATAGCTATTATTGTATGCAAATTCAATGAGCAACAAGTAGAGATCCCAACTTCCCTTGAAGTCCAAAGCACATGCTCGCAACATATCCTCCATTGTTTGGATGGTTCTCTCAGTCTGTCCGTCAGTTTGAGGATGAAAAGAAATGCTAATGTTGAGTTTTGTTCCCATCGCCTCTTGAAAGCCTCTCCAAAACTTTGACATGAACTTGGAATCACGATCCGAAACGATACTTAGTGGTTCACCATGAAGTCGTACAATTTCTTAAATGTATAGTTCTGCTAACTTCTCCGAGGTATAGGTGATCTTGACTGCTAGAAAATGAGCGGATTTAGTCAATCTGTCAACAATTACCCACACCGAATCATGTTGCTTCACTGTTCTCGGTAGACCCGTGACAAAGTCCACACTTATGTGCTCCCACTTTCATTCTGGAATCGATAAAGGTTGGAGAAGTCCTCCTGGCTTTTAGTGCTCAGCCTTCACACGTTGGCATGTGAGGCATTGGGACACAACCTTAGCCACATCTCTTTTCATTCCATTCCACCAATAATTTTCCTTAAGGTCATGGTACATCTTAGTACCACCATGGTGACTAGCATATACCGAGTGGTGTGCTTCACGAAGCAGATCCTTTCTAATTTCTTCCACATTAGGTACGCATAATCTCCCTCTGAACCTAAGCACACCATTAACTAGCTCAAAATCTTTTATCTTCTCCTTCTCTACACTTTCCTTCATTTTTACCAATTCCGGATCCTGAAACTGGGTGCTTTTTATTCTCTCAACAAGTGGAGAGGTAATTAGTAGGGCAGCTATCATGCTTGCCTTTGAAGGCAACACCACTTTGACTTGCAAGTCCTCCAACTCCTTCAACAACTGCTTGTTCGAGGTAAAGAGGCATGCCATAGAGCCAATCGACTTTCGACTAAGGGCATCTGCTACCACATTTGCCTTCCCAGGGTGGTAGTGAATTTCTAAGTCATAGTCCTTTATCAGCTCTAACCACCGTCTTTGCCTCATATTCAACTCCTTTTGAGTAAGCAAGTATTTAAGGCTCTTATGATCTGTGTAGATCTCACATTTGGCGCTATAAAGATAGTGTCTCCATATTTTTAGCGCAAATACCACGGCGGCTAACTCTAAATCGTGTGTCGGATAGTTCTCTTCGTGCAGATTGAGTTGTCGTGACGCATAGGCGATGACTCTTCTATTTTCCATAAGCACACATCCGAGTCCCTTCTTAGATGCATCAATGTAAATGACAAACCCTTCACCGCCATCGCGCATTGCTAGGACGGGTGCAGTGACTAGTCTTGTTTTCAATTCTTGGAAGCTCCTTTCACATTCGTCCGACCATTCAAATTTTGTGGCTTTTCGAATAAGTCTTGTGATTGGCAAAGCAATTTTGGAGAAACCTTCAACGAACCTTTTGTAGTAGCCGACCATTCCTAAGAAGCTTCGCACCTCAGTTACGTTGGTCGGTCTTGGCCAGTTCACTATAGCCTCTATTTTCATTAGGTCAACCGAAATACCCTCCTTTGAAATTACATGACCAAGGAAATTGACCTTGTCAAGCCAAAATTCACACTTTTTGAGTTTAGCGTACAATTGATGCTCTTTAAGGGTCTCCAAGACAATTCTGAGATGCTTGTCATGCTCCTTTTCACTCCTTGAATAGATCAAGATGTCGTCAATGAAAACCAGGACAAACTTGTCTAGATACGACCTAAAAACTCGATTCATGAGATCCATAAATACTGCGGAGGCATTAGTGAGACCAAAAGGCAATACAAGGAATTCATAATGGTCATATCGAGTCCTAAATGCTGTCTTGGGGACATCTCCCGTCTTGATTTTCAGCTGGTGGTAACCCGTCTTTAAGTCGATCTCAGAAAAAATAGCAGAACCTGCAAGTTGGTCGAACAAATCCTCTATTCTTGGAAGAGGGTACTTGTTCTTGATTGTCACCTTGTTAAGCTCCCGGTAATCGATGCATAGCCGGAGGCTACCATCCTTTTTTTCACAAATAGAACCGGGGCCCCCATGGTGAGACACTTGGGCGTATTTGCCCCTTGTCAAGCATCTCTTGGAGTTGTACCTTAAGCTCAACCAACTCAACTGGTGCCATTCGATGTGGTGCTTTAGAGATCGATGTAGTCCCAGGTACAAGGTCAATTGTAAACTCTATCTCACGGTCAGGTGGTAGTCCTAGGACTTCGAAAAACACTTCTGGAAACTCACGAGCAACAGGGATTGCATCGAGTTTGGGCTCCTCAGGGTTAATTTGTTGGACTGTGCACAGGTAGCCTTGGCATCCTTTTCTTAGAAATTTGCGCGCTTGCATCGCAGAAATGATTGGAGTTGGCTTTCGTATTTCGTTGCCATGATAAACTAACTCCTCACCATCTAGTGGCTTGATGGAAACTTCCTTTTTATGGCAATCGACAGAGACCCGATGCCTAGCTAACCAGTCCATCCCTAGTATAACTTCGAAGTCCTTTACTTCCAAACGAACTAAATTAGCGGGAAACTTTTTTTCGTTAATTATGATCGAACAATCCTTAAGCATGACATCAGAGGAGACAGCTAGTCCGACAGGAGTAGAAACACATAGCTCATAGTCCATTTCTACAGGTACACACGACAACTGGGAAGCCACCTTAGGGGTCACAAAAGAGTGTGAGGCTCCCGGGTCAAACAAGGCATGAACATAAACATTCTTTAATAAGAGTGTACCTGAAATCACAGCATTAGGGTCTTCCTCCTCTACGGTCATGGAAAAAACCCGAGCTTGATTCTGAGGCTTTTTGTCCCGTCCTTCGCAACTAGATCGCAGACCCCTAGATTGGGTCGAAGCTGCTATCATTGGTGGACGAGCTCCTGCTCCTCCCTGTGCTCCTTGAGCTGCTGGATAAATCTTAGCGCATTGAGCGATCATATGCCCCAGCGGGGAAGTTACACATGCCATGGTGGTGCCTCTTGCACTTATAGCAGTAAGGTTTTCCCTGACTTCCTTCGACGTTGTTCTTAAAAGGAAAAGGCTTCTTGTTAAAGCGTCCACCTTGGGAGTTTCCCACTCCCATCTTTCTCTTACCCTGTATATGAGCTTTATACTCAGCATCTGCTTCTTTGTTCACTCTTTCTACCTTTAAAGCCCGCTGATACATATCTTGAAAGCCAGTGAATGTGATAGCTGCAAACTTGCCCTTGATGCTATGGTCAAGCCCGTGCTCAAATCTATTCATTCTAGCCTGTTCTGTTGCCACTTGAGTTAGAGCGAATCGACTAAGTTCATTGAACTTAGCTGCGTACTCCATGACCGACATGGTTTTTCCTTGCTTAAGATGAAGGAACTCTTGTTCCTTAGCCCACTTCACATCATTAGGGTAATACTTTTCATCCAATAAGTCCTTGAATTGCTTCCACGTCAGTTATGGTTGTCCAGCTTGGGGTTTAACGGTAGCCCACCAAAAGTTTGCTTCCTTCTCAAATTGGTGGGAAGCCAATCGTACCTTAAATTGTGGTGGACATTCCATCACCTCAAGAAAATCTTCAATGTTACGAATCCAATCCTCATAAACTAGTGGATCAGGACCTCCCTCAAACTTAGGTGGCTTTAGTTTCTGAAAGTTGCATAATACTTCCATGGCAGTTATTCGTGGAAGTATGACTCGCGGAGGCATCTGTCGAGAATTAGGTCACCGCAATTAATTAGTAATTATACGATATAGCGCTCTCTTAGTACAACTTATGGATATATCTATACAATTTTGGGTATTATTAATCTTATTACCAACTTAATAATAGGGGTTCCATTCCTAATAGTTCCAAATAAGCATGTATTACATGATATTTACAAATAGTAATAACAAATTGCACAACATAGCAAGAAGCTAAAACACATTTCACTTGTTACATTCCTTCCAAAATATTTACGGCTCATAAGCCAAGTGTACATATTAATGGGTCATATAGTTCATTCACATTCTAGGTACAAAATTTGTGACTTCATAGTCACCAATTAGCCAAGTAGGTGCTTGCAAGTACTTGCTACCTTTTACATTCTAATAGTTAGTGCACCTAGTTCCACTAGCATACAAAATACACATAATAAGATGATCGTACAAGCTTACAAAATAAAACTATTAGGTACTACACAAAAGTAAGGAAGGGTAGTAGCTAATCCACCTCAGAACCATCATCATCCTTAGGGTACTCTCCTGAGTTAGCATGACTCTCAGAGTCACTCATCTCGGGGTCGTCATCAGAATCCCAATCAAGCTCAAAATCTTCCTCGGGGTCATCCTCATCAAACCACTCAAGCTCCCAAGCAGCGAACTCTCCAAGCTCATCATCATCGAATTCACCATCCAAGTTATCATCTGTAGCCTCAGAATCAGAGATGTCATCTAAGGCATGAAACTCTATGCTCGAATCTATAGGATCATATTCTGGATCAGTAAAGTCGGTGTCTGAGGCACTAAAATATGGGGTGGGGTTCCTCTCAACATGTCCTCTAACATCATTGTTCTCCACCCAAGCCTCTAATAAGTACTCTGGTTGGTCTCGAGGAATAGTCATGGCCCTTTGCCAAGCATCAACCATGCGCCTAAGCTTGCAACTTAGATCATGTCCATCTCTCTCTGTGGTATGGTTAATGAAGGATCTCATGTGATTCTTTTCTAGGGTAAGGCAATCCACATCATCACTAAGCTCTAAAAGCAAACTATGTCCTATCAAGTCTTCTTCCACAGCTTGATATCCTCTATTCATAAGGCACAATTTCTCCCAATTTGAGCCTCCAATCTTACGTTCTACACGCTTAAGGAATTGTACTAACTCTAAGAAAGTATAAGGGCACCATTCCCACTCACTTGGAAGTTTAGCCAAAAGCTGGCGACGAAGCTCTCACCATTTTCCACCAATAGGAAGAAGACTCAAGAATACTTGAACCCACTCAGTGTGAGGAAGCTCATGATGGTCTTGTGCATTATACCGACATAGGATCAACCAAAAGAATGTCGCATTCCACCATGCTTTCTTAAAATCAAGGAACTTGAAGGATTGGTAGCAAAAATAACCTGGTTGAGTTGGCTCCATCCAATCACCTACACATAGTACACTTAACATGAATTCCCTTACTCAAAACAATTTATCATCCCCTTTTTTTACTCAAAACAATTTATCAACCCCTTTTTTTTCTTTTCACATGCAACACTCATAACTTGTCACACATATTCAAGCATATGTACATTTTCATCAAACCATGCAAACCTATGCTTTGATACCACCCAATGTAACGCCCTTGCCCCATGGTAAGGGCATTACATCGCCAAGTCCTTTGAAAGGACTCTTAAGGCTAATTATACGACATTTCTTCTTTAATAGCATAATTATTTTTTAAAAAAAAAACGAAGAGCTTTATGCCCTGTCTATGAAGACCAGAAAAATTAAACCTTAGACCCTCACGATCTTATACCACAATGGGGTCCTCAAAACCCTCGCCACTAACAATATAACAAAATATATAAATCTTAGTGGAAGGCCACCGAGGCCGATTCAGAGCACCTGCTACATGCACCAAAATGTTACGTTTAACTAGTGTCACATTAGATTCCAAATACATAAAGGCAATACATGCAAGTTACAAATGGTACATCTTCAAATCCAAGCATCGGCCTTCAAAAGACACATCTTGCCACCTACCTTAATGTTGGTGTGAATCTGAAAGGGAAATTTTTGGAAGGGGGTGAGCAACCACAGCTCAGTGGGAGTTCTCGCCTCCCAAAATCAAAATAGTTTTTGCACACAACAAGTCATAATACTAATAGTAGTATTAGCAGCAAAATTATCGCATATACATAAATCTTTTCAAATCATCACAAACCTTTCTTTCCTGAGGGCAGATAATGCATTATTGAAAACCTGATGAACAACATAATTAGGCTTGACAAGCTAAAAGAAGGGACATGCTCACATTTTTGACATGAGTAAACTCTTTCTCACAATCCAAACTTCTTCCGGACTATAAACTTGTTAAGTACCCACTATTCATTAAAGTCAATTCTCGTACAAGTGAAAGTGAGATTGGAAACGACCTTGACCAACAAACTGCTTACCCGGGAGGACTAACGTCTAAGTGATGGGAAAATTTATACCCTCGTCAGGGTAAAACACTGCCACCTTCCTGAGTGGAAGTTGCCACTCTGTGGAATTTACTACTGCGGAATCAGCCGCTAGGTGGAAATTTAGACTGTAGTCGGAATCTGCCGATAAATCCCCACTTTGGACATACATAATGCCTCGTCCCTTTAGATACTAGTTTACTCAAGTCCGACACCCGAAAATCAAACTTAGTGGCTTTGCAACCTAAAAGTGCATACGCTCTTTGATATCAAACTAAGGTCATTTTGTACGATGCTATGAACAAATCTTAATAATTTTCATTCACTAATTTTCTCAACCCAATTAAAAGGATACTTGGGATCCATAAAAAAAATAATCTTTCAACTACGACCTCCCCCTTTTTTTTGTGAACAACATGCTAAAAATTACTTTACGGGCACACTAATTATTAGATAAAATACTACTTGTTCATGTGTGCCAGCCCGACTTCATAGTCCTTTTGTTTTCCCTTTTTTTCTTTTGGGGGGGGTGCATGGATGTTGTTATTATTATGCCTTGACTATGTGTATTTTTTTTTTCCTTTCTCACACAATCAAATAATAACCCATTATTTAACTACTAACAATTTTTCTTTTTTTTTCTTTTTTCAAAAAAAGCTTGGGGACTCTATTCTTTTTCTTTCTTTCTTTTTTTTTTCAAGCATTATATTATGCCACCACCACATCAAGAGCATATACATAATTTTTTTCGCAATGTTAACTATCATTTCCTTTACACATATCTAACAAATTTTCAAGAGTATACTTTAGCCATTTAACTCATTCAAAAAGATAGTCATGTCAAACCTCACTAACTCAATCAACTTTTAAAATACCTCTTAATAGCACAACCCACACAAAAATCCATTACAAAAATCATACCATAACATAACTCAAAAATATTTCATGTACTTTTTTTTTTAACATTGCAAAATCATAATCGATATGTCTAGTAAGAAAAACAAGTAACTTTATCATTCTAATTCATCATTCATAACATCATGCCAAGTCTACTTTTCACAACCATTAACTAAAATATTTACTAATATAATAATTTATACAAGATAACTTAGGAAATCAACTTTAAAGAATATATCTCAACAATCTTGATATATATCTTAGCAAGACATGGCATACATAACTTAAAAATATCACTCTTAAAATAAACTAAACATGTAAAGAGACATTCTAACTCTTGTAAATCAATAACATAATCATGCATCATAATAAAACATTTTATCTTTAAAACTAATTTTTTTATAAGGGATTAAGAGAACCCACACCTTAAAGTAGCTTCTTAATCTCCTTTTAGCCCCTTGATCTTTAGGACAATTCCAAAGCAAGTTGGTTGAGTAAAATACCAATAAGAACTCTCTTCTTTCTCTCTCTAATTTTTCTTGCTTGGTAAAGTGAGAAAATGCTAGAGAAAAGATGAAGAAGAGTATGAAAGCAACCACAAATTAACTTTTACCCACCTTTTTGACTAGCACTAGCCGACCACTTCTTTCCCTCATCATCATTCCTCTTTTTTTTTTGGTTAGAGCATGTCCTTGCTTGTCCAAATGGGAAAAACCAATAGGGCATGGGGAGTAGTAGAATAGGTGTATGGATGGGGATGGCCAAGCCTTACCCTATGTTTGATAGCCCATGCTTCCCTAAATAATAAAAAAAACATATGCTAGTAGATTAGCATAATTTTTATTAAGCAACTTGATTAACAAACATTATTCCTAATCCTCACACCCGAGCTCTCAGGCATCAGTGGGGTGCCTGGTGCGGGTGGGATGGGTGACTCCTGTGCTGGTGCTGGGGCTACAGGAGGGGGATGGACCTGATGGGGGGGAAAGACATGTTGAAGAGTTTCCATAGTAATTTCCCTTAATTCAAACTCCTCTCTCAACAACAATTCCATAGTGAGAGTCATCCAAGCCCCCTGGGGCTGAAACCTACGCCCGTCTAAGCCTGGGTTCCCTGTCATCATAAAGTTGTAATAACGATGCCTGAACTCCACCCACGGCCCAACTGGGGGTAAAGACCCCAGCAGTCTCTGTGCACGGACTGTAATACTGTTGAACTCGGAGTAGGGGTCCTGTGCGTGTGCCTCCATACTAATATGCAGCAACGCAATGTGAGTTATCATTGATCCACCCGGCAGCATGTTAACACCATAGGGATCCATCTACCAAAGAAAACACATATGTAAGAGGCAGACATAACCATAGCCATCCATAAATAAGGAACATGCAAATAAAAGCAACTTGCATTCTCCTAGTATCACCCTAGCAATATATGCTAGCCCCTCCTAACAACCACTCTCACCCTATAGTTTCTAGCTCTACCTTCTTCAAGAAAATCTCAACCTGGCTCTGATACCAAATTTGTAACACCCAAATAATACATAAATCATATAGCTGCATTTATCTACCTAAGCTTAACACCAAGGAATCAATGAACGGGCGTTACCACCGTTTGCAAGGACAAGGCTTCGCTTGAATATGAAATTTTAGCCATAAAATCAAAGTTTACCCTCAAATGGGCAATCACGTCCATTCAAACCATTTAAGTACATACAGGAATGATGCTAACTTCCCAGGGTTACATCAACATACATAACTTCATTTAATAATGCAGTTGTAACACCAAAATACATATTGCAGTTTAGATATACAGCTAGGACACCAAAATGCACCACAATAAGGCATGAAAGCATCTTAGCCCTTTTGTCCGCCAATTACATGGACGGTCCTGACTTATTTCTCACCTTCAGCTTCCCTGCCCGCCTGAGATCGATTTACCGAACACCTTCCTAAAACAAAACATAAAAACATTTCGAACTGTGAGCCAAAGCTCAGTACATGCATCCCTGTACTGATAAAGATTCACTGACAAAGAAATTATGAGGGCCCGCTTTACAATTCATTTTGATTTTAAAACAGGGAATGTGATGTATATAAAACTAAGTTGCCATTTCTTATCTGTTAGTGCACCCCTTAGTAACTGTTACGATCTATGTATAGGTGTACACCTGCCAAGCCGACCGGAAGACCTGACCTGAAGCCGCGCGGGTAACTGATGGGGTCACTAATTATGTTATAAATCACTGATTCAATTAGTTCATTGATGTACTTACCAAAACATTATAATTTTGATAAATACGTGCTGATTTCTAAAGATGCAGTCAATAAACGTACCTGGAGTTTTTTTAAAAGCTAGATCTAGATGCACTAAAATGGAGAGAATAGAATGAGTGTTTTGGCCTTGATTCTGTTCAAAAATCATTATAGGCATATGAGGTTAGAAATGAACTTATTTTCATAATGAATACATTTACATAAAATTAGCACAATGGATACCTTTAAATAAAAGAAAAGCCTTATAAAGAATTTGTGCGAACCAGTTAATAGATTAAACTTATAAAGTTAAATAAAGTATAGAAATGCTAAGTTAAGGCACGGTAGCGAGTTTAGGGGGGGTAAGGGCTTATGACGAGGGTATAGAATGAGTAATCCACAACTTATACTCCCAACTTCAAAATGAGACGTAAGACCCCAATATAAATAGCTTAGGAAGTCCCCTAAAACTTTCATTTAGGACATAAAACATGATTCCCACGACAGGTTCCCTAAAATGGGGTTAGAACGCCAACATGTCAAGTTTCAGTACTGAAAAATCCATTCTGCCTAGGTTCAGTAAAATGGACATAACTTCCTTCACAGACCTCGAATTAAGGCGATTCAAGAGTCATTTTAAATCTAACATCCAAAACTATCTACCCACAAAAACTCAGAATTTTTGGCCTGGTCGATCATTACCAGGTTTGTTCCAAAGTTCGTTCTGTTTTTCTGAAAATTCCAGCAGCACTGCTTTAGTTTGTTCCTTCACGTTTTTACACCAAACGTCAACTCAAACTCTTTCTTAAGAGTGTATAAACACACTTTGGTACATCCCAACCTCATGCAACAACACCGTACATAATTCCTCTTCATATTCCTATCAAATAAAACTCCTTTTCTAGTCACATAAACCCACACACCTCAAATTTAACATTAGTTGGTCCAAATCTTGCATTTTGGACAAACCCTAGCTTTGGGTCACTTTGAACTCACTACCAACTTTTCCAAAACACCATAAACAATATAACAACTTCAATATATCAAGAGATAAGCAAAGACAAGGATAAAAACATGCAATAAACATCACTTAAACAAGAAGCTTTGCATGACCAAGATGAAACCCTAACCCTAGCCTCATCCAATTTCCACTCCACCATAATCCATCAACAAAATGATTCTTAATACCATAAAAACAGCATAATCCATCACTAAAACAACCAAAATAAGAAACAAAAACCAACAAGATCAAGAATCAAAAACAAAAATCAGCATAAGGGTGAAAATAACACTCACTTTGAGCTTGAAAAGAGGTAGATATGATTCTTGATGCTTGTGGAAGTGAAAGAGGTGTTTGGGGGTGGTGAGTGGGGGATGTTTTGAGGGTTTTTGGTGGTTGAAAGGTGGCTGGGAGGGGGTTGGGCTGCTACTGTGTGCCGTGTAGAGAGAGGAGGAGAGGGAAGAGAGATAAAGTTTCTTGAAAACTTGGTGCAAAATGAAGATAAAATGAAAATTTTTACAATTTATACCATATTTACTTGGCTGCAAATACAAGTAGAAAAGACAAAATTGTCAAGCTTGATTAAGGCTTAATTAAGAGGGTTTAGCTAAACAAATAAAGATCAAGTCTTTTTGCATCGCAAACGGCGCTAAACGGGCTCGGGTTTAGCGAAAAAACTAAAACCGAGTGCGTTTGAGAATTTTTTTTTTCCCAAAGTTTGAGATAAATGGTTGTGGTGCCTTGAAAAAGAATTCTAAACATTAAATTCATAATTATCAAGGCCTAACTCGATTTTCAAATTCGACTAAAACAAAACCCCAAATTGCAAAGTAATGGCCTATCTGGAATGTCCATTGGAATCGTAAAAGAAATGAGGTAAATGAAATGATATTAATCCCATGGATTAATGAAATGAAATTAATAAGCATAATTTAGGGTCGGACTATTACAAAATATGTAGATACCACAGTGGAACATTTTCCAAAACTAAAGAAAACTATAACACTATGGAAAAGGAAATTTTAGCCATAATCAAAGGAATCAAAAATGGAGATTGTTTCTTCTCCCTAAACCTTTCAAGGTATTAACTTATAATAAAGCTGCAACTATATTTATTAGACAAGTCCTAGATAATGGTTCTCATATGTGTAAACTTCATAGCTGGGAAACTTTCTTATCTAAGTTTAATGTTGTTTATGAGAATATTGGAAAAAAAAAATTTAGGAGATTATCTAACAAGAGAGAGTATCTCAACAATGACGACTCCAAACAAGCTTAAGGAACTTGAAGATATCGTTTCGACTTCAACGAACCTTTGGAAATGATTTTAGCAAGACTAGAACATGTCAAGATAGGAGTTGAAGTTATAGTTGATAATCTCCAAACATAAATTGATGAACTCACTGTAGGAACTAACAACATCATTGGTGACATAAAGAAGGATCTAGAACAAGGAAGAACTATTATAATACAGATGCTAAAATCAATTAGCTCCCTAAAATCACCCTGTTTAGCTATATCAACTACTAATCAAGCGAAACCATAAACTTCGCTAACTACTAAAACTACACAGCTAAGTTCAAGCACTTCAGTTCTCGAAAAAGAAAAAAAAAATGATAGAACTAAAGGCGAAGCTACTAGCAAAAAGAACTACAAACCCAACTACTCAAACTAAAAAGTTTGTTCCTTTTGATATTTACAATCCCTTCATTATAGGACATTACAATATAACTCAACTAGTTTACTGGAAACTCCATGAAACTCCACAAATATTTTACAGTGGAGGAAAATTCCTATTTGCAAACTCACTGCCTACACAAACGCAAATCCAAAAACGATCTTCCAGTTCTATGAATTTGGGTACCTTAATCTTGTTTATCTAGATTCAAAACTCACTGAACTATCTAAATTACCAACTGAAATCATTCAAGTCCTTAAATCTTTCAAATAAGGACGTATTTTTGTTAAATTTCATACTATTCTACCAGAAAAGGATGAAGAAACTAGCATTTTATATCCAGGAATTAGTATCATTCAAGTAGGTTATATCGCTGAACATTTTTGAGCTAAATATTAAAGCTACCAAGAAGTTTGACCCATTTAGATTCAACGAGTCATGGATTAACTATAAAAGAACAAGTGGAGGCTTTGCAGCCAAATGCCAAGGTGACACACGATATGCTTATGGACTTAAGTGTTTGTACAGATGAACTAATTGCGTCCTAATAACTAAAGAAGGAATGCAAGAAGGAATTTATGATGATGAACTCTTGAAGTTTCTCTTTAGGATTGAGTTAGAAAACTTCCAAGGATCTCTAACTGTCCAAATAAATTTGCTGAATTAGTCAAGAAAGAGGAAGAAAAACAAGCATTACTAAGAATCTAAATTATTGTAACTTTTTGAATTATTAATGTCATACCTTATCTTCAGACTCAATGATTGTACAACGCCAGCTGTAGCATGATGTAAGCGCTTTTGTAAGCCTAGCTTTAGAAACTCTACAAAAGGATGTAATCTCTACGAGGAAGAGGCAGAGGAATTTGAGCGAAGAATAGATCACCCAAAGGGCAGTCTGTTCACAAATATGTTCTGAACTTCCTGTTTCCTAGGGAAGCCTAGTAACAAAAGAACTATATTTTAGAAAATTTTGAGTTTCTATCTTTATGCTTCAAAGCTCCTGAGAGGACAAAAATAGTTCATAGATTAAAGTAAGTCCAAAGAAGACCCGTAGAGAGGAATGGCATGGAGTAGATTAAAGAACTAAAAATCTTCAAGAAGGAAACTAAGAAGAAAGAATGTGTAAATTTCTTAATCTTTTTCATGATAGTTCAAGTTATTACTATGGGCATACCATTTCCATGCCATTTTCAACAATATTATCTATTCCTAGTTAAATACTGTTCTCCTGTTAAAGAGTTTAAAACCTTTTTTCTACAAAAAGCTATCGAACCCATTGTATTAATGGTAACAGAGTTTACCTAGACCTTAAAGCTTACCTAGAGCCCCAAACGCGATTAATTCAACTCGTGACGTACTTAAACCATCCAATACCAACATCTGATCTACCCAAAACATGAGTACACATAGACATAAAAACAACAATAAAACTCGAAACTAACCAGAGAAGGAGACTATTTAGCAAAACAAAACTTTAATCCACCAAGACATAGATACTTTTCACAAGAACAAACATGAAATTTCTTAAGATCATTTGACCGTACACCCAAAATCGTAAGAAAAAATCACTTGGAGAACAACGAAATTAGATTAAACCACCTATTACCTCTCACTTATACTATTCAACGTGTAACCACAAATATACTTAGAGATTTGATCGATTTGTTAGAAGTAACCACTGAATAAACCATATGCTGTCAACCAAATCGAAACATGAACGAATCTCAGATAAAATATTATACAGACAAAGAAAATGACTAGAAAATCATAAAAGAAGAATCAAAAATAAGATTTTGATAAGAAAATCATAAACTAACAAAAAAGGGCACTCCAGTAATTTCGCAAAAAAACAAAAAAGACCAATTAAACTAAAAAAAGAATACTAAGCGACAAATGAATCTAAACCCTTGGTTTAATCGAATGGCCAAGACTTTGTCCTCTCACATTTCTTACCTGATCTAAGCCATATATATAT
>JACYFF010031955.1:30766560-30839008 GCA_017589665.1 Selenicereus undatus
ATATATATATATATATATATATATGTATATATGTATGTATGTATGTATGTATATATATGTATGTATGTATGTATGTATACATATATATACATATATATATATATATGTAAATATATATATATATATGTAAATATATATATATATATATATATATATATATATATATATATGCATTTGTATATATATGCATTTGTACATATAGGACTTTAACAGCTCTAAATAGAGTGCCCAGAAGAACCCACTTTATAGGACTTTAGCAGCTATTCTACGACCTCTAAAGTGACCACCACAAGCAGAAGATTGACAAAACGTCAATATGTTATGGATTTCACTCTCATGAATACATCTACGAACCACTAGGTCTGGACAATGTTTATAAAGGTAGGGATCTTCCCAATAGTAATGTCTTACTTGTGAGAACTACAAACAAATTTATCAAGTGACCTCCAAGGGAGAGGAGTGTTACAACATCCAAAGTGACCACTAGGGGGGAGGAATCTTACCAGGAGCAAGGTAGTTCACAATATGAGCAAACCAAGGAAGAGGGGGTATGTGATAGAATAAACAGTTGCTCATCGGAAAAATGGTCAGAAAATCCAACTAAGTCATTAATATACTCGGTAAAGATCCTAGACAAATGGTCCACAGCGAAATTTTCATTACCCTTCTTATCTTTGATCTGAAGGTCAAATACCCTTAGCAACAAAATCCACCTAATGAGTCTAGGTTTGGTGTCATTCTTAGCCAACTTAATATTGCATAGTTAGTAAATGCAATCACTTTTGAACACCGAAGGTATGAATGAAATTTATCAAGTGCAAAAACTACAACATAGTAGTAGAATGATTCTTTTGAGTATCAGTTAGAGTTCTTATAGCATAATAAATGACATCAGAAATTTTATTCAACCTTTGACCAAAAACAGCATCGACAGCAAAATCAGATGCATCACACATAATCTCAAAAGGACAAGAAAAATCAGGGAGCTGCACAATAGGAGCTGAGACTAATAAAGATCGAAGCTTTTTGAAAGCCTCTACACAAGACTTATCAACCCTAAAAGGAGTATCTTTAGAAAGGAGGTTACTAAGTCGCCAAGCCACTTTGCTAAAGTCCTCAATAAATCTCTTATAAAATCCAGCATGACCAACAAAAGATTTGACCTGCTTCACAGAAGAAGGCATAGGTAGATTAGAAATCAGAAAACCTTGGCCTTATTATCTCAATTCCTTGCTTAGACACTCTCTGACCCAATACAATCCTTTCTTGGACTATAAAATGACTCTTTTCCCAACTCAAGACAAGATTCAATTTTTCACATGTTTTCCGCACATTGGATAAATTAGCAAGACATTCATCAAAAGACAAACCAAAAATAGAGAAATCATCCATAAACACCCCCATGAACTTCTCAATGTAATAAGAAAATATGGCCATCATGTATCTTTGGAATGTGGAAAGTACATTACACAACCTAAAAGACATCCTCCTATAGGCGAATGTACCCAAAGGGCATGTAAAGGTGTTTTTCTCTTGGTCCTTAGGATAGATAAGTATTTGATTGTAATTAGAATACCCATCTGAGGAATGGTAAAAAGTTTGTCCAGCTAATATTTTCAAATTTTGATTAATAAGGGGTGAAATGATCCTTTCTAATGATAGAATTCAGCTTTCTGTAATCAATATACACCCTCCAACCTGTGGCCTACCTTATGGGAAGTAGCTGACCATCATCATTTTGCACCACAGTTATGCTCGATTTCTTAGGGACCACTTGGATTGGACTAACTTGCTGACTATCATAAATAGATACATAATACTTGCATCTAAAAGTTTTACCACCTCTTTCTAGACAACCTCTTTCATATGGGGGTTCAATCTACATTGCATTTGCCTAACAGGATTAGCATCATCCTCTGAGTGAATTCTATGCATGCAAATAGCGGGATTAATCCCTTTCAAATCAGTGATCGACCACCCAATAACACCCTTATGCTCAAATAAGACACGAATCACTTTCTCTTCATCACAGGATGAGAGAGGAGATATGATGACAACTAGGGTCTCTTTGGGGCCTAAAAACACATACTTGAGGGAGTTAGGGAGAGGTTTCAACTCAAGTTTTAGTAGGGAGACAATAGAAGGTGGCATAGGAGAACTGACCAAAGGGGGAAGGGGATCATAATTAGAAGCCCAAGAGGAGGACCCAACGTGAGATATGGAGTCTAGTGTAGAATCAAACTAACCTATTGCACTTCCTAGGTCAAATAACCCCAAATCCCCATGGGAAAGAAAAATTCCCAAGGGATCTTTGTTCAAAATAGCAAGTGAGGCCTCTTTAATCATTTCATCAATCACACCAATAAAGAAACCTTTAGATTCATCTTCAAGCACAAGTTAAGAAGAAGCCTTTAAAATATTAAGCCTAACCCGTATATTCATAACCAAGACATCCATCACTCCTGACCTACGGTTAATGGTAGCATTAGCTGTGGCTAGGAAGAAGCGTCCTGAAATAACCTACGGTTGATGGTGGCATTCGCTGTGGCTAGTAAGAACTGCCCTAAATAAACAGGGATCTGCTTAGAGGAGTGACTAGGGTCTATGTCCAACACAACAAAGCCAACAAGAAAAAACCTTTATCAATTTGAATCAAGAAATCATCTATCCACCCCATAGAAGTTCTTACTGACCTATCAGCAAGCTGAAAGGTACAGTTGGAAGGTTTCAGTTCACTCAATCCCAACTCTAAGGAAAATAGAGTATGGTATCAAATTAACACTGGAACCCAAATCCAAAAGTACCTTTTCAATTTTATGATTACCAATAAAGCATGAAATAATGGGAACACCCAGATCTTTCAAATTAGGTAGAGTGTTAAATTTCAAAATAGAGCTCACTTGTTTGCTTAGAAAAACCTTTTGAGACTTGTCATCTTTAGATTTTCTTTTAAAAGTACACATATTTTTAAGGAATTTTGCATAAGCCGGGATTTGTTTTATTGCTTCCAAGAGGGGAAGATTGACCTTACCTTGCTTAAAGGTATCTAGTATGTCCTCCCTTTGTTTGTCTTTCCTAGAAGGGAATGGTGCATCCATAGCTTGAGCATAAGGAACCCTTGGCTTGTATGTCTAGCCTAGGTCAGACTCGCTAGAGGGAGGGGGTGAATCGCTCCCAATTTTAGAGTCAATCCCATTGGTCTTTGGTCTTTCTTCTTTATCATGTTTCTTCTCACTTACTTCGTTGTCTACTTCCTTTCCTCCCCTAAGAACCATAACAGCTTTCAATTGTTCAAATTGTTGGCTTTTAGGATTCTTTACGGGATAGCTAGGAAGTTTTCCTTATTCTCTTTTACTTATCACTATGGCTAATCACCCCATTTGAGTTTCTAACTTACCTAGAGATTGTGAGTGGGAATCTACAATTTACATTTTAGATCAATTCCTTCAACCTCAGTATTCACATTTTGGACAACAGAAATAAGGGTACTAAGAGCAGAGACTACCTTATCTCACTATGAGCTTATAGATTATAATGTCCCCAATGCGCATGTCTCACTAATTATATACCCTTTAATTAAATCCTTAATTAAAACTGATAAACTCGATGATTGGGGTGCTACCTTCGTCTAGAAGGACAAAGCTTTAAGCATGTATACTAGATATAACATAGGTAAGCATATATCACAATCATGCACATTCAGATATTATCAAATCATTTACAAACAGTTGCTAATGACCATAGGGTTTACACACCACAATAGAGCAATTTTCCATAAAGTTTGCAACTTCGTCAACTGAAGATCTCAAAATTCAATTCCCAAAATATTCTTGGACCAATTGATCCATCCATATTCCCTTACTCACTTACTTTCTTCAGCTAGTTTGCTAGCATGGGGGCGAGTCACTGAGCATTTGTCTAAAACAAAACATGACAAACATTTCGAAATGATATATTCCTGTATTGTTAAATGATCACTAAAAAATTGGTAAGGTGTCTGCTTTGCAATTCATTTTACTTTAAAATAATGAATGAGATGAGTGTAAAACTATATTGCAAATTATTATCTGATAGTGAACCCCTTGTAATTGTTATGATCTATAAATAGGTGTGCACCTGCCATGCCGATCGGGAGAACTGGTCTGAGGCCATACAGGTAACTGAAACGCTAGTGCCTTATAAATGATAACTGATGGGGTCACTGATTAAGTGATAAATCACCGAGTAAATTGATATATTAATATACTTACTAAGACATTATAACTTCGATAAATGCATTTTGATTTCTAAAGATACAGGCAACGGACATACCTGGGGTGTTCAAAGTGCAATCACACTTGATAATATTGGCACAATGAGGAACGATAGACTAGGTCTCAATTCTGCTTAAGAAATGTAATGATAGGTATATGTAGTTAGTAGCAATGCTCACTTTCATAAGTCGTAACTTTAATAGAGATTGATTAATTAAATGGCATCCATAACTCAACATTGCAATATAGGATAGATTACACTAAGATGGTTTGAAAACTAAATGTACTAGGGTGCTTTAATTCAAGGTAAAATAAATTGGAGCAAAATAGACCAAAGTAAAATAATTGAGATTATAATGGAAGAAATTTAATGGTCAGAAATGGGATATGGGTTTTTGATATTTGTGAAATGATTAATAAGTGTTTAAGGCCAAGAGCAATATAGATGGGTTCAGAATTACTTTAATCACATCGACTTGGCCAAACAAGCACTGTTCTTGAGTCATTATTCTATCCACTTCTATGATTTCATTCTCATACCCATTTAACTCAGTTTTCCAACCCAATTGATTTGCTAATCACAATTAAAGTTGTTAAAGTTACTAAACTCTGCATTTTCTTTGCAATATCCATAATTATTTAGGAACTTTTAATTAAGCTGCAAAAATTCTAGTTCACAGTTTCGCGATGTTTTGTTCCCGTTTCAAGGTCCACCTTAGAAAAATCATATCTTTCACCCCCAACCTCAAATTGAGATCTAAATCCTAATATGAAAAGCTTGGGAAGTCCCACAACACTTTCATTCACTATGCAAAACACAACTACCACAACACGGCGTCTAAAATTGAGCTTAAACAAAACCATGCACAACTCCAGTCTATCATGCATAGTCTTAGTAAATCGGCCAAAACTTTTTCCATAAAACTCAAAATGAAGTTATTTAAGAGGCATTTGAAATATAACTCATTAGCCTACCTATCCACAAAAAATCATAATTTTTTGATGTACCAATAAATACTAGTTCATTTCCAAAACTGCCCCTGTTTTTAGGTCTGTTTCCATCCCTAAATGCTTTTTTTCCCCTCCAACTACAAGTCTAACCACTCTTCCCAAAACTTTTCATTCAAATACTCAAATCATCTTGATGAACTCTAAATTATCACAAATTAACATTTATCCAACCTCCAAACATAATAAAAATTACATACTAGCATTTGCTTTGATCATAAGAACATAAATCATAACTAAAACAATCCAAAAAATTTAGAAATTAATCAAGATGGAGTTAAAGTCGACCTTACTTCAAGCTTCAAAGAGGGGTGTGGAGGTGGTGTTTGGTGGTTGTGGGGGATGTGGGTGGCAACTGGTGGTGTTGAGATGGCAGAAAGGTGGCTGGCGACAACCCATATTGGTGGCATTCGGTAGCAGTAGGGTGGCAATAGCAGGGGAGGGGTGGCTGAAGGTGAGGGAGAAAGAGAGAAGAAGAAGAAGAGAAATCCAACTTTGCTTTGTTTAGCTTTGAGATAGGGATGATCACTTAGGAAATAAATGTCCTCCCCAAAAGTAGCTTTTTACTAAACATAATTAAGCATAAATAATGGTTATTAGCTTAATACATTAGCACCAAATTTTTGGGCCATCAATTTTAGCTCAAATGAATTGGGCTCGAGGAGAGAAAAAAAAGGAACACTTCGTTGCGATAAAATGTTTGCATGGCTTAAAGTTAAATTTTTGTGGTATTACGGAAATTATTTAACACTTAATCACAATTATAGTGGCCTACTATCGATTCACTTGAAATTATTACAATAATCAAAACTCGAATTGGAAAGTGAGGCCTAAAATAAATTTTACCCAACCGGAATAATTAAATGCGATAAATAAATGTGGAAATTGAAAATCATGGCTTAATTAAATAAATAAATAAACATGATTTAAGGTCAGGCTATTACAGTCTTTTCTCCTAAAGAGTTTCATCGTCAAAACTTATGAGTTTTGTCAAATATGCAAGATTACCTCAAATAGGTGTTGGTATTTGGCTTTCATTTCTTCCTCGATTTCCCAAGTTACTTTTAATGAGGTATGATTTATCCAAAGTACTTTGACTAAAGATATTTGCTTGTTCCACAGCTGCTTAATTCTGTGATCTAGTGTTTGCACTGGATGCTCTTCATACGTTAGATCCCCAGTGATTTCAATGGGTTCGGTTACAACAACATGGCCAGGATCTAGAATGTACTTCTTGAGCTGTGACATATGAAACACGTTATGTACATGTTCAAGTTCTATAGGCAGATCCAGTTGATAAGCTACAGGGCTCAACCTTTCAATAACCTCACATGGTTCCAATATATCTTGGGCTAAATTTTCCTCGCACTCCAAACCTTCCTATACCTTTAGTTGGCGAAACTTTCAGAAAAACTATATCACCTACTTGCAACTCTAGAGGCCTTCTTTTGTCAGTATAGCTTTTTTGTCGGCTCTAGGCAACTGGTGTATGCTCTTGAATCTTCCTTATTATTCGAATAGTTTCTTAGATTAGTTCTGGGTCCAAGGTTAATGATTCATCTAAGTCACTCCAACACAATGGGTTTCTATATTTTCTTCCATATAGAGCCTGAAAGGGGCCATTTTAATGGTGGACTGATAACTATTGTTATAAGAAAACTCTAGCAATGGTAAGTCATCTTCCCATTTCCCTTGGAACTCGCATACACCAGCTCACAACATGTTCTTTAGAATCTGATTCACTTTTTCAATTTGCCAATCTGTTTCAAGATGATTGGAGCTCCTAAAATTCAATTTGGTTCCAAGGGGTTTTTGAAGTGCTTGCCAAAAGAAATGGGCTTGAAATCTCTAAGGTCTATTTGACACTATGTCTGTTGGAATTCAACGAAATTGAACTATCTACTTAACATATAGCTGGGATAGTTTTTCAACTCCCCAAGTATTCCGAGTTGGCAGAAAATGGGCAGATTTAGTGAGTGGATCAACTGTTACACAGATGACATTTTTCTTTGAAGTAGAAAAGGGTAAACCCATGGCGAAGTCCACTGAGATTGAGTCCCATGTCCAAGTGGAGATTTTTAATGGTCCCAATTCACCCATGGCATATTGGTGCTCAGCTTTAAGCTTTTGGCAAATCAGACACTTGTCTGCATACTCTGTGATCTCATTCTTCATATTATTCCATCAAAAGTATTGTCTTAAGTCTCTATACATCTTGGTGCCACCTGGGTGCACCGAGTATTGTTTATTGGGAGCCTCTTCTAAGATCTTCTTCCTTAATTCCACATTTTTGGGCACACACAGCCGATTTGAAATCGCAAAGTTCCATCTTCATGTACAACAAATCTGAGTGACTTACCTCTCTTAAGATTTTTCTTTACCCTTTGGAGTTCAGGCTCATCTTCCTAGTTCACTCGAATTTCCTCCATTATGGAGAGCTGTAAAGTAAGTGCGGACAATTGAACACGTGCTTGCCTATATGACACTAATTGAACATCCAAGTTCTCAAGTTCTATTAAGAGGTTCAATTGGGTAATTTGTGTTCAAGCTATGTTATGCCTCCTTCCTCAAGGCATTTGCAACAACATTTGTCTTTCCTGGGTGATATTAGATCTAGCCAATGCCTTTGTCTCAAACTGAGCTCTTTTTTTTTAGTGAAGGCATACTTCAAACTTTAATGATCTGTATAGATCTTACAACGTACTCCATATAAGTAATGTCTCCAAAATTTCAGTGCAAAGACCACAGTCGCTAGTTCCAGGTCATGAGTAGGGTAACTTCTCTTATAAGGCTTGAGCTATCGGGAGGCATAGGCTACAACTTTATCTTCTTGCATCAAAACACAACCCAACTTATTCTTCAATGCATCACTGTAGATATTGTACTCCCTACCTTCTACTGGCAGCGTTAGGGTTGGGGCGGTAGTTAATCATTGCCTTAATTCTTAAAATGCCTTTCACACTTCTTTGTCCACTTAAGCTTAATAGCTTTCTTCAACAAATTGGTCAGGGGAGATGCTATTTTTAAAGAAAATCCTTCACAAACCTTCGATGATAGCTAGCTAAACCCAAGAAGCTTGTAATCCCAATGACATTGGTGGGCCTTGGCCACTTTGTAATTGCTTTCCCCTTTTAGGGGCCAAGAATAATCCCCTCCTTTGAAACTACATGTCTCAAAAATTCTCTGTCTTCAAACCAGAGCTCGCACTTCATTAATTTGCCATGTAATTGGTGTTCCCTCAAGGTTTGCAACATTGTCTTCAAATGAGCAATGTGTTCATCTTTGTCCTTGGAGTATATCAAGATGTCATCCGTAAACTTGTTTAAATAGGGTCTGAAAACTCTATTCATAAGATCTATAAAGGTCATAAGGGCACTGTTCTGGCCAAAGGGTATCACCATGAATTCATAGTAACCACACCTGGTCCTAAACACGATTTTGGGGATGTCTTTAGGTTTAATTGTAAGCTGATGGTATCCAAACTTCTAATCAATATTGGAAAAGACTCATGCTCCTTGCAGTTGATCAAATAAATCATCCATTTGGGGCAAAGGGTATTTGTTTTTTTATGGTGATCTTGTTTAGCTCCTTGTAATCGATACACAACCTCAACGTTCCATACACTTTTACAAATAAAATTAGGGCACCCTATGGTAACACACTTAGTCTGATAAATCCATTATGTAATAGCTTATCTAATTGAATTTAAGTTCTCTAAGTTCTGTTGGGGCCATGCGATATAAGGATTTGGAGATGGCTTGGGCACCAGGGATCAGGTTAATCTCAAAGTCAATTTCTCTTTCAGGCGGTAATCCTTGTAACTCTTCAGGAAAAACATCTCTAAATTCACAAATTATATGAATATCTTCTGCTTTTTTCCGGTCTTTCTCTCCTTGAATGTCAATGGCATAACACAAAAACCTAATAAATCCTTGACACAATAGCCTACTTGCTTTCATAACATAAATTACGGGACATGGTTTTTCCTCTCTTTGCCCATAAAAACATTATTGTCTCCCTGTTTTATCGTTCAAAATAATCCCAAGGTCTTCACAATCAATCTTAGCCCCATACGTATGCAACCAGTTCATCCCCATAATGATATCAAAGTTTGACAAATCAAATTGAATCAAATATCTAGGAAATATGATTCCATCAATAGTAACAAGGCCAAGGTTTTAATAGATAGGGCACTCAACTATTGACTCATTGGATAACTTGATTATATAATTGGTTTCTGTCTTCATATACTCAAGATTCAATTGCATAGAAGATCGCGTAGATATATATATATATATATATATATATATATATATATATATACATATATATATTCGAATAAGTGGCACGGGAATCAAATAATACACAAAACGATTTTGAATTTTAAAAGAGAGCTCCACCTAAGCTGCTCGCTCATATAATTCTTGGTAGGTATGGATTGATTGACCAACTAATTAATTACAAATATAGAAAGCTAAACCTTTTTCAAATCTCCTCATCTTTAGTCTTTCAAATGATACAAACTGAGGAACAAACCTGAATAGTTTCATAACTTACTAGCACATTGCATTACCGTCACCATTCATCTTTAGTTTCATAAATTCTTTTTCCCTTCACCGTTAAACCATAACTTGGTAAAAGTTGGCTCTTAGTTCTTCCAGGAATTTATTCCAAGTGAATTCAGACCCTAATAGCCTATCCTTAATAGTGTTCCACCAAATGTTTGTGTCCCCATTTAGGTAAAATGCCCCAATATATGTTCACCTTTTTCTCATTTGGAACCTCTACTACTATAAAAATATTCTCCATCCGTCTAATCCATTCTTCTAGTTTCACTGGGTCATACTTTCCATCATATATTTTAGGGTTGCATCGCACTACCCTATCTGTTAATTTATTGACTTTAGGAGGGATTTTAGAAGGTGTTGGGGGAATTAGTTTTATCAACTCAAACACCAAGGTATACTAGTAATTAGGGTTCCCCGTGTTACTAGCCAACTCACAGGGGAATCGGGGCATTATATTAAAGTTTGATGGAATATTATATGAAGCTTGGTCACCTGACCCCTGACCATGATCTGAATTATCTCCTATATGAGTCTTTGCATTGTTTTGCACAGATTCAGACTTTCTGACTATATATTAAGTAGAGTAATTTAATCACTTAACTACAACCAACATATAAGATACGCAAATGCAATAGATTCAAACTAACATGGTTTAAGTATTATTTAAACATAACCGAAAGCTTCATTATATTTTTTCCATAACTGTTCGCTTACATGCATATACATGGTTCAACAAATGAATATCACATACAACTGACTACCAAAGGTCAGCCTTTACTCCTATTTCCTAACTAAAACACTACTTAGCTTCAATAAACTAAGTTCGCCGTATGCCAAAAAGAAGGAAGGATTAGTTAACTCAGTCAGAAGGATCTGTCTAACCATATGCAATGTCATAACCTGTACAAAATACATCTATCCAACTAATTGTATTATATAAATGTGAGGCTCAAAATGTAACCTAACTGAGATGTCAGCACCTAAATCAATCTAGCAATCCCTAGATGGGTTGCAGTCTTGGTCAGACTCATCCCCATGCGCCTTACCCAAGTTAAAACTATTGTCTGAGGCGCCTGACTCTGCATCCTCGACATCATGATCAATCTTATGCTCCCCCAATTCTGGGTCCTCCAGGACCTCGTCATCAGAGCTAAACCCCACTACCTCTGGTGTATTAGGAAGACCCACAACAATGTGAACCTCCCTTGATCCATCAAATAGAGGGATCCCCTTTCTAGATCCCGATGACTTTATGCTATTGGGCGACTGAGGAGAGCCCAGTACAGGTGATGATAGTGGAGGAGATGCAAAGTGTAAAGGAAATATATACTACTGAATGTCCATGTTAATCCCCCTCTGCTCAAACTCCTCCCTAAGTAACAACTCGATGGTAATGGTAGCCCAAGCCCCCTAAAGCTAGAACCTAGGTTTGTCACATCCTGCGGCTTCAGCAATCATAAAATCATGATATTGGGTCCTGAACTTGATCCAAGGGGTGACTATAGGCAAGAACCACAACTACCTACGTGTACAGACCGTAACACTATGAAACTGAGAAAAGAGGTCCTGCATATGGGCTACCATACTATCACGTAGTAAAGAGATGTGAGTCTCCACAGAAGTACCCGACATCATATTCACTACATATGAATCCATCTAACAAAGAAGAACATACAAGAAGAACATGTAAGAGACAAATTGGCATTTCTATTATCACAAATCTCTAACGATATATTATCAACCTTCACTAACCAACCTTTTCACCCTCCTACCTCTACTCTCCATACTCCATATCCCATTAAGGAAAATCGAACCTAGCTTTGATACCAAAATAGTAATGCCCCAAATGTGTATGCCTCACTTATTGTATACTTATTAACTAAGCCCTTACTTAAAAATGATAAACTCGATGATTAGGGCGTTATCACGGACCGGAAGGACAAGGCTTTAAGCACATGCACTGGATATAACATAGGTAAGCATAGATCACAATCATACACATTCAGATATTATCAAATCATATACAAACAAATGCGAACCACTATAAGGTTTACACACCACAATAGAGCAATTCTCTATAAAGTTTACAACTTCGTCAACTGAAGATCTCAAAGTTCAATTCCTAAAATATTCTTGAAACAACATCATCATTGATCCATCCATATTCCGTTGATCACTTACTTTCTTCAGCTAGTTTGCTAGCACGAAGGCGATTCACTGAGCATTTGCCGAAAACAAAACATGATAAATATTTCAAAATGTGAGCTGCAGCTCAGTACATGCATTCGTGTATTGTTAAATGATCATAGAAAAATTAGTTTGGTGCCTACTTTGTAATTCATTTTACTTTAAAACAATGAATGAGATGAATGTAAAAATGTATTACCAGTTATTATTTGGTAGTGAATGCCCTGTAACTGTTACAATCTGCGGATAGTTCTACACCTGCCAAGCCGATCGGGAGGCCTGGCTTGAGGCCGCGCAGGTAACTAAAGAGCAAGCGCAGTAAAAATGATAACTGATGGGGTCACTGATTAAGTGATAAATCACTAAGTAAACTGATTCATTTATACGCTTACCAAGACATTATAACTTTTATAAATGTATTCTACTTTCTAAAGATATAGGCAATGGATGTACCTGGGGTGTTTAAAATGCAATCACACTTGATATTATTTATGCACAATGAGGAACGATAGACTAGGCCTCGATTTTGCTTAAGAAATGCAATGATAAGTATATGTAGTTAGTAAACAATGCTCACTTTCATAATCTGTAACTTTAATAGAAATTAATTAATTAAATGGCATTCGTAAGTCAAGGTTTCTATTTGAGATAGATGACACTAAGATGACTTGAAAACTAAATATACTAAGGGTACATTAATTCGAGGTAAAATAAATTGGAGCAAAATAGACCAACGTAAAATAATTAAAATTATAATGAAATATGGGTTTTTGATATTTCTAAGATGATTAATACGGTTTTAAGGCCAAGAAGGGTATAGTTGGGTTCAAAATTGCTTTAATCACATGGGTTTGGCCCAACAAGCACCGTTCATGAGTCATTATTCTATCCACTTCTCCAATCTCATTCACATGCCCGTTTAACTCAGTTTTCCAACCCAATTGAGTTTTTGATCACAATCAAAGCTGCTAAAATTACTAAACTCCTCATTTTCTTTGCAATATCCATAATTATTTAGGAACTGTTGATTAAGCTCCCAAAATTCTAGTTCACAGTCTCGCAATATTTTATTACTGCTCCAAGGTCCACACTAGAAAATTCATATCTTTGAGCTCGACCTCAAACTGAGGCCTAAAACCCTAATATGAAAAGCTTAGGAAGTCTTGCAACTCTTTCATTGACACTACAAACACAACTACCATAACACGGCATCTAAAATGGAGCTTAAACAAAATTGTGCACAACTCCAATTTATCATGCACAATCTTAGTAAATTGACTATAATTTTTTCCAAAAAACTCGGAATACAGTGATTCAAAAGGCGTTTTAAAGATAACTCATTGCATCCCTATCTATCGAAAATCATAATTTTTGGATGCACCAATAAATACCAGTTTATTTCCAAAGTGCCCCTGTTGTTGGGCCTGTTTCTAACCCTAAATGCTGTTTTTTCCCTTAAACTACTAGTCTACCCACTCTTCTCAAAACAATTCATGGCAGACCCCACTCTCTTACAACCCTTGGTTCTATTCAAGACACAATTGACAATCCTCAAAATTCAACAAATTTAATTACAAGAGCACCACTCACAACTCATGCTTGATATTCAGGTTATTCATGAACACCAACAACACATACTCATTCAAATACTCAAATCATCATTATGAGCTGTAAATTATCACAAACTAACATTTATCCAACCTCCTAACATAATAAAAAGTGCATGCTAGTATTTATTCTAGTCATCAGAACATAAATCATAACCAAGACAATCACAAAAATCCAAAAATGAATCAAGATGGAGTTAGAGTTTACCTCACTTCAACCTTAAACAAGGGATGTGAAGTTGGTGTTCGGTGGTTGTGGGAGATGTGGGTGGCGGCTAGTGCTAGGCTGGTAGCTGCTTTGTCTAGCGTGGTGGTAGCAGGGGAAGGATGCGGCCGAAGTTGAGGGAGAAAGAGAGAAGAAGAGGAGAAATCCAATTTTGCTTTGTCTAGCGTTGAGATAGAGATTATCGCTTAGGAAATAAATATCCTTGTGAAAGATAGCTTTTAATAAATATAATTAAGCACAAATAATGGTTATTAGCTTAATACACTAGCACCAACTTTCTGGGCTATCAATTTGGGTTCAAATGAATTGGGCTTGAAGAGGAAAAAAACAATTTGTTGCAATAAAATTTGTACGTGGCTGAAAGTTAAATTTTTGTGGTATTATGGGAAATTATTTAACACTTAATCACATTCAATTATGCGTATTATCGATTCACCCGAAATTATCACGATAATTAAAACTAGAATTGAAAAGTTGGATCCAAAATGAATTTTTCCCAATCGGAATGATTAAGTGCGAAAAATAAATGTGAGGAATTGAAAATCATTGCTTAATTAAATAATTAAATAAACATGATTTAGGATCGGGCTATTACATAGATGGGGGTGGATTGATGGAGGAGGTGGTGGATGGGCATACGTTTGGCTTTAAAATTAGGAGGTGTAGGTCTACTACATTAGGCTTGTGGGTTCTCCACATTTTGAGACCTCTAAGAAAAGTTATTATGATTCTTCCATCCATGATTATAAGTGTTTGAGTAAGTATTATTGGTTGGAGGAAATCCTTGGGCAACATTCACTTATTCATTTACAACATCAAATGGACCAACAAAAGGACACTCAAAAGAAGCATGCATGTGACTAGTACAAATTGAACACACATCTTGCATAGAAGAGGAATTAGCCATTTGTTCATACACAATAATTGATCAAATTTCTTAGATAAAGTATCAACTTTACTGAATCCCCCCTTTACTTCCCACTTGTCTAGGTAGGTCAAAATGTGAGGAAGTGGCATGCAAATGTAAATTCTCACTCAAATGTTCAAATAAATTCCGAAATTCTTTAGGGGTTTTATACAAAAAACTACCAAAACGCATCTACTATCTGCCTATTGTGCTCCTCTAAACCAGAATAGAAACTCTGAACGAGTTGCCACTGAGGAACCTCAGGGTAAGGGCAACTTCGCAACAATTCTTTAAACCTTTCCCAACTTTTATGCAATTGTCCATTTTTTGTGAGAAAGTGGTTATGACACGTCTTGAAGCAGTCAATTTATCAACCGAGAAAAACCTTTTCAAGAATTCCTTTTGCATTTGGTCCCAAGTGGTGATATTTGACCTGATATCCACCCAAGCCTTAGCTTTATCTTTCAAAGAGAAAGGGAAAGGCTGCAATCGAAAAGCATCGTTAGAAAAATTATTTAAGAAAACAATGAAAAATATCTCCAAAAATGCATCAACGTGCATAAGGGTTTTCCTACCTCATAAAAGATGAGAACATTTGGATTAGGGAATGTTTAATCTTAAATGGCCCCGTAAGAGTGGCCATATGGGTACTCATAGTTGGATCAAAAGTGGCGGGAGTGAAATACTCCTTAACTTGCTTAAGTGGTGGGCTTTGTTCTTCAACCATGTTTTTCCGGCTGTCACATTTCTTTGTTCTTATCTTACTAAGGGTACGTTCAATTTTAGGATCGTATTCCTCATTGTCTAAAAACAAAGAGCGTCTACCAAGTATATAAAGCCACAAGCAACCACAAAAGTAATATAAAACGCCACCACGATAACTAGCAAACAAAGTAATAAGAAAAGAGAGGGAGAAGGGAGAAAAAAATAAAATAAAATAAAGATCATGGGGAGAAACAAATGAACAAAAAGGAAAATAGAATAAAATAAAAGACGATATAAATGAAATTAAAAGGGAAGAGGCTGAATGGTACTAAAAGGAAGTAATGGGAATAAAAATAATAATAATAACAAAAAATAGAAATAAAAGAATCAAATTAGATTATATTAGAAGGGAATAGGGAGAACGAAAATAAAATGGTTAGATTTAGAAGGGATGGGGTAAAATGAAAAAAATAATAAAACAGTAAAATAAGAATAAAAATAAAAGGGATGGGGAGAAAATAAATAACTATTTAGCGAGTTGGAGAGTTAGATTAGGCATGACAGAGAAGGGGAAGAAAAATAAATAACTACATAAAAAGAATAAAAGGAAAAGAACATTCAAAATCACTATTCGTTCCTTGGCAATAGCGTCAAAAACTTGATGTGAATTTTAGAAGTTTTTAAAAAAACCCAACTTACCTCCAAGTACACAAGATGATTGTTGCCAAATAAGTACTCTGGGGTCGTGTCCTATGAAAAACGGAAGCGATTTTTACTTTTCTCAACTAGTTAAGAGAAAAAAATAAAATGGGAACAAGAGATAAAATGTTAATCATTGTGCAAAGAGAGATCAATTTAAAGAGATACTAGAATTTCGATTTCACCAAAACTCTTAATATCGACTTACTAAATTCAATTAAGGTTTAATTAGTCTCTTCAAAACAATAGATTAGAAAAATGAATTATAGTTATTAATAAATAAACTCAACTAATAGTTAGCATGAATTATTCAATTTGGACATAATTCACCTAATTCCTAGTCTTGTTTAATCAATCAATAACCAAAATTTTTGAACGCAATTGTATAATTATTATATTAGTCAGCAAGGTATAATATGAATAAATAAGATAGTAAGTTAATCAATTGTAAAACAACATATATAAACAATCGAAATAAATTTCATAATAAATTAAAAGCAATTAAATAGCTCAAAATTATGCAATAAAAAGAGAAAAATTTTAAATGAAATTAGAAAATTTGACAAAGTAAGTCAATGATCCATCTCAATCCTAGATAAACAACGTAGCCAATCATAGGTAGAGAAAATACCATTGAAATTAGACTAGTCATATTTCAATTGATCATATATTTCAATCCCTATACCTATACTTTGATGCTTTCATTACGAAATATCAGCACAATGAAAGATGAAACTCTCTAATTAGGCACGTAGATGAGATGAAAGAGAAGAGAAAAATAGCAAGTGTATCTTATTTTCTTCTAATTCTTTCAGTCCAAATACTTTTGTCTAGCGCAAGCTCTCTCTAATTATTGACAATGGCAAGAAGAGAAGAGTGAAAATTGAAGAATATTGATGATGAATTGATGATATGAATTGATGCCCCTTGCCTCTCTATTTATAGTGGAGTTTGCCCCTCCTTTTTCTCCTTTTTCATAGTGATTATTTATCGCCACAATACGTGCCTAAAAATCAACTTGACCAAGTGTTGCCAGCTGCGCCTCAATGTTAACATTTCAGTTTTGGCAAACAAAACTCATGCTAGGCCATGAAAAATGAAGGGAGAAAGAGTGATGTGCTTGGTTTTAATAGTAAGGTTGGACTAGGCACAAGTCTCAACTGCTGGGTGGGCCAAGGCCAAATAGGCCCGCATGGTGGAAGGACACGGAGGAGGGAACACGAGAGATGAAGGAGACTGTTAGGTTCATGCACTGAACTGAAGCAAACAAAAAAAAAAGGCCCGTATGGGGCTGGAGATGGAGAGTGGGCTACAAAGCTTAGGAAAAATAGGCCCAACCAGCTGAGAAGGAGAGCGAGGGAAAGAGATAGACAAATTGGGTATGGGCTGTGGGTTCTAATAGGAAGCACTAGCCCAGACGAGTTCAATTGGAGAGAGAAAAGTGAGAGCTGGTCTGCTGGGCTAGGTGCTGAACTGGGATGGGCTGGCTTGTTGAGCTTCATTAGAGCTGCTCCACTTCAGTCCACATGAAACCGAATTCAATTACTTGATCTCGCACCACAATTTATTCCTTCTTTCCTACCTAAATATCATATAAAATATGCATTATTTTTAATTTAAAATGCATGTCAAAAGACTTTAAAAATTGGTAAAATAGAGAAAATCACTCATAAAAATATGAGTTATCAAAACATAAGGAAATTAAGAGACAGTTCATAAGTTATAGAAAATTATGTTGGTCCATCTAAAGCAAAATCTTTGTTTTGCTTTTTGCATTTTATATGAATTTGCTAGTGCAACTTGATATATATGAGGAAGTGTTGTTTTGAATTGGGTGTTGATTTGAACTATTGAACAAATAGGAAAGGCAACAAAATTTCAATGTAGTGTGTATTTTTTGAATGGCTAAGTGATTTTGTCTTTTTATGTAATGACCGCAAGCAAGGAAAGTTTTGAGTGTCATATGCTACAATTAATTAGGAATATGGGTTTTTGTTGCAATTTTTGTAGGATTTACGAGAGGATGTAATTTCTTCACCTGAGGATGAGGTTACAAGTAATGAAAATGCAAATGACGATGAGTTTTTATAGGTTGATCCTAAAGATAAAGGTGAGCACAATCAAGATGGGAATATGAAGAAGAAGAAGGATATGAAGAACAAGATAGTTAGCTTATAATTGATCAATTTAATTTAGCTAGAACACTTGGTGAATATCATTATTTAAGTACTTAGTACTAATACTTTGAATGTTAAGTATACTTCCATGAAAAGTTTGTACAATGGTGGTGTAACACCCCAAATGTAAATAATTCATCGTTTGCGTTCTCTTCATTGTATTCACCAATTAGAAATATTATCCCAAATGATCAGGGCGTTAAATGTGTAACATCCCAAATGTACATAATTCACTGTTTGCGTTCTCTTCATTAGATTCACCAACTAGAAATATTATACCAAATGATCAAGGTGTTACCGCCCTCCAAAAAGGACAAGGCTTTACTATAAATAAGAAATATAGTAACGCTAAACAACGTTTGCCATCACAAGGAATTCACACAATCACAACCCATCAAACCATATATAATCAATTCTAACACCAAACCATTCAATTATTCCAAGGTTTACACCAAAATATAGTAACTCTTGTAGAGTATACAGTTTCAACATCAAAATATTTCACAATACAGTACTCAAAACATTTCAGCAATAAAACACCTCTATTCCTTTTAGACTTTCTCACTCACTTGTCTTCTCCAGTCAGCTTGTCAACCTGAGAGCGATTCACTGAGCATTTTCCTAAAACAAAACATGAAGACATTTCAAACTGTGGGCCAAATCTCAGTACATGCATTTCTGTATTGTTAAGTATTCTTCAAAAAACTGATTAGGCCGGCATTGCAATTCATTTTAATTTAAAACAAGCTATGAGATGAACATAAAACTGCATTGCCAGCTATTAACTTATGGTGAACCCCTAGTAACTGTTACAATATGAAGATAGGTGTACACTTGCCAAGCCGATCGAGGGACCCAGCCTGAACCTGCGTGGATGATTCAAGGGTAATGCCCTATAACTGATAACTGATAGAGTCACTAATTATGTGACAAACCACTGATTAAACTGATTCATTGATGTACTTACCAAAACATTATAATTTTGATAAATACGTGTTGATTTCTAAAGATACAGACAATAAATGTACCTAGAACTTTGAATGAAATTTCACTGAATATGATTACGCACAAAAAGGGAGGAAATGATAAATGAGGCCCTGATTCTGTACAAAAATATCATTATGAGAACATATAGTTAATGTATTTACTTTCATTATTAATACTTTAGTAAAAGAAAAAGTAAAGCGTAATAGGGGCTAAAGTAAATGACTCGCAACCTAATCTCCCAACCTCGATTTGAGACCTAATTCCCCAATATAGAAAGCATAAGAAGTCTTGAAACACTTTTGTTTTGAACACGAAATAGGATTCCCACGATAGGGTTCCCAAAATGGGGCTAAAACACAAGTGTACCAGTTTTGGTTGAACTTGCGCAGTTCTAGCAAAATGGCCATAACGTTTTCCACCAAACTCGGATTAAGGTGATACAAAAGGCATATGAAAGATAACACACTGCTCTATCTACCCACTAAAAAGATTAATTTTTGGCTAGGCTGATCATTACCAATTTATTGGCAAAGTTTCCCCTATTTTCTGCCATTTCCCAACCCCACTGTCATTGCTTTTTCCTCTCTTTTCACACAAATCCTCATCTAAAATCAATCCTTAAAATCATGTAACAAAGCTTTGGTCTTTCCCATCATCATACAAAGCCACTAATTTCTCTTCATAATCATATACATCAAATATTTATTTCTCAATCAAATATACACAAATAACATCCTTGCTATTAAAGGAAAGCTAAACGTTGCATAATCATTAAAATCCTAACTTTTGGCCCACTTTTCACCTCTAACTCAATTAAAACCCCTCCAACACTACCATAATCATTTATGATGTTAAAGATTGCCAAAATAAATACAAAACAATCCATAAACTTCACTTAAGCTTAAACTTGCATGACCATGAACCATCTCAACTCCCACTTACTTCCAAGCTTCACCAACAATTTAAAACACCAAAACAACTCTTATTTCTATCAAAACAACAAGATTAACATTCAAAAAATAACAAAACAAGAATCAAAACTATAATACACATCAAAAACAAAAAGAACAAGGTTAGGGTTTACTCACTTGTTGCCTAGAAAAGATGTGGGAGAAGTGGTTGATGAAGATGGGGTTGAGAGGAGATGGTGGCTGAGTTGTGGTGGTGGAGTGGTGGCGATGGTAGCTTCGAGGAGCTCCTAGTGGCAGTACTTAGCACAAGGGGGAGGGGGGTCGTGGGTATGAGAGGATAGGGGAGAGAGAGAGAGAGAGATATGTGTGTGGGTTTTATGATACTCGGCTAGGAATGAGTCAAAAAAGTTTACTTGGCTGAATTTATGCCCCTAGAAAGTAGCTTTCACTAATTACAATTATGCATAAATCATGGTAATTATCTTGGTTGAATTAAGTAAAATCGTTGGGCCACAAATTGGGCCAAAATGAATTGGGCTCGGTAATAAAATGCTCTATAACAATACTGTTTTTGTGCAGCTCGAATTTAAACTTCTATGATGTTATGGAAAAATTATTTAATCAATCAGATTATAATTATCAAGGCCTGCTATCAACCCTCACAAAATTTTTGCTAATAGATAATTAAATAAATAAATAAAACCCGAATTGCCAAGTGAAAGCCCAAATGAAATTATTTTTTTTCCATTGAGATGATTAAATGCGATAAATAAATATGATAAATTCATTAACATAAGGTAATTAAACAAATAAACATAATTTAGGGTCGGGCTATTATAGCCTTCCCCCTAGAGAGTTTCGTCCTCAAAACTTACGAACTTTAACATGTCATGCAAAATTATCTCAAATAAATGTGGGTACTTGGCTTTCATTTCCTCTTTAGTCTCCCAAGTGGCTTCTTGTGAGGTATGGTTTGTCCAACGCCTTGACTAAAGGTATCTGCTTGTTGCACAGCTGCTTAATCATGCGATCTAGTATTTGGGCTCCTCATATGCTAGATCCTCAATTATTTCAATAGGTTCAAAAACAATGGTGTGGTCCAGATCTGGAATATACTTCCTGAGCTGAGATATGTGAAACATGTTATGCACGTGTTCTAGTTCGACTGGCAAATCTAGTCGATATGCTACGGGATTTGAATTTTCAATTATTTCATAAGGTCCAACATATCTTGGACTAAATTTGCCTCATACTCCAAAACTCTTGATACCCTTAGTTGGCGAAACTTTCAGAAAAATTTTATCGCCTACTTGAAACTCCAGAGGCTTTCTTCTCTTGTCCGCATAACTCTTTTGCCGACTCTGGGCAACCCTAATGTGCTCTGAAATTTGTCTTATTGTTTCGATGGTTTCCTAGATCATTTCGGGACCTATGATCAATGTCTCGTCCAAATAACTCTAGCACAGTTGGGTTCTACATTTTTTCCCGTATAAAGCCTTAAACGGGGCCATTTTGATAGTGGACTGGTAGCTATTGTTCTAAGAAAACTCCACCAGTGGTAAATCGTCTTCCGACTTCACTTAGAACTCCGATACACATGCTATTAATGTGTCCTCTATAATTTGATTTACTCTTTCAGTTTGCCCATCTGTTTCAGGGTGATAAGAGCTACTAAAGTTCAATTTGATCCCAAAGGCTTTTTGAAGTGCTTGCCAAAAAGGGGCTTGAAATCTTTTATCCCTATCTGATATTATGTCTAGGGGGATCCCATGTAGTTGGACTATCTCCTTGATATACAGTTGGGCTATTTTTTCAATTCTCCAAGTATCTTTAATTGGCAGAAAATGGGCCGACTTGGTAAGTCGATCAACTATGACCTAGATAGCATTCCTCTTTGGGGCAGAAAGGGGCAAACCCATAACGAAGTCCATTGAGATTGAATCCCACTTCCAAGTGGGAATTTCTAGGGGTTGCAGTTCACCGATGGGACGCTGATGTTCTAATTTAACCTTCTGACAGGTTAGACACTTGTCTACATGTTCTAATTTAACCTTCTAACAGGTTAGACACTTGTCTACATGTTCTGCAATCTCCTTCTTCACATTATTCCACTAGCAGTATTTCCTTAAGTCTCTGTACATCTTGGTGCTTCCTGGATACACCGAGTAGCGAGTATTGTGAGCCTCCTCTAGGATCTGTTTCCTCAATTCCTCATTTCTGGGTTAACATAGGCGATTTTATAATCGTAGGGTCCCATCCTCATGTACTACAAACCCGGGAGACTTCCCTTTGTCTAAATTTTGCTTTATTACTTGGAGTTTAGGATCACTTTTCTAGTTCACCCGAATTTCCTCCAATATGGAAGGTTGTAAGCAGGTAAGTACTGATAATTGAACATTTGCCTGCCCATGGGACACTAGTTGAATTCTCAAGTCCTCAAGGTCTCTTAAGAGACTCGGTTGAGTAATCACCACTGTGTTTGAACTATGTTACGCTTTCCTACTCAAGGCATCCACTACAACACTTGCTTTTCCTGGATGATATTGAATATGCAAATCATAGTCTTTCAGCAACTCAAGCCAACGTCGTTGTCTCAAATTAAGCTCCTTTTAGGTGTAGATATACTTCAAACTTTGATGCCCAGGGTAAATCTTGCATGATACTCTATATAAGTAATGTCTCCAAATTTTCGATGCAAAGACCACAGCTGCTAACTCCAGGTCATGGGTAGGGTAATTTTTCTCATAAGGCTTGAGCTGTTGAGGGCATAAGTTACTAATTTGCCTTCCTGAATAAGAACACACCCTAATCCATTCTTTAAAGCATCATTATAGGTGGTATACTCCTTTCCTTCTACTGGTAACGTTATAATTAGGGCGGTAGTCAATCGCTGCCTTAGCTCTTAAAAAGCTCTCTCACATTTCTCTGTCCACTCAAATGTATTCGCTTCCTTCAACATATTAGTCAAGGGCGAAGCTATTTTCGAAAAGCCTTTGACGGACCTTCGATAATTGCCTACTAAACCCAGAAAACTCCTGATCTCGGCGACATTGGTAGCCCTTGACCATTCCGTGATTGCCTTCACCTTTTGGGGGTCAACTTTGATTCCATTTTTGGTAACCACATGTCCTAAGAACACCCCTTCTTCCAACCAAAATTCATACTTCTTTAATTTGCCATAAAGTTAATGTTCCCTCAGGATTTGTAACACCATCCTCAAATGACCAGCATGTTCCTCCCTGTCCTTAGAATAAATAAGGATGTCATCTATGAACACCACTACAAATTTATCCAAATAGGGTCTGAAGACCCTGTTCATAAGATCCATGAAGGCTACGGGGGCATTGGTGAGGCCGAATGGCATTACTGTAAACTCATAATGACCATACCTGGTCCTAAACGCAGCCTTGGGGATGTCTTTAGGTTTAATCTTAAGTTGATGGTACCCTGACCTCAAATCAATCTTAGAGAAGATTTCTGCTCCCTACAGTTGATCAAACAAATCACCTATTCATGGCAAAGGGTATTTGTTTTTTATGGTGATCTTGTTCAGCTCCCTGTAGTTGATGCATAGCCTTAAGGTTCCATCCTTTGTCTTTACGAACAACACTAAGGCACCCCATGGTGACACACTTGGCCTGATAAAGCCCTTCTATAACAGCTCATCTAACTGAATCTTCAGTTCCTTAAGCTCAGTTAGAGCTATATGATATGGGGCTTTGGAGATAGGCTGAGCACCAGGGATTAATTCAATTTCAAAATCAATTTCCCTCTGCGAGGGTAGTCCTGGTAACTCTTCCGGAAAAACATCTTCAAATTTGCAAACTGCAAGAATATTTCCTACCTTCTCTTCTTTGGTTTAGGTATCAATAGCATAACACTAATATACAATACACCTCTGACATAATAGCTTACTTGCTTTCATAGCAGAAATCAAGGAACAAGATTTTTCCTCTCTCTGCCCATAGAAAGGTACTCCTCTCCCTTTTTCATCCTTCAAAATAACCTTAAGATCTTCATAGTCAATCTTAGCTCCATAAGTGTACGACCAATTCATTCCGAAAATGATATCAAAATCAGACAAATCCAATTAAATCAAATCCACAGGGAACGTGGTTCCACCAATGGTAATGGGAACAAGTTTATAGGAGATGGGGTACTCAATCACATAATCATTGGGTAGGTTGATCCTATAATTAGTTTCCGTTCTCCTACACTCCAGGTTCAATTGCATGGCAGATCGGGTGAATATAAATGAATGAGTAGCACCCGAATAAAATAATACACAAAATGACTTTGAATTTAAAAAGAGAGTTTCAATGACTACCGTACAAGAGGTGACAGCTTCCTTCTTGCTCATTACATACGCCTGTCCTACTGCTATAGACCTTGGAGGTGTGGCCCTTGGTGAGGTGAGGCCAAGGGTTTTGCTGCGCCCTTATCCACCTCCTTTAGTCTTCGTCGGCAGGCAGCAATGAGGTGTTCCGGGCTTTCACACCACATGCATTTGTTGGTTCCTACTCGGCATTCAAGGGTGATGTGATTTGTTCTTATGCATTTCCCAAGGGCTCTGCTAAGCGTGCAGGACGGTCTTGGGAGGAGCGGGAGAAGGTTTCTTCTGGTTCACACTGTCCTTCGGAGTTCCTCACTCAAACCCTTTTCTCTTTTGGTTGATCGGGTTCAGGGCTCTCAATTCTTCCTTCACTCGCTCCAATTCAACAGCTCGCTCATATAGCTCTTGGTAAGTCTTCCTTCAGTGATTGGAATAAAAGGGGGTCAATTGGCTTATTCCTGTACATATGGGAATGCCCAAGTAATTGTTCTAGTTTCTTAAGTTGCTGATTATTTAGGTTTGGATTGTTGTTTTGGACTATATGGATTGAATTGGCATCACCCTATTTGTCATATCGTCTTCGTTTTGTTTCTTAAATGGCCTCTTATTGTTCTACAATTATAGGCAAATTATTATGTACACCCGGAAGACGTGCTCCCACATCTATTTTTTATATATTTTTTTAGAGTATATTTATCATATATTTTATAGTTTAATATATAATTGCTTATACGTCATATGGGTGTGCATACACTCGAGTGCATGGTATAGGCTTTAACAATTATATCTTGTCGTTCTTTACGTTTGGCTTCGAGCCTACTTACTAGCTAGGAACTTAATAAGGTTTACACCAAGGTTTCCATTTCCAAGACCAACCATTGATATAGATTCAGAGTGGGTTAGTTCTTGGAAGATTAGCTTTTGTGATCTGATTAGTCTCCTTGTACTATTTCACCTCCAAGATGGGTCATCTTACCTTTCTAAGCCCAAAAGATTCGATGTTTTAGGAAAAAGGAAAACAAAAGAAAATGAAAGTATTTTTTTGGGAAAAGGAGTGAAGGTTTTCAATTGTTTAAAAAGTGGAAAAAGATAAGGAAAAAAAACCTACAACCTGTGTCCCCCTAAAAGGCAAGAAAGAAAGAAATGAAAGAAATTAAAAGACCAAAGGTTCCCATCGTAGGCTTCACAGAAGCAACTACATTGGCACATGCACATGAATTGAAATCCAAGCGTATGTCATATGTTCAAAGGTTCAATTTGTTTGATTGGTTTTGCTCTAATGTGACCTGAAACCCTAGACATGGCTACCCTACGCAGTATGGGAAAGGGTTAGATGATACTTGATTCTTCAAAAGGAATGCTAAGGAGGAGTATTCACAAGTGGGGATGGACCTTTCAAGATAATTCTTTGACCATGCGAAAAAGACAATGTATTAAGGGGCCCCAATGCTGAAGGCAAGTTCCATAAGTTAAACGCATCACGAAAGTTTGACCCAAGTTTTTCCTAGCAATTTAGTCACCCAAGTACAAAATGCAAATTGCCTAATAATTTTTAAATTTGGGAAATTTTCATTTATCTTTTATTCTTTTCAAGTCTCCTCCTCTTAAATGTCCTTAGTGGAGTTGTCACTAAAAGCACCGAGGCCAAGGGCAGCGATTGGCTTTCAGCTAACGTTACTTTTTTTATGGCCCTTTTGAGAAAGTTTTGAGCAAAGATAGAGTTGTATGCATATATTTTTATTTTGGAAAGTATACAATACCATTTTGTTTTGGTGAAAAAATTAATTTTTAAAATTTTAGGAAAATATACGAAACAATTTTGTTCAGGAAACAAAAATGTGGAAAAAAAAATCCCCAATCCCGAATGGGGATAATATGAATCCATGGTTGCAACCATGAGCTTAGATCAGAGGCGAAAGTAAGATTTGACAGTTAAGATAAACTAGTATCAGCCTACTAAGGAGGGAAAAGGAAAATAGGAAAAATTTTCCTAAACTCCATGCAAGATACCAGCTTCTTATGGTTTAGTATTTTATGGATGGCAAACATCAACGCATGACTTGGATGGTGACCACTTGAATTTAGTCCAGTTAGAATAACAGAAAATGACAAAACTAGAAAAAAATTACGATCACTTAGTTATTTATATAATCTGGTACAATAAATGAAAAAAACAAACTCTAAACATGTTCATTAAGATGGATCAAAAGAAACATGATAAGAATTGAAGTTCATTTATTGTCCTTGTTTATGATCCTCAAGACGTCCCTCGATCCAGCTTAACAAGAACAATCAACAAGATCCAAAGTTAACGTATGCAGAAGGCTAGTTCAAATCAAGAGTTTCATGTGAAAAAGGGGTGCATAAGACGAGAGAGAGAAAGAGAGAAGGATCGTCACTCCATGAGGAAAAATATGAAAATTATGAATGCTTAAGGGGCGAGGATGATCCCCTATTTATGTTAGAGGGGTAAAGAAGAGACCTGCAGGAACTATGAAAATGTTCAAGTGTATGTAATATAAACCAGTTTATTGAAGATTTTATAGAATATCTTAGCTGTGGTAATAACATTTGAAGCTGTTACGCCTAGTGGCATGGCTAACTTCGCCACTTAGAGGATCTTTCAGGGAATCTCGTCCTAAAGGCATGTCAAAACATGCTATTTGAACATTATTTATGGCTGTTGGGCCTGTTTCTATAATGGTTTACCATTTTATTTTATTTTTTTGTTTGAGATAATGTTGTCGGGAGGCATCTATCTCTATAATGGTTAATCATGCCCTTGCTATTGCATCCTTGAGGTTCGAGGTTCACCTAACCTCAGTTTTACCCGTTTTGAGCAGGGTTTTTTTTTTGGTTTGCTATTTCCGCATTTTTTTATAGAAATAAAAATGGAAAATACTTTTGTATATTTTAAAAACCTTTTTATTGTAAGAACTAGTTTCTTAGAATCTTAGAGCAAATTGTTCTACCACTAACAAAACCAAAACGGGTCGACATCATGGTGTTACTTCATATAGCAATGTTATGAGCCGGACCATGTTGGAAGACACAAACAGACGACTACAGTAACATAATTAAATGATGTTCTAGAGATCTGTGCTTCCACTTCCTACAGAGCGTGCACCTTAAAATTTGCAGCCCATATAGAGTTGTCAGAAGCCATAACTTGATAATCCCAACATACATTAAGAATAAAGAACCCCAAAACATGTGATATATATGATTATGGTTGTTATTTCCCATTGTACATAATGGTAGAGCAAGTTGACTCGGATTCCCTTGATCAAATATCACATTGATGCCTATGCCTACGTGTGACCAACTAATCCACTAGGGGAGAAAAGAACAAGTAAAAGTGTTCAATCAATGTTGGTATGGAATGAAGACGACCTCAACAACAATAACAACTACTACCACTACTACTTCTAGTGTGGATCCCACTTTTGCGGGGTTTGGGACGATCCAAATATGGGTATTCTTATCTTTGCAGGCCGATTCTAAAAGACCCACATATAAATGAAAAAAGAAAATTTTGAAGTTAAAACCTTTGATAGACAAAAGGTAATGCAAAAGAAGTAAGTTAAAAAGCAACATAAAACATAAAACAGCATAGGAGAGACCTCAATGAAACCAAAGGTGAGATTACAATAACTTTGTTAAGACAATGGTACTACGAGCATCTAAAAATACGGCTGACAAAAGACAAATTAAAGGCAAATGCAACATAACAGCAATGCTACCATTCATAAGCTAATTGAATACCAAGAAGCTAGTTACTTATGGCGTACAACGTAATCCTATACCTTTACAAATTTCTATCCTGATCCATGTCCTTCATTAGCCATAAAAATTCTAAATCATGTTTAATCACCTCGTTCCATCTTTTCTTTGATTGTCCTTTGCCTCTTCTATGCTTCGTAAGGCTAATAATCTCATATCTTCTCACATGTGCATCCACACTCTTCTTTACGTGGCTAAACTATCTAAGTTTATCCTCTCTCATCTTATCTTCTATGGGTGTCACTTTTACCCTATTTCTAATTACCTCATTCTTAATCCTATCTCATCTCGTATGGCCATAGATCCATCAAAATCATCCTCATCTCTGCTACCATCAACCTCTGAACGTGGGTCCTTTTTATTAGCCAACACTCTAACATGTACGACAATGCTGGTCTTACTACCATATTACATACTTTTCCTTATCATCATACAAGAATCATTTCATCACATAGCACTCCTAAAGCATTCTTCCATTTTTTCCATCCTACTTGTATACGTTGGTTGATGTCTTCTTCAATATCCCCTTTTTCTTGAATGACCAAACCCAATTATTAAACTTCTCAAGCCTTGGTATTGCCACCCCATCAATGGTGACTTCTCCATCACCCTCTTTCCATCCATTGAAGCCGCAACTTAAATATTTTGTTTTTCATCTACTTAACTTAAAACCTCTAGCATCTAGGGTATGTCATCATCACTCAACTTATTGTTGACTCCTACGCTAGTCTCATAGATAAGAACAATGTCATCTACAAATAGCACATACCATGGTACCTCATCTTAGATCCCTAAAAGCTGTTTGTGTCTCCTCCTAGGTCATAAGACTTGACATTACTTCATCTTGCATACCCTTAATAACTCAAATATATGCAATCGACATTCATTTCTTCTCTAGGTATCCCCATGACACTTCACGCGCTACTATATTATGAGCTTTCTCTAGATCTATGAACACTATGCAGAAATCCTTTTTCCTATCCATGTATGATTCTATAAGCCTTCCAAAAAAGTGTACTGCCTCTGTAGTCAATTTACCTGGCATAAAACCAAATTGGTTGTCTCATATTGAAATATCCTTCCTTAACCTTCTCTCGATCATGCTTTAAACTTCATATTGTGGCTAAACAGCTTACAACTTTATAATTATTAAAATTTTAAATATCACCATTGTTCTTGTAGAGAGGGACGATTGTGCTGCGTCTCCATTCGTAGACTTATAAGAATAACATTAAATAGCTCATTTAACCACTTTACTCCCTCTTCACCCTAACATTTCCACACTTCCACAGGGATTTGGTCTAGGCTCACTACCTTTCTATTGGTCATCTTAGGGCCTCTCCAATCTTGCCTACGCTAATAGGGTTGCAAAATCGATAGTTATGTGCCTTTGACGATACCTTTTTCCCCCTCCTTTGGGGATTCTCAGTCATTTCACCATTGAATAGCTTATAAAAATACATGTGCCATCTTTCTTTTATTACTGCCTCCTCTAATAGGACCTTACCATCTTCATCTTTGATGCACCTGACATTACCTAAGTCATTTGTTCTCCTTTCCCTAATAGTTGATAGCTTAAACACATCCTTCTCACCTTTTTTAGTCTTAAGTTTCTAGTACAACCTTTCATAAGCGGTGTTCTTAGCTATAGTGATCGCTTTCTTTTCTACGTTGTTTTATGGCTTGTACCAACCATTGTTAGCCTCTTTTTCTTTGATGGTTCTACTATTGATTAAAGCAACATATACTCCTTGTTTCTCCTTGACTTTCACTTTTACCTCCTCATTCCACCACCAAGCTCCTAGTATTTTGTTTCCACCTCCTCTTGATGTGCCTAAGACTTCCTTAGTAATCATCCCAATGTACTCTGTCTTGATTCCCACATTGTGTAGAGACATCCTTTACTTCTTTTCAACTCCCTTTTGCTTTAATCTTTTCCGATAACTTTGTTGCGTTCTCCTTAGTAAGATTCTACCATCTAACTCTAGGATACCCAACACTTCTCTTCTTCTTCTATGAACTTTTAATTTCCACATCTATCACCAATATCCTATGTTATGTCCCCAAATACTCACTCGGTATCACTTTGCAATCTTTACAAATCCTCCTATTGTTTACTTGAATTGGAAAATAGTCAATCTGAGTTTTTGTGATGCCACTCTTAATGGTCACTAAGTAGCCCTCCTTTGTCTTAAAGTAGGAGTTCGCAATCAACTTAAAAGCAACTGTAAAGTCTAGAATTAATAACCCTCCATTATTCCTTTGCCCATAACCGAAACCTCAATGTATTATTTCATATCCATATGCTTTCATTCTAATACATCTTTTTATGTTGTCCCGAAGAAAAGGTTCTCACTCCAAAGTACCCCTAAATAACCATATCCAACTCCTGCCAAAGTTGTTTCATAATGTTATACCCCAACCCTGTTTGTGGTGCGTAAACATTAACTACATTGAAAATTGCTGACCTCACCACTAACTTCATGGGCATAATGCAGTCACTCTAATGTCTTAACTGGACAAGTTGATTAGCCACCTCTTTATTGACCAAAATACTAGCTCCATTTCTCGCTCTATTAAACCCCAAATACTAGAGCTTATACTCATCAATATCTCTAGTTTTAGCTCAAACCCACATAGTTTTTTGAACACAGGCTATGTTAATCCTGCGTTTATGTAAAGGTTAAACTAATTCTATTGACTTACTTATAAGAGTCTTAATATTCCATGACACAAAACACAATCTCTAGTCCCTGGTCCCCTCCTAGCCCATTTTTGACCCGGAGGACACGTTTGAGCTAATGCATTGCTCTTTACTGGCTTATGTAAAAAAGATAAAAACAAATACTAACAAGAATAACACGAGAACAATAACAACAACCACAACACTAACAAAATAATGATAAAATAATAATAATAATAATAATAATAATAATAATAATAATAATAATAATAATAATAATAATAGTAGTAGTAAAATTAGTGACCAACAGTTAAATAACTGATAAATGGGAATGATGAAGCTGACTAATTAAATAACTACGAGAAACAATCTAATATCTGAAGAATTGACTTAAAACAAATTGGAACAATTGGAATAATTAATGGAAATGTTAAAGATGGCTAGACTAAGCAAATAGTATAGGGCAGCCCGGTGCACAAGCATCCCGCGTTTATGCAGGGTCCGGGGAAGGGCCGCACCCCAAGGATTTGTTAGAATTTAATTGGTTAGAATAAGATTTAAAAAAAAAGAAATATCAAGGATTTGTTCTTTTCTGCGATTGGGAGTATTTAGCTTATAGCTTACAGCTCCTTGCACCTTCTTATATCTCATTACATTTTATTACATCTCCTTATATATTTTTTATAATATTCAGCTTGTCCTCTATTTTTCTCATTTTTATAGAAATATATATATTTTTTTATATACTACCAATATGAAAATGATACAACTTTTTTATGAAGATAGAATTTGCATATATAAACATAAAAACAGAATTTAATGAAGTCAATTAATAGTTGAGTTTCGAGATGAAGCATACATGCCATTATAGAGAAAATAAATAAACATGTTTTAAAATTAAAATACAAAAATCACATTTATGCTTGAGCTTCGACATAAATTATGTATGAAAATAGTCAAACTATTGGTGACAAAAACATTTCAGCTATTTCATCCATAAGTTCATTCATAACAACTTGGTTGCTATCATTGTACAATTGACACTACAAAAACGGTGCTCCAATCCGACGGAAAAAGCGATGGTGTTGTCCCCTGTCGGCATGCACGATGGAAAATTAGATGGGATCTGACGGAATCCGTATTTCCAACAGATATTTCGACGGATTTTTTTCTATTAGAATGTCCGACGTAAATTCCGCGGGATTTTGAATTTTGACAGAATCTCAAAGGAATTTCCATCGGAATTCCCAAGCTCAATTTCCCAAAAAAATTTCAAATTTGGCTTTTAAGTTGCGCGATGAAATGAAGAGACAGAGCAGCGAGCCTCAGCCGCGAAGAGAGAAAGAGACCAATGAAGAGAGAGAGAGAGAGTGCAATGAAGAGAGAGAGAGTGCCAGGGTTGCCGATGATCGGTAGAAAAGTTTGTCGTCGTTCATAATTCACCGGTAAGTTGTTCAATTTCAGCTAATTTGTTCCTTAAAATTGAAATTTTTAAGTTAATTGGTGTTTTTGGTGGCGGTTGATTTGTTGTTCATGGTTTGAAGGGTTGCCACCACATTCGCCTTCACCCTGCTGCTGCCTCCCCTACCTTTTTGCCGCTCGTTCTGCCGGTAGTTGGGTTATTTTTTCGGGGATTTAGTGGCGCTAATCACGTATGTTTATTGAAATTATTGTGTTTTGAAATTATATTAATTTGGTATATGTTGTTTAATTTTGTGAAATTTAATTTTGTAGTGTATATGTATACTGGATTTGATTTATTTTGTTTGGTAAATTATAGATGTGGAAAATATGGATGTAAAGTATGTTAATTTTTTATTTGATTTGTGAAGCATATTTATTTGGATAATTTATATTTATAAAAACTGTTTAATTATTATAAATTGTTGAAGTATGTTAAGCACGTTTAATGTGTTTTTTTTTGTAAATAGTTTAAGTTCGTTAAATATGGCTATTTTTTGGTTCGAGTGGATAGGTATCTTGAGTATGTTTTTTTTTTGGTTTTGTTCGATTTGTTATATATATTAATTTTGGGTAAGTATGTCAAGTTTAAGTTTATTTTAGGTATGTTTAATTTTTTGTATGATTTGTTTGATTTGTTAAGTATGTTTATTTAATTTTTGGTAAATAGTGTTTTGTTTATTTTTTCGAGCATGTTTATTTAGATGAAATGTGAAATAAATAGTTTAATTTGTGTTTGATTTGTTAATTAGGTTTATTTTGATAAATAAAATAGTTCTGTTAAGTTTATTTTTTGTAGCATATATGTTTAATTATATTGTTATATTTTTTTCAAAATATGGGAATATAAAATGTGAACTAAATATGAATGTGAAATTTTTTTTCGGAATACACAAATAGAAAGTGCTAATTAAATATATTTAATTATTAATTGTTGATGCCATTAGTGAATATAAAATTTATAGTGAATAATTTAATCTTTAATTTTATTTGCAATGTATGTTTATTTGGATAAATGAAATAGTTGTAATGTTTTTAAGTAGTTATTGATGATGGAACGAAAAAGCCATTTAAATTTTGTGTTTAAAAACAATTTCTGATTTAAATGGTCGTATATTGAAAGGGAAATGTTTGTTTTGGTGATTGGTGTTAGTTATGGCTTATTTGTTATGTATTTTAGATGGGCAAAAAACGAAATAATGTTGAACGATAAAAAAAAATCGCAATTATTCATGTTCCTGTCACAAGCTCGGCGTTGTTTTTCGTCAATTGAAACAGGTTTTTTTATTATCTTTACCTATAAATATTTATGTGCTTCAAAATTATGTTAATATTCATAATAAGTTCATTTTTGTCTTCCAAACATTGAATTGTATGATGTATTAGAATAATTCATTGGTTAATGGTTAAATTGATTTTCAAAAGATATCTATTGAAATTAATTGTAGTATATATAACAATTAAGACAACCAGATTAGCAACATATAGTTGGGTCATTACATCGTCAATGGATGTATAAGAGGAGAAATCCTTATGGATATGGGCTTAGAAATTAGTGGTTGATGGGAGTAAATATGTTTGATGAATTTGCACAAAATCAAGAGGATTATAGAATTAATAGAGTTATAGACGTCCATGTGTGAAGTACAAGAATATGTAGTATTATACGCCTGACGTTGTAAAGTCTCATCTGTATAGAAAGGAGTTTGTGAAAAATTATTGGTATTGGACAAGTCATGGGGAAGACGATGATTCAGAAGTAGGGGTGCAAGTAGTTTACAATCTATGAGTTATGATTACGATCACAATAATCATAATCATATGAAGAACATGCTTCATGCTGCCTTCCAAGATAATGAAATGAACATGAATAGCTCTGAAGAAGTAAATCCTAATGCATTTTACACTATGTTTGAATCTGCCCAACGACCCTTGTATGAAGGGTGTAACATAACTGAACTAGAAACGTCAATAAGGCTACTTAATATTAAATCAGGCCACAACATGTCTCAACGTTGTTTCAATGAAGTTGTTGGTCTGATGAAAGATACCTGCCCTCCTCAAAGTCGCATTCCAAAAAATTATCATCAACAACTAAGAAAAGTGAGAGATTAAGGCATGGATATTCAGGAAATTAATTGTTGTCCGAATGGTTGCATGATTTATTATGAACACGATGAGGCTCTGTCTACATGCAAATTTTGTGGATATGCAAGACGATTACCAAAGAACTCTACGCAAGGAGGACATGAGGAGGTTTCATGTGCTAGAATGCACTACCTACCTTTAATCCCAAGATTGTGAAGACTGTATGCCTCAAAAAGTACTGCTACCCACATGAGATGACACCATGAACACCGCCAAGAACTGGGCGTTCTCCGGTATCCGTCGGATGGACAAGTGTGGAAGTATTTTGACCAAAAGTATCCAAATTTGACAGCAGAGCCTCGTAATGTGCAGTTAGATTTATGTACTGATGGTTTCACATCATTCTGACTATCTAGAAGATCGTATTTCGTGTGACCAATTGTTGTTACACCTTATGACTTGCCTCCAGATATGTGTATGACCACTCCATACATGTTTTTAAATTGTATTATTCCGGATCCAACAAATCTGAATAACAGAATTGATGTGTACTTACAACCCTTAATTGATGAGTTGAAAATGTTATGGGATGTTGGGGTGGATACATTTGATATTTCATGCGAGAAAACTTTTAGATTGCATGCTGCATTAATGTGGATAATCAATGATTTTTCCGCTTATGGAATGTTGTCCGATTGGAGTATTCATGGGCTGCTAACATGTCCGCTTTGCATGCACCAAAATTGTACCTTCCAGTTACAGCATGGACAAAAGTCATCTTGATTTGATTGTTATCGTCGGTTCTTGCCTCAAAATCATTGTTTTAGAGCTAATAAAGTTGCCTTTCGTAAAGGCAAGAGCATACACATACGTAAGTTCATTAAGTTCATTATAAATTTTCTTAATCGCTATTCATATTTTTTCATGCCTACATTAATTAATTTTAATAATTCTATTTTTGTACTTAGTTTTGTTCCATACCAGGGCGTAGTTCAAAAAATTGTTAAAAGCTTTAGATGTAAGTACCCACGTCCTTGGACCACGTGATGAAAAGTTCCACAATCCCAGCAAGACATATGATTTAATGAGTTCAAGATTGGTTTAAAGCAAAATAAATTTGAATGTCGTCATAAAATTGTTCGATCTATTTACTAATACATTTGAACTTTGTTACAGAAACACTACTACTGGTATCCAGACAATAAAATCTACATACGGCGTAACTTTGAGATCAAAGCTGCAGCTCGTCTTAAGGACATTCTTGAATATGCTAGGAAATTCAACAAAAAGCCAAAGTGGGTACCACCTAGTGTTTGGAATGAGATGCTTAAGCATTGGAGTGAGGATGACAAGTTTAAAAAGTTGAGTGAACAAATAAAAAGAATAGATTGAGTGATCGAGAAGGTCTTGGTCCTTCGTTATGTACATGTGGCTCAATCCCGATTAGTGAAAAGAAGAGGCCCCTAGTAAGTAAAGAGCGTATTAATAAGTGTATTTATGATATTCAATATATATATATATATATATATATATATATATATATATATATATATAAACATTTTATTTTTTGTAGGCCAAAGCGTTAGATAGGGATCCCACATGTGAAGAACTTTTAAGGACACTCACTGCAATGCCAAAGACAAAGTATTCGTTGATAAGAAATCTGCAAAAAAATTTGAGTTTGGCACATTTTATTCACACATTATTCATATGTTATAATTGTCGCTTTAGTATACAATAGTTTCATTTTTGACAACTTTCAGGAGGAACACCACAAGAAATGGCAGGAGTACACTCATCCGCAATTCGAAGGGGGACTCAACTACCCCCTATGACCCCATAAGAGTTTTGGCTTCAAGAAAATCTGGACAGAGAAGGCCGTGTATGCGATTTTGGTACTGAGGGCATCAAGTTGAAGAAATCAGCTACAATAGCAGTTGCACGCCACTTATCAGCTGAGCACTTTGATCCAAGAGAGCAAGTACAACTCCTCAATCAAAGTATTACCAAGCAAGCAGATGTCGTAAGTCAAATTGCCAAGAAACAGGGGAAGACAAAGCGTATTGTGAAAAACATTTTGAGATTTCTTAAGGATAAAGTGCAGGTTCTTCTAGCCAGACCAACTTGGACACTGATGAGGAGCAGGACTCCCAAAATGACAATGAAGATCCTATGAATCTATCTAATTCTAATTAGTTTAATTGATCTACCTATAGATCAAAAATAATTGTGGATGTTATGAATAATTTCGAATTTAGAACTTTAATTTTCAGACATAAAAATTTGTATTTGTTAATTATTATATATCTTGTTTGTGGTGCTTTTTCTATGTGTAATTAGTTCAAAAAAAATTATATAAAGTACACATATATATGAATTATTAGTTAAAAAAATTATTTTGTTGTTATTATTTTTTGGAACCAAATTTTTTTTGAGGCAATTTTTTTTCCGTCGGCATTTCCGACGGAAAAAAAATTTCCCGCGAAAATGTTAAAAAAATCCGTTGGAATCTGTCGTAGAATCCATTGAGCTGATCTGTCGAGTTCCGCCGAACGTATCGTCCGACGGGTTCACCGTCAGAATTTATCCGTCGAAGAAACCATCGGAGTCGGTCGGAATCCGTTGGGATAAAATCTCCGACGAGCACTTTCCCTAAGATCCTTTCCGGTCAGAATTTCCATCAGAGACCAGTTTTTCCATCAGAATTTCCGTGGGCGATCCAATGCATTTTTGTAGAATTATATATATATATAAAATATTAGATTTAATTTAATTCTAAAATGTTTTATTGAAATATGATTTCGTTTTAGGGTTCTATTCAATTATTGAGAAAAATTGTTATTTTATTAATTTACTTGTAGGGAGGAGAAGCTAATATTAATATCAAAAAATACCTTAAGTACGGAATATATTTGGTCCTATATATTTGTTGGCTTGAATTTATCTTATTGTTATTTAGGTGACTTGTTTAAAGGTTTATTTTCATTAATTATGTTATTTCAACATTATTTTATTATCCAAAATTATAATAGTAGAAAAAAAATTTCTATAATATTAAAATATAATTGAACCCTGCAGTGTCAAACTTTATTGTATAATATAACTAGTGTTCGTCTAATTTGTGATGTCACCTTTTTTTATTTTTCTCTCTTTTTTTTCGACACTACATAGCCATAATACTTCATTACACCTTTGAGAAATCTCAAATTCACCAAATTTCTTTTCAAGTTCATAACTTCCCTTTTCAAATTTACAAGTTGATTCAATTCTACTCTTATTTATCAAATTCGTATGTCTATATGCCAAAATTTATTAGTAAATTCGACCAACATAATTCAAACTTGATTTTTCAAATTTTATATTTAAGAACCAATTCATTAATGTATTGATTCATTGAGTCCATGCTATACTAGAGATAATACAAAAGACACAAATGTAACTTGAACTACTAAATTAAATACTCCACACAAGGCTTTGGAAATTAAGTGGACTTGCCACTTAAGTAGCCAAAAAGTTTTAAAAAGTAAAAACAACAAATGAATGTTAGATTTGGGATTTGAACACTTGCTCAACCTTTTAATATTTTTTTCTCGCTTTGTTTTTCAACACTACATAGCCATAATATTACATTACACCTGTGAGGAATCCCAAACTCACCAAATTTCTTTTCAAATTCATAACTTCCCTTTTCAAATTTACAAGTTAATTAAATTCTACTCTTATTTGTCAAATTCGTATGTCTACATGCAAAAATTTATCAGTAAATTCACCCAACATATTTCAAACTTGATTTCTCAAATTTTATATTTACGAACCAATTCATTAATGCATTGATTCATTGAGTCCATGCTATACTAGAGATAATGCAAAAGACACAAATGTAACTTGAACTACTAAATTAAATACTCCACACAAGGTTGTGGAAATTAAGTGGACTTGCCATTTAAGTAGCAAAAAAGTTTCAAAAAGTAAAAACAACAAATGAATGTTAGATTTGGGATTTGAACACTTGATCACAGAGGAAAAGGAATCTAAGCAATGGAAAGTTAGCACATCACTCAACTATATATGCTGCACATTCTAATGATCTTTGAAGCTAAGTTGTATACATTAGTTGGTTTTTATTTTCCCAAATATCCCTCACCCCAAAAAACTAAGGGGTGTCAAGTGACACTCCTTGAACTCACATGGCTCCCCCGATCTCTCCATGACATGGACCTCAGCGGGGTCTAGTTTCCATAAATAAATAAAAAAAACATTATATGCAATATTAAGAGCATAGGAGCTACGAACAATTATAAATACAAGAATCTAATTTTTTTTTAAGGACAAAATAAAAGAATCTTAGCTTCCTTAAACATAATAAACAACATTTTCAATTTAAACATATTCTTCATTTTTTTTTCTTTAAATGTTTTCAGTTTTAAAAGTCTCCCATATAAATTTTATTTCGTTGGATCCTTATCTGAATTTAATTATCACATTTCTTAAAAAAATTAACAATTAAATATATATAAATTCTTATGGAATAAGAAACTGCTAACTTTCATTAATATCTAGTCCACTAAAAATGCATTTTCCTATCTCACATTCACACGTTTAATTCTGTAACTTTATGAATACTTAACAACCAATTTTTACTATAAATACCCTTTGACATCTTTTTTTTGGGCAAACCAAGCGATAATTAGATTACTTCATAAGAGTTATAAATACATCATTGCAATGAACTAGTCCATTGGCAAAAAAAAAAAAAACTACGACCTTCACTCCAAAACGGAATTAGTCATTCCCAATTTTACAGCTGCAAAAAATACACAGCTTTCGCAGTTAAGATAACGAACTTGATCATCAGACTTAATCATCCAGCAACTTGTCGATATCATAAAGCAATCTTTGAGCATAGAAGAATGTTTCTTCATCCAGATCCAATGTAGATTGCAGTCCTTGCTGCGGAAAAACATGCAGATCTTTATCATCCGTTTGTTCCTTATTGAGATTAGCCAGATCAGCTGCCACCAAGTTGACTGACTGATTTGTGTGCATAACTGATGTTAACGGTTCAATTACGCTCCAATAGTTCTCTGATTTCAGGGGAGGCAATTATGTCTTCTGCAAGGCCCAATTCCAGGTTATATAAATGATGATGACAAGCTTGGACCACTGCTTCCTTGAGTGTAGTCAAGGTCGCAGCAACCAGGCCAGGACTGTAGCTTTCACTCTACAAGTCACCCCCAAAAACCATTTGAAACCAGCATCACGGTTAGTAGCTGCTCCAATGATGTAGGGGCTGTCTGGGATTGATAAAGCGGCCACATGAATCTTAAAAGCAGACGGAGCTGGAGGTTTCTAGGAAACAATTCTTTGTTCATGCCTATAGATCGAGGTCATCCTGCATGCGAACAATAAAATTAATCTCATTGAAATATGTTGCCAAAGAACTCTGGTTACCTGGCATTTGCCTTTAAACACACATTTGTTTCCATAACACCAAAGAAACCAACAAATGATAGCAAATCTTAAAGACCAATTAGGATCAACAGGGTAAAGCAAGTTAAAATAGAACCAATCACTCCAAGTTGCTTCGAAAAAAGTTTTATAGTTTTGTTCAGAAGTTTCAGGAAGGAATTTTGTCCAAGTTACTGTAGCTACACGGCAATCCCTAAAGAGGTGAAGATGATCCTCTAACAAATCCACATGTTACACAGGTGGGGTTAAAATTGGAGACAAACCATGCAATACGGGCTGCCACAGGTATGAATACATACAGCATTCGCCAAGTTTGAAATTTAATTTTAGACTGAACCTTGAGAGTCTAGATACATTTAGCAACTGCATGACTAGGGGGGAATGAGGGAAAAGAGATTTGTAGCCAGAGGCCACAGAGAAATTTCTGATTTTGTTTTAACACCATTGTAGAGAATCAGGTGTTCTCAGATCAACATCAAGGGTTGCTAAAGTATCATGTCCAGAATGCTAGAAAGCAACCACGGGACAATAGGGGTGAGGTCCCAATTCCTATTAGTGATGAAATAGCTTACCTTGACACAATAAAAAAGACGAGGACTACATACTTAGGCAGCAATAGGGTCAGAAGGGAGCCATTTGTCATACTAGAAGGAAGAGTTTTCCCCGCTACCAACATGTATTGTTAAGGAGAGTGTCCTTAAGGAGATTTTTTCCAAAAAGGGGAATGGTGAGTTTTAGATTCGGCATAAGGTATATGTGATTTATAAAGGTACTTTGCCCACACGAAACCAACCCAACGGATATCTTTCTTTTGATAACAAATCCAAAGAAGCTTCAATAAGAAAGTTTTGTTCCATAAAGAGACGTTTTTAAAACCCAATCCCCCTTTGGATTTAGGAAGGCAAATGGTTTCCGAGCCAACTTGTGCAAAATACTGGTCAATGCTAAACTTGTTGTAGAGAAGCCTACGCATGGATTGTTCCATTGTTTGGAGAATTTTAGGGGGGAGTAAAGTGGGCTGCATATGATACACAAGCAGTGATGCTAGCATAGATTTAATCAAAATAGCACAAAGTTGATAAATTTTGTTTGCCAGCCTCCTAATCGTTTGTTAAATTTGAGTAAAAGATCCTCGAAATCCCTATTCTTGGGTTTATCAGTGACCAAAGGTGTCCCTAGATAATTCTCAAATGAGGTAGAAGCAGGAATGGGTACTAAATGGGATAATATTCTTCGAAGCTTGTGGTGCACAGATTTGGGGAAAATCCGGCTACATTAATAGTAAGGCCAGTGTGGTTACCAAAATGCCTCATGATACTAATCATAGTTTCCCTTTGATACCTTATTTGTTAAAATTACAACTACTTTCATCATGAAGGAAGAGAAACTTCTAGACACACTCCTGCATATAATATTCTATTTGGACTCACCAAAATGAAAACATTCGTAGCTTTAGAACTATAAATACACGCCAAAAGTTGGTACACACTTGGCCATTCGTTTAATTTGCATTCAACTTGTTCAAAGAAATTTCATTCCTGCAAGAGCAGACCACCACATTGTCAAAGCAAGCAGTGGGGCTGAAATCCGGTCAATTAACATTACATTGCCAATGTGATGGGAAGGATTTGCAAAAGCATATCCTTAGATCAAGATAATCCTTCAGCTGGGGCTTTGACATTGATGTAATTGTATGCTTTGACGGCATGCAAAGTGAATCGGTGAATGGAATGCTAAGAAAAGAGGGTTTTGCTTTCGTTGTCTTGAATTAGATTTAAGCAAATAGAAGCTTTGTTATAATTGGGTTGTGACTGAGTAGCTTGTCACCGGCCAGTAAGATCAAGGCGAAGCTAGACTCAATGTTGGAGGATAACGAAGTCGAACGAATTTTATACATTCTATAATATTATAACGTCAAAAAAATAACTTGTTTGTGATAAGGCAACCGGTCCATGACCCTGCTCTGCCTATTAGTAACATTGTACCTGAGTAGACACAGCTCAGACAGCCACATACAATGTGAAATTCAATAAAAATAGTGTTTTCATCATTACGAAAACACACAAATATATATATCCAATGACAAACGGGTCAAGAGATGAGAAGTCTTCATCTCAACCATCAAATTTTAATTCTATGTACCGCATCATGCCACCTCATCAGTCATCACTCATTTAGAACCCCCAAACCCCCCCCCCCCCCCCCCCGGGCAACACCCTAACTCTACCTGCGGTCTACCCACCCCGTCTCCCACCATGCAGATCTGCCAGTGAGATTCACCATTCTCTGGCAAGATCCCTCACCGATCTTCTCTCTCCTCCACCGGAAGCTTCAAGGTTTTGGGGGAAGGGGTCAGACCCTTTCATTCACTACTTGCAACTACCCAAATGCGATGGTTATGCTGCAACAAATACAACAGTCTGCAAGTTACTAGATTATGAAATAGGAAGCCAACGACAGTTATGCTGTAACAAATACAACTTTTACAAGTCATCAGACTAGGAAGTTCACTTTGTGAGGGGCGCAAAGGAAGAAGTTGGTCACATCCTCTACAGACAAAAGGAGGAAAATCCAGGGCAAGGGACGCAAAGGAAGAAGGTTCACATCCACTACTGACCAAATGAAAAAAACACTGCCTCCCGCAAAATTAGCCCTAAATGGTGATGTCTGAACTCTGAAGCTTCCCTTTCAACGACCTGCAGTAGCTATAACCTGCAACCTGCAAAGGCAACCTTCGATTTGCCAAGAATGATTGCCTGTACAAAAATTTCACGGTAAGCTGTAGTTAACAAAGGTGCTTGTCCCTGAGCAGGGAAACCTGCACTACATTACCAGTTGCAGGTAAGATTCTGACCCCGGAATGTTTTAGAGAAATACTGCCTCATGAAGAGAGAACCTAAATAATAGCCATCTATAACAAGTCGATCCCACTACTCTGGGAATGCAGAAGCAACAGTTTCAGTTGATACTTGGATCAGCCACGCTGAAAAGTAAACAGTCACGCAGAGTAAATAACAGCAAAGCTTTGTTACCTATCTCCGAAAAGCTATAAGAATTTTATGATACAATCACATCAAAAGAACACCCTAAGAGTCCTCCCTAGGCAGATTGTGGGGGCTTTGATTTTTTATGCATCACGCCTCGCCCCTGAGTTCAAGAGAGGCTGTATCTGCTTAACCCAGATGTATAAAGCATGACTGTTAGAACACAATCATTTTTCGGTGAGAGGATGCGCTAAACAGAGTAACCAAATGGGGAGTTCTCGTTAACAACCCAAGGAAAACTGCGCATATGAGCTGTTAAGAGTCACAAAGACTGCAATTATGCAGTTATGAACGACCAAGATGAAGATTTGGCCAAAGTGTGCTTAGGAACGCAATTTAGGTCAAGAGAGCACATTGTCTAGGCAACAAGATGGGGCAGCACACAGAAAAAAGGATTACGTGATCAGTTTCAAATTTTAACCCACATCTGTACATGGCGGAAGCCAGCCAATTTGAAGCATAAAAAACAAAACAAAGAGGTAAGAACATACCTCAACAGAGGGGAGATACATGGGGGAAACACGAGACTCTGAAATCAGGGAAGATTGAGATTAAAGGACAAGACTTTGGTTAAGGTACCAGGGTCTACAGGAAAAGGGCTCCTCTGTAGCTCCAGAATTGCACCGGAATATTGCATTTTTGATGAGGAAAAATAAGTATCAGGGACATCTACATAAATCACTTAATAGTTCTGACTGGAGTTCGCAGTGAAAGGTTCAAACAAAAAGTTTTCTACAAGTGATTTTATCTGCCTTTTAACACTTTGATTAAGTTGAATTATTTTGAGAATGTCCATTTCCAGCATGCAAAACATGAAACATTAATGACACTCATGAAGGAAGGGGAGAAACACATATCATAATCCATGTGACCTAAGCGTGAACCTGCAATCCTGCACATTGGAAAATGGTCCGTAAGATTAAGTTTATGGGACCCCTTGGCATACGTTGATGCCCATGTTTTCTGCGAACATGAAAACCTATTCCTAAGAGGCAAGAAACGAACCATGTCAGAAGTCATCAACATCCATAGCCTTCCTGCTGCTGTTGTGGCTGCTGGTACCCATAGTTCTGCTCTCCATGGTATGCAGCTCCATTGTAATGCCCATCATTCTGATTGCCAGCATCAGTCTGAGCCTTGGCTCTTTCAGCTTCTTCCTTTTCCCGATTCCATTGCTCAATTCGGGCACGTCGCTCTTCACTTCCATCTCTGACAGGGCTTCTATCTTTTCTGCCACCTGGACTTCTGCTTCTTCCCCGCCTATGGCTAGGGCTCGTGCTCCGATGTCTCCTACTCCGACTCTCATAATAGGCTTCCCTATCATCATATCTTCTGCTGCTGTGACTCCGCCCATGATGACGGTCATCATAGTCATAACTCTGGTGCCTGTGTGGACTTCGGCTTCGGCTTCTGCTTTTTCTTCTCCTGTACCTCCCAAACAGCAGCCGCCTCAAATCCCTAAACAAAGTGATCACATAGAATCATTGTTGAATTAGAATCATCACCCAACAAAATTGAGGAAAATTGTCTTAGGTCTGAACGAGAAAATGCCAAAGGGCAAAGGTTACCTGCCAATTCTCTTGAGATGCATGAAATTGCAATATCCCCCACGATTGCAAGTGTTCTCTTCATATTGTCTGCATGTTGCTTCTCGGAAATCAGTCACTGGGGAGAAATCTAAAATTATAGGACGGCCTGCAAAGCTCAAGTTCAAGCAAATTTAGAAGACAGTAAGCATAATTTGCAACAGTATGCATAATTTGCAACTTGTGAAAGAAAATTAATAAAAGTTAAAAGAAACCATACCAGCATAATATCTCCCAGTTAAGTTGCGAAGTGCATTAGCAGCCTGTTCTTCTTCTCTATACTGAACATAAACATTTCCCACCTGCCAATGCATGTCTAAGACATCTTAAAACTTAAAATTAAAGCACATTGCAACCAACTCAAAGCAGAAAACACTCACCATGTGGTCAGCCAGGTTGTCACAGACATTGAGGGACTCAATTTCTCCATATTTTCCGAGCTCCTCAAACAGATCTTCATAGAAGTCCTATGATTTCCAATTGAACAAAATATAATCAGGACCAACTATCTTGCATGCGTTATTTGACTACTTGCAAAGCAATGCAAAATGAACTTTTTACAATACAATGCAAGCTACGCTTGAATATTCATAATCATTATTTGTCCAAAACAAGATTAAGAACATTTAATGATTAAGTCATAGGGCAAAACTGAACGGAAAAGAAACGGACAAACAAAATCTCAGAAAATCATAAACTTCAATACTCGAAGATTACACGATCATCACAAGAATACGAAACCCAAAAGTTATTGTGGGGCCAAGATCATATCAGACGGGGAGATTTTTAAAAAAAGGAAACAAGATTGAAGAGAAGTACCTCGAAATGCTCTTGAATTTTGCGAGGATCAATGGGATTACCCTGGGCATCAACACCAGGAGTGATCATGTCAGGGCGCTGGTACATGTTGGAAAGGAGAACGGTAGGGCTAATGCTGGGTTTGGTGTGGAGCCTAGAGCAGCGATCGCCATGCCTACAAGCTCCAATCTTGAAGTAGAATGGGCAATTCACTCTGTCCTTTTCTGTACCGAATATCGAAGCCAAGTGCTCCGCCATTGTTACACCTTCACTTTCTCTCTCTTCAATCTCCCCAGATGTCAGTGTTTTAGGGTTTCTCCCGGGTTATGACTGATGATTTCTGAGTGAAGAGGGCAGCTTCCAGAACCGTTAAGTGCGGAAACTTTCAAGCTTCTGGAGGGTTCCAATGCTTGCTTTTTCATTATTTAATAAGTCAGCAGAGAAATAAATCAGCTGGTTTGCCCGAGAGGTTAAGGGGGAAGACTTAAGATCTTCTGCACATAAGTGCGCGTGGGTTCGAACCCCACAGCCAGCAGCAATGAAGTTTTTCAAATCCGAAATCTCATTTTCGTCATTGCAAGCTCAATTATTGTTTTGCTCACTTTTGGCCACCGGTTTTCTTTATGGATCAGTTTTTTGGCACGTGCTATATTGCCAAAATTTTTCGAAACATATATTCTTCGTTAAATTTCTGGAATGATAATTTATGTTAATATCTAAGATTTACTCCTAGTAGATAATTTTTAGTTTAGAGGTTATGGCTCTTCATTAATAAATATAGGAGAAAGCTTCATTTCTCGCCATAAATTTGAAGTTGATTTCAATATATTTACGGTTATTGTTCATAAAATTTGTTGTTCAAATTAGAATATAACAAAATAATTTTATTCATAATGAAATTTGAATGAAAAATATGTAATTACCCAACAAAAATTAGTTATGAAATTACTGAGATGAGACAGTTTCTTTTGTAAGTTTCATTATAAAGTTAACAATATCTGCTCTCTTCCCAATTCTCTATTAAAAGGCGACATTTTTGTGTAAGCAACAACTTTCAATACAAGCTCCAATAATGAGGTAAAATTTTATTAATCTAAAATTTTTGCATACTTCATGTTAATCCTACCATCTCTAACAAGCTTACAAGATGCAAATATTCTATTTAATCAAATAGATATTGTCCTACCTTCCTAACTCTAGTCCAACTAATTGGTTGTAAATTCAAACACTTTCGTTCTTTAATTTAGAATAAAGGGACTCCTTTTTACCATTAAAAATAATGAAATAATATTAAGTCCAATAGCTCACTTAAACAACTTCTTGTTTTTTCATCGATTGTTACGAAAATAGGAAACTTACAGTTATATTTCTCATTCACAAATTCATATTTGTTTGTAGTGCTAATGCTCAGTTTGATGCCGGTACTAATTTTAAACCAAAAGTGAGCATGAGGATGCCCAAAGAAGGAGCTTAAGAAAGTAATTGAGCACTATTTTCCATCATGCAAATATGAACTTCAATTCATCGTTCAATATATGAAGTTTACATTTTAATAGGAAACTCCTCCAAACTGCTAAGAGAGCCTTTTTTTTTGGGCAAACTGTTAAGAGAACCTGAACATTGTGAATTCTTTTGTGAAGAATGTTATGCATCACTTCTACAAAACAAGCTAGATTTGGTCATTTGCATATTTGTATATCAAATGATATAATCTCACCTAAGACAAACTTTGACAATATAACTCAGGGAAACAACATATTGAAGATTGTCGTTATCCTACCCTTACTTGCTGCTTGTATCCTACGATTGTATGATCATCTAAGAGTTTTTGGAAGCTTGTGTTATGCTCAAAATCGTTTGAAAGGTCACGGCAAATTTGCTTCGAGGAGTTGAAGGTGCGTCTTTGCGGGATACCCCTATGGAAAGAAAGCGTGGAACCGTATTATTTGGAAACAAATGAATCTTTCGAGAGTAGGGATGTTTTATTTTACGAAGAAGTATTCCCTTTTAAGAGTGAACACTCTCGGACATCCAACAAAGAAAATGAAGGTTTTTATCTAGGCAAGGATTTCAATCCTAGGATTGTGGATTTTCTTCCTGAAACTCATGAAGAAGATTTGGCCTAGCGCAAAACATCATCAACCGAACCTGCAGCCACAGTTGTTGAACTAGGCCGCGAGCCTCATTCTGAGCCTGACCCAGAAACTGCTATCATTGAGGCCCCATCTGGGACTAAACTGGGTCATGCTGTGCTAAAGAAATGAGTTGTGAGCCCACAATCGAATGTCACAAGTTGATAATTTCACTCAAATCAAGCCTATGCAGCGCTAGCAAACTCACTCAGAACCCTTTCTTAGCTTTCTAGTAAGCCTTGGTGATTGCTTAACTTAGACTTAAGAAGCTAAATAATCATGCACACACACTCAAGAGAACTTAAATAGAGAGAGAGAGAGAGAGTTTCGAAGAATGCTTTGTACTGCACTTGGAATGCTTAGTGTACAAATGAGCTCCCCTTTGAGGTATATACACGCATCCACCTCTCAATGAACGGTTGAGATCTATTTGATCCTACGACTAATAATGCACCTCCAGAATGCTCTATACAAATATCTAGGATTCTACACAAGTGTGAAATTGTGTTGAATTCTCTAGAATCTTTCAGAAGATACTCTGGAGGAATCTAGAGAAATTCAGGGCATTTTAGAGTATTCTATAGTGGTCCTTGGCATCCTCCCCCACCTAATCCAACAACATCCTCGTTGCTTCTTGTTCTCAAACACTTGTGTTTACTCCTTGAATTGCCACAAATGTTGGATGGGCTCCCAGCTAGCCTCACTTTCAGGTAGTGTCTTCCACTTGACAAGGAGCTCATATGTCGGCGGTTGGTTGGAGTGTCGCACCAATTGATCGGTAAGAACTTCTTCCACTTCCTTGTCACATTGGACTCTCATGCCCATCGGTACCCATTGTGAGATTCCCCAACTTGGATCCCCTTGATCTCTATGATAAGGCTTGAGTAGCCTTACATGGAAGACAAGATGATACTTGATCTTTAGAAGTAACTCCACCTTGTAAGCTTGTGCCCCCACCTTTTTAAGGATGAGGAAAGGACCCTATTATCGCCGAATGAGGCACCGATGGTGACCGCTTAACCTCGCATGGTTGTACTTAGTCTCTCCCCAAAAGGTCGGTCTGATGGGGTGTGTAGCGCCACCGCTTATAAATCCATGAGCCTCCCATCACTTATCCAATGTGGGACTCTTATCCGTGACATTCTCCACACCTAATCCTGTGACGCCCTCATCACAGATGGAGCCTCCTGCCTACCCCATTCCGTCGGAGTGCTTGGCGAGAGATCGGAGTTAGGTCTGGGTTGGCTCTAATACGACTTGTCATGGAACCATCACTCTCTCCCCAAAAGGTCGGTCCAATAGGGTATGCAGCGCCACCGCATATAAGTCTAGGACCCTCCCACCACTTATTCGATGTGGGACTCTTATCCGTGACACAAAGCAACACCAAGTCCTGCAACTTCGAGTGACAAGCCCACTGCTGAAGAAATTAGGCCTAGCCAAGCCCATCAAGTATGAAGACCATGAGCCCATTTCGATAATTTTTTTAGGCTACAATACTCAATTCATAGACCCCGTCTCCGCTGTTGCACTGTACCAAAAGGAATCCTTAAGCACACATTACCCATTAAAGAATTATGTCAAGTTCCCAAATTTTTCTCCTTGTCACCAACAAATTTTAGCTGTTATTAAACCTAGCAAAAACTTACCCAAAAAAAACTGACCCAACCCGAGTCCGCCCAAAAATTTTTGATTTTGAACACGATTTTCTCGATCCAAACTGATAAGTGCCTATTATATACATTATTTTAGGGTCATTTTCCTGCATTTTTAGGAAAAATTATATGCTTTATTTGATAATTTATATTCCTTTTTCCATTTTACGCTCGGGCATGGTTCTTTTCTATACTTTGCAGAATTCTAGATCTTTTTGCCCTTACTTTGACGCTAGTTGACTATATTTTGACTCACCACAGATGCCTCTATGTTGCTATGCCTGTGGAAGAGAGGAAGAACGGACAAATAGCGAGCCAGCCAAGACCACGGTCTGCTCGTGGTGGAAGCATAACTGCTAATCTCTTCATTTTTCCTCATCGTGTGGCTGAGGCTGATTGGGTTTTCCTATAAATAAGGTGTCTCTCAACAACAGAAAACACACATCATTCCATCTCCATACCCCTTTCCATTCTACTTAGATTAGGATTTTAGATTAGAGTGAGGGAGAGCAAATAGAAGAAGAAGAAGACTCACGAGGAAGCAGGATCGGGTTCTGCAATCAAAAGATTCAAGCACGCATTTTGGCTGAGCAAACTCTTCTCTCTTCTCTTCTCTTTTCTCTTTAGATTTATCATTTTGGAGTTGTTAGATGTTTAATTTAATCATCTGTGAGTAGTCCAACTTTTTGTATAGGGATTTAGAAGCTTATGAAAGTAAATTTGGATCATGTTTTAATCTATAGAATTGTGTTTACTTAATGATTGTTTTAATTTCGTTCTATCAAGTGATTTTCATGTTGTGAGTGGATTTTTGGTCAAAGTTTGCTTACTTACTTGAAACAATCGAATGAAAAACTGAAAGGTAACATTTAGTTGTTGGACTGCTTGGTTAAATCTAACGTGGAGTCGTCTCAAAAGAGAGATTTGCATGTTAGAAGGACTACAGAGTAATCGAATATATACTAAACTTGAATTAAAGAAAATTAGTTTGAAAGAACGATTTTTGCTTAGTTTAGGCAAATTTGATTCATTTTGAAAGAATATGTCAAATTTCTAAGTAGGTTGCAATTCCTCGAGATTAACCAATTAGAGAAAAGCGCATGTTCATCATTTTGATCCAATCAACTTTCATAAATACATGAATTCCTAGGTGTTTTCTCTTTAATTGATTTAAAATTAATGAATTAAAAGTTGTTAAATTGAAACCCCTTGAATTAGTTATACTTGTTTCGTTATCTATGTATTTTTATCAATCTAAAGTTTGGATTTGCTTAGCGTATCTTGAGGGAGTATAGCCCAATAGATCAACCTAGTCTCTATGGGATCGACCTTGATTTGCTACAACGTCACCGTGCGTTTGCCAGCCTTATCAAGTTTTTGGCGCTGTTGCTGGGGACTTGCGTTAAATATTGGGTTTTTCCTGACAGATTTGACTAAGCATTTTATTTTTCTTTAAAGAAAAAAATTATAAAAATTAGGTATTTTAAGCATTTTGTTTTTCTTTGAAAGAAAAAAAAACCCAAAAAAAATTTTGAAAATTAAAAAAAATGTACAAAAATTTTTGAAAAAAAAAAACAATGACAATTTTTCTTTTTCCCCAATTCGAACATGAACTATTTTGGAGGTATTTTAAGCGTTTAAATGTCTTTTTTGCTTAATGTGATTATTGTGTGGGTAAATAGAAAATTTTGGACATTGTTGATAGGGTGTGAATAGTGAAACCCGTATTCTTTTAGAATATTAGGATTTTTATGGCAAAAATATTGACGATGCATGGTATTTGCTTGAGTGGATTGCTTGTGATACATTTGAGTTTGAAAAGACTAATCGTGTTTCTAGATATTTATTTTCTGATCCTTGCGCATTTTATTCTAGATTTTATTATGCTCCTTTTTGGTGTGTGATCTCTTCTGACCATGCTACTAATTCATATCCTTATTATGCATGCTATGATCAACATGACTTTGTATTACCCTAGGACAATACTGATGTTGTCATATCCTTACCTGACGCGTCCTTTCCTTTAGCTCAGTGCACGGGGGCTCGAGGTGGATGAGCCTTTTTGGGTTTGATGCTAGGTTTGATGTTTTTGATGCATGTTTTAAGTCCAAAGATATTTTATATGAGGTGCATGATCTAGATAAGACTCCTTTAGAGGGGCGTTGTTATGAGTGTGTACGTGAGGAGTCTTCTAGCCTTTGTTTTAATTATGCTTTCCCCAATCCCCTTGATCATTCCCATGTTTCACCTACGTGTTCACATCCCTTTATTTCCTCCGAGTATTCTTTAGATGAGCCCATTGGTAATCCTCATATTTGTGATTCTAATGTTGATAATCTTGATTTGGGCCATGAGGTTAAAATGTTTAATATGCTTGGTGGAAATGTTGATAGTTTTCTTTCCCTAGGTTACTTTAGTGTGTATAATGCCTCACTTGACCCATCTTGCATGTGCCTAGGAGACTTGCCTAGGAAAATCACATGGACTACATTCTTTAATCCTTCCTATGATTTTTCTATAGTCATTGATAAAGTTAAGATGATACCTATACTCTTTGATGTGGTTTTCATTATTGCCTCTTACCTTTTATTTTCGGAACTGTGGTCCCAGGAGTTTGATAAGCTTCTGCGTGCTTTGATGATGTCTGATTTAAAGGGCCAAGTCTTGAAAATGTGATGGAGTGGCTGATGCTCCATGTGCTCCTATTATTACGAGACCGCATAGCTTAGGTGCTCTCTGCACCTAACCTGGTGAGATTGTTTTCTTTTGTTTCCCCTTGTCTTACTTTCTTTCCTTTGAATAATAATGCCTTATCTAAGCATAGGGGAAGGGTAGTTTCTATATATTTTATTTTGGTTTTTAGTTTGCATACTAGTTAGAGCATATAGCTTTAGGCTTTCCTTTTGGTTTGCATTAGTGTTCTGCATTTAGTTGCATTTAGGTTTACATATAGGATTGCATGTAAGGATGGTATGGATTGGTTTGATATTCCCTCCAATGATGATTCTTTAGGCATAATAGCTTTCATGTGCTTGAGTATCTTTTGATGTGTGATTCCCTTTGTTGCTAAAACTTGTGAAGGTTTTGTGAATACTTCTTGTTTTGACCATTCTCTTGATTGAGAACTATTTTATCCCTTGGAGTCATTAGCACTAATGTTGGTACAAGGAGTCATTTTATGAGCTTAATGAGACTTTGGTAGATATCCCGTGAGATTTTGAGCCTTATTTGGACTAATCATTTGTTTAGTCTCATGTTTCTTTCATGTGTGTCTATTGCATCTCTAGAACTTGCATAGATTCATTTTCAAAACTACATTAGCATGTGCATAGTTGATGATGTGATAGAAACATTTCTTTCTTTGGTCATTTTAGTCACATAGCCAAATAGTCTACCCTTGTGTTACATGTTTCTTCCCTTTGTTAGCCCCTTTGAGCTTATATTTGTTTTTATTGGGATCCCTTCATCTTAACCCTTGCCCAAACAAATGTTCCTAACCTTTAAACCAAGTCTATAGAGTATCACTTCATTTATACAGTGAGTAGTTTCGGGGATAATTAAGTTTAAGGCGGCTTTGGTATGTTGGTTTGTTGAGGGATTGATGATATTGAGCCTTTGTTTTGGTTCCCTCTTGTGTTGGATTGTGTATGTATATATACTCGGTTGTGAGTTGATAGTGAGTGATCCTATGCCTTTCAATAATTGTAATTTTTGTTTCATTTCCCAAAAAAAAAGAAAAAAAAGGAAAAAAAACAAATTATGTTGAAGAAAAAGAAAAAGAGGAACATAAAGTCATATGCGAAGAAAAAGCAAAAAAACAAAGGAAAAGAAAAGAAATGACTAAGTGATTAGTATTGGATACGTACATAGCTTGAATTTGTTTCTTTGTCAACTCATTTCCTATATAATTAATTAGGATATGTTCATTGTACTGTTGGGGTTTGGAGAGTTGATAAATTTCATAGTTGCTTGATGTTTTGATTGGTTAAGTAGCTTAACATTATCCAAATGCATTTGTCCACTCCTTTCCCTTAACCCTTCTAGCCCACATTACAACCCAAATGAAGTCCTCTTGATTGTCTTATGCACATTGCATCTTAGTGGTGGAGAATTTGAGAGCCATGTCAAGCATATGGTAGATTGCATCTTTGGAATGACTCTTGAAGGAACCTTTACATATTTTTAAACACATGAGTGGGAGTGATCCATATTTCCCCAAAAGTGAGGTTCTACCAGTCTATTTAGCTCTACAATTTCATGTGCTTGCATGACATGCTTTATGGTTCTTTGGGGTGATCAAGTTTGATATCGAGCTTGTGGTCTTACACTTCTTCAAAAACCTTCTTCTCCTGATTTTGAAATATTTTGCGCACTATTTGGGGTTGCTGTTGCTTGCTATTCTTGCTTGTGATATGCTATGCCTTGCCTATTTTAAAGAGGTTTAATGTTCTGAGTCATAGATGCATCTCCGCTTGTCGGTTTTCTATCGTGTTTGCTTGAGGACAAGCAACAGTTTAAGCATGGGGGAATTTGATAAGTATCTATTGTATACATCATTTTAGGGTCATTTTGCAGCATTTTTAGGGCAAATTATATACTTTATGTAATAATTTATACTCATTTTCCCGTTTTACGCTTAGGTATGGTTCTTTTCTATGTTTTGTAGAATTCTGGACCTTTTTGCCCGTACTTTGACGCTAGTTGAGTGTATTTTGACTCACCACAGATGCCTCTAAGTTGCTATACCCATGAAAGAGAGGAATAATAGAAGAATGATGAGCTAGCCAAGACCACGATCTGCTCGTGGTGGAAGCATAATTGCTAATCTCTTCGTTTTTCCTCATCGTGTGGCTGAGGTTGATTGGGTTTTCTTATAAATAGGGCGTCCCTCAGCAGCAGAAAACACACATCATTCCATCTCCATATCCCTTTCCATTTTACTTAGAATAGGATTTTAGATTAGAGTGAGGGAGAGCAAGTAGAAGAAGAAGATTCGCGAGGAAGCGGGATCGACTTCTGCAATAGAAAGATTCAAGCATGCATTTTGGCTGAGCAAACTCTTCTCTCTTCTCTTCTCTTTTCTCTTTAGATTTGTCATTTTAGAGTTGTTAGATGTTTAATTTAATCATGTGTGAGTAGTTAATTTTTGTCTAGGGATTTAGTAGTTTATGAAAATATAGTTGGATCATGTTTTAATCTATAGAATTGTGTTTACTTCACGATTGGTTTGATTTCATTATATCGAGTGATTTTCATGTTGTGAGTGGATTTTTGGCCAAAGTTTGCTTGCTTACTTGAAACAATCGAATGAAAAACTAAAAGGTGATATTTGGATGTTGGATTGCTTGGTTAAACCTAACATGGAGTCTTCTTAAAAGAGAGATTTGTATGTTAGGAGGACTTGAGAGTAATCGAATATATACAAAACTTGAATTAAAGCAAATTAGTTTAAAAGAATGACATTTGCTTAGTTTAGGCAAATTTGATTGATTTCGAAAGAATAGATCAATTTTCTGAATAGATTGCAATTCCTCGAGATTAATCAATTAGAGAAAAGAGCATGTTCATCATTTTGATCCAATCAACTTTCATAACTACATGAATTTCTAGTCGTGTTCTTTTTAATTGATTTAAAATTAGTGAATTAGAAATTGTTAAATTGAAACCCCTTGAATTAGTTTGGATCTAAAGTTTGGATTCGCTTATTCTTATCAATCTAAAGTTTGGATTCGCTTAGCGTGTCTTGAGGGAATATAACCCAATAAATCAACCTAGTCTCTATGGGATGGACCTTGATTTGCTACAAAGCCACCGTGCACTTGCGGGGATATCACAAACCCGAAATAAACTAGACCTAAAAAGCCCGTAGATCAGCAGGTCAAACCCCACCCAAACCCGCCCGCTTAACTAAAATTATATTTTTGTCTTTTTATTTTTCTCTGATTTATCCCCCTTAACAATAATGTCATTGAGTATACTGAATAGGTCAAAGAAACCTTACATAACTATTGCATCCTTTTATACATTAAGCAACAGTACCATTTCTTCACTGCATTCGTTTAAAACAACATTGTGCGCAACTTATAAATGGAAATACTTTTTAAAATGGCAGTAAATTGCATGAAATGACTATCTAATATTCAAAAAAATCAATTTAAAAAAAGACAAATATCAAAGATGTGTAAATCGTACAAGTATATATATAGTGAAACAAATATGTCTAATCATATTTTAAATAAATTACTTTATAATAATCTAAAATGTTTTAACTAAAACATGATATGTTGTACTTGTCTAATTCTATTTTCTTGGATTTTTTTTTCTAACTGGTCTTGAACTATGATGCCAATGTCACAAAATGGGCCAACTATGTTTATGTGAGCGTCGGCCCATTTATCGATAGGTTAACAAAAATATCAAATAATTAAATAGGTTATTAGCGGGTCAAACCGCTTCAACCCGGTAACATGCTCTAGAAGGGTTGGCTCATAAAGGACCTGACCCGCTACTGACCTTATTTCAATGCATAGGTCAACCCACCTAACTCAAAAGGGCTCGCTTGGCTCTTTGCACTCCTATACGTGGCGTTCATGGTTATAATAAAAAGTTTGAATACGTTTAATATTTTTTTGAGAAATTACAATTACTGTGCTTTTTTTTATTAAACACTCACAATTTTAAGTAATAAATAATGCAAATTTTAATTTTTGGCAATAGAAAAATAACTTACAGAAAAGGTCTCTCAAACCCATTGGGTTAACCTGAAACCTGCAAAGCCGAAATGCAACTACCGGTATTTTATCCGAACCTAAAATACACCCTACCCGTATTTTACCTGAACTCAAATACACTCGACTCATATGACTAAATTTGTGGAACCTATATTTTATCATGAAGCAGTACATGATGCGCAATGCAGGAAAACTATGGAAGAAGAAATTAGTGCCCTAGACAAAAATGGGACTTGGATTATTATAAGTCTCCCACAAAGCAAGAAGCCAATCAGTTGCAAGTGGGTTTATCGAGTTAAGTACAACTCAAATGAAACTATCGAGCGATATAAAGCTCATTTGGTGATTCAGGGTGATCATCATGTTGAAGGATTCAGCTATAATGAGACTTTTGCAGTAGTATCAAAGATGACAAGCCTTCGATGTTTTCTAGCAGTGGCAGTTGCAAAAGGTTGCGAATTACACTAGTTAGATGTCAACTATGCTTTCTTGCACGGGAATCTTGAAGAAGTTTATATGAAATTGCCTTTGGGATTCAATGCAAAGATGAGAACAATGTTTGCCAACTTCAAAAATTCCGTTGTAGGCGTCGTTAAGCTCTCAGAAAATGCTTCGCTAAGCTCTTCTCAAAACTCTATAAGTATGGATTTATTCAATCCTACGTGGATTACTTATTATTCACTTATCATAAGGGTGTAATCTTTATAGCTCGTTTGGTTTATGTTGATGATATGGGGCTTACTGGCAATGATACTAAAGCCTACAAGCAATTCAAAGTCTATTTAAACTCATGTTTCAGTATTAAGGACTTAGGGCCAATAAAGTATATCTTGGGTATTAAAGTTGCCTGTGGACCACAGGGTTTATTCCTATGCCAACGAAAATATGCATTGGAGATTATCGATGAATGTGGTCTTTTGGGAGCCAAACCCGTTTAGTTTCCCATGGAATCACAACATAAACTTGCTTTGGCATCTGGATGCCTCCTGGCAGATCCAAGCAAATATCACAAAGTCATTGGTATATTGATATGTCTCACGATCTGTAACACCACTACCCCTAAGGTTAGAAGTGTTAGTGATTACTTAAATTTTGAAATGAAATGGAGAGAATTTCAACTTAAAACTTACTATAACTTAGGTTGAAAGCCTTACATTAGGTCCCTGCAATAATAAAAATATAAAAGAAATATCCAAGCCAACTCGACAACTACATGTCGAAGACCACAACTCTAAGGGGGACACGCCAATGTACACCAAGCATATAGCTCAACAAAAGAAAGAAAGAAAGAAAGAAAGAAAGAGACATAAAAGATATAGCTCAACAGATCGCATATCCAGAGCACTCTGTTTACATCCCAAAGGTAACTAGCTCCAACCAAATCAACGATTGACTATTCCAATGGTAGGCCCGCACGGCCATTCAGAGCGACTCCTATTCAATATGCAATACATGAACCAATGTATTTCACTTACATATGTTTAGGAATCTACGAATACATCACATTATACTATTCAATTCAGGAATCTGTGCATAGATACACATAACTCCTTTTTCCAAAGCAAAAAGGGAAGTTCTGACTAGGCTTACTTAACCTTACTTCTGTCTGTCTTTTCAAGAACCTGGGGTCGAAAGGAAATAGAAGGGGAATTAATGAGCTCCCACAAGCTCAATGAATGATTCTCAACCCTAAGAAAACAAAACAATTGGATACAATCCTTTAAGTAGCACTCGCACATAAATTGATATTTAATACCGCATATTAACATACAAAGTCACCCATATCCATTAGCATCGTAATTGTAACGCCCCCAATTGCTAATATCTGATTATTCTAACATAACCACTTATTATTATAATTTAGCAACGGAAGACTTCTAATTTGATTGGAGGCATTACCGCCGTTCCATGATGGAACACGACTGCTTGATTTAGTGAACTTTATGGAGGCTCAAAAAGAAGGCCCCCAACCCTAAAGTCAGGAGTTTTACTATTTTGTTCTTAAATCCTGGGGCAAAACGGACAGAGTTTCCCCTAAAACTTGACCATTTTCCCAGGCTTACAGCCTTACAATAAATCCCCTGCACTGAAAAACAATAAAAACTAACTCAACGGCCACCCGCCGGAGCTCACAGCTCTACGGGCCACCCGCCCGGAGCACTATAACCAATGCAGTTTAATGATAACCAAATAAAAGGCGATAAATACAATACAGACCTGACAACTTAGATGGTGGCTCATATGGCCATACAGAGCGACTCTAAATGATATGCAACTAAGCACACAAGAACTCAATTTACAATCACACACCACAAAACACATTGCAGTTCACGTACGAGTCCATCATTTCACTCCTAGGCAGCAGTGACTCCCTTTCGGCTTCCTTCAGAAACCTGGAGGCACAATGATAGATGGGATGAGCGATAATCTCACAGTGGATAGCCCCCTCCCCTAAAAGATGCAATAATAACTTACAACCGTTATTCGTAATTCCTTTTCGTTGAAGAATTCACCTATCGCATAGTGTGTTCCAATCATAAAGCAAGAGAAATAGCATTTGCACCAAAAGCCACTCGTATGAACTCGTAAACTTAATAAAACAATATCATATGTTAATGTAAGTAGTGGACATGATCTATGAATACCATTATCTCCTCTCCTCTTGTACTTGTGTCATAAATTTGGATATATAGCATCATTTTCTAAACAAGATATAAGCAATTAATCACCTTTTCAGGTTTTCAATTCAATTTTTCAATAATCTTCTTCAGTATCAAGTAGTAAGAGCAATAAAATGAATATATGGACCTCTGAACTTTACATGCTTGTTTATTCAATTGATCATGTTTCCCGTGACTCCACTGCATATTAACTGAGCTATGAAACATGTAACTTCCACATATGCCTACTGGCAACATGATGTAACATTGAACTTTGAATCCTCTCTTTACTGGCAGAAAAATGAAATTCTGAGCTTTGAATTCCCTGCCTACCGGCAAAGAAATGAAAAATTGCGCTTTGTCTCTGCCTTGTAGCAGAGAAATGAAATATTGATTTTTGAATTCTCTGCCAAATAATGAGTCTGAATTCTCTGCCAAATAATGAGTCTTGAAACATATAAGTTGAAGTTACATGCAAACTTCTAGGTAGGTACTGGGTTGTTTAGCTAAAGATACAAATAGGCGACTGATAAACAATTAGGAGCACTTAGCGATCATGTCATAAAGCATTTATGGACCTTGACTATAATATACCATTGACAAATGTCATGTAATCACCATACGATAGGAATAGATTCAATGCCCTTCACATAATTCATGTATACAATACAATGAACTATACAATCGATAAACTATATAATGGATATGGTGTATACGATCGATAAACATATAGAGGCTATAGACTTATAAATGTCGATCGATAAACTAATGTCTGTCGACTAGACATGAAACCATTTTAGGTTGGTTACAACTTAGGCAATAGACGAAACATGAGACTATTTTCTACCTAACATGTTTCGAAATATAAGCCGAAACTCAGACGTACATCCCTATGCAGTAAAACATACTTGGTGGTCAAATGGTTGGGCGCCCGTATTTCAAAATATTTTGTTTTGCAAACAGGAGAGAGAGAATGTATAAGTAAAATTGTTTTGTTGATTTTTATTATCTGAAAGTGAACCCCTTGGTCGATGTACATCTTGAAACGATCGTACTTTAGGTGCTCACACCCCCCAGGCCGATCGAGAAGCCTGAGTTGATTCCGCGCACGCGTATATTGCCTTGATACATGACGTCGCGCGCGGGTTTACTGGTCGGCATAAGCCTTGATAACTGAAGGGCATAAGCCCTGATGATAAATGGGCGGGGCCACTTGTTTATCTGACAAAATATTGAGAACTTGGTTCATTAAATGAATCTTATTTTGATTTTTCATTACTGAGAATACTGTGAGTTTGTGAAGAATATAGAGTTTTTGAAGAACATAGACAATGTACATACCGAGATGGCCTCACTTCTACTCCAACTCCAATTAAGGTGGAACTATTTTCTACCTAAAATGTCTATAGACTTCATGTAACCAAGAACTACGTGTCATCGTGATTCCCATGCAGTCGATAATCACTATGTAAACACGAAACATCGTCTACTTGTTAAATTCTATGTACTTGATAATATAATCACGCATAATCAGCGAGCGTTATATAGTCGATAAACTTATATAATCGACGAACACTATATATAATTTGATAAATATGCATAATCAATGAACGTTATATATTTAATAAGGGATGAACATTACATATAATCGATAAAATGCATAATCAGTGAACGCTATCAATGAACGTTATATACTTAAGAGTTATAGAATCAATGAACGTTATAATATGCTATGATCAATAAATGCCAAACGTTATTTAGTCAATGATCAATAAAATACGCAATTAATGAACGTTATATAATCAATAACAATGAACATAATTCGATAAAATGCATAATTAATGAACGTATATAATTAATACTTTTTATAGGAACAGTGAGCCTGTATAAACAATGAGTGTTTTTGATATTCAATGAACTGAACGTTATAAGCCAGCAATGAACATTTTAAATTTATTGAACATTATAAACCGAAACCCTCATATAATTAGTAATATCGATAATGTTATTCAAGTATATATTCGATAAACTTATGCATAAATTTCGTACAATCGATACTTGTATATAATCGATAAACTTGACATATTCAATAAATCTCATATAATTGCCAAATCGATAACTTGACATATTCAATAAATCTCATATAATTGCCAAATCGATAAACTTGACATATTCAATAATTCCATATAATTGCCAAATGACATATAGCCTTTCAGTCGTCGATAAACTTTAGTTTAGACCAACTAATATATATATACATGTATGAAATTATATGAACATTATATAATTACATGAAATATGTCATTTGCGTATATTGACGACTACTGTTTATCGTTTAGTTCAGTACGAATAACATATATACATAGGGTATCGTTCAATTTAAGCTACAACTTCCTCATATCACTGCAAATTGATTCAAGTTCAACCTGAACGAATTATAATTAATAACTATTGAATTCAACCTGAACAAACTATAATCAATAATCAATAAGCTTTATCGAAATTAATAATTTAACCATAAATAGGAGGATGAGGAAACCCACCTCGAATCCAAGCTAAAGGACCCGTGTTAGGGTTCGATTTTGTTGTAGAATTCAAACCCCCGAAGCCCGAAACCCTAGCTCTCGAGCCCTTGGTTCGCACAGGGCCTTGCTGACCACCAGAATCGAGCCCACCGGCCTTGCTGAGCACCGGCACTCTGCCGCCGACCTGAGCCCTAGCCAGCGTCTGGCGGACCTCCGCTGCCCCCGCCTTTGCTGTCGCTGACCCTGACCCACTCTCTCTCTCTCTCTCTGTGGCTTGCGCGAACGGGGGCCGGTTGGGGCGTGGGACGGCCAGGCGTCGTCGGCCGGTGGCCTCCCCAGCCCCACCGTTCTCTCTCTCCCTGCGCTGGTTGGGGGACGACGGGGCAGAGGTCGACCAACACCCCCCCTTGCCTCTGCTTTCCCCCGATCCTCCTCCTCCTTCCTTTCTTTTTCCTTTTTCGTTTTTTTTTTCGAAAACAGAAGGGGCTTCGGCCCCTTAAAATCCTTTTTTTTTCCCCCATATATTGGTATATATATACTTCAATATAATTAGAAAGAGGATTAGAAAGAGGATTAGATTCGGGCCGTTACAGTAATAATCCCCTAGACCTGGCAAATGGGTCATTCGGTTCGGGTACGGGTTGGGTTGAGTTCGGGTTAAGTAACATTTCGGGTTGTTTTGGTTTGGGTTGGGTATGGTTCGATTAGGGTCGATTTCGGGTCAATCAATTTTTGGTCATCATGCCAAAACAAGCAACTTTGTAGAAAATTTTGAGTGAGGTATGGTTTGGTTCGGGTCAATTCGGGTTTCGAGTTCACTTTTGGGTGAGCCAATTTCGAGTGTCAGGTCGAGTATGGCTCCAGGTCGTTCGGTTCGGGTTTTGAGTCTCGGGTCAGTTTTGCAGTGTCAGTTTTGCCAGGTCTATAATTCCCTGAGTTCATAAGGCATCTCTTCCCCTCTTAAGTTCAATGAACAAAAATCTTTGCATTGACTAACCTACAACCCTTACATCTTAGCAATAACAGTCACACATGGCGCTTACTCGATTTTGCATAATAGGCATACATGACCCAATAGCAAGTTGATTCATGCTAAGACCTAAACACTGAGGATAGTAGACCGCTCGGTTCACAGTTAACCCTTAACATCAAAAGGATTAATGCAAAGTTACTAACTTGAGTTCTTTAGCAATAAAACAAAATTTAATGCCTAAAGACAAGAACCTTCATTTGAACCAAAGTAGGCACTTATAAAAACAATTGCTATTTACAAGAAAGTCATTTGGAATTCTACAAAAGGCTCTTTTGAAGAGTACAAGTACTTTTCCAAACATTTGCACTAGCATAGTCCTCAAATGAGGAGTTTTCAACTCATAACAAGTAGGAAATCACTTTCTGCATCTTTACTAGAATGAAATTGAAATGCTTTTAAAACATTATTTGGGGTCAAAACACATAGAAATTCACAACACTTTACTTAATGAATTAAAATTCATTCTCTTGATCACTAGTCATTAGTTCCTTCTCAATACTGATGGGATGCATACCCATTAGACACTTGGGTTCCTAGAACACACTAATATCTATAATACACTTTACCCTCGTCAGGGTAATATTAACCGGCAATGAAAAGGTTAATTTCTAGAAACTCGGTACGCATTGGGAATCCCTATGCCTGGAACGCATAGGCCGCACAATTCTTCGGAACTAAGCCCTTTTATTAATCTCAACAACAAAGTGTTTAACATAAACGCAATTTTCACAAGCATAATCCCTTTCAAAAACTTTAGCCACTCATTTTGGTAAAACACGCTTGTAAATGGATTAACGGCAAAGTAAACTTCCAGTTTCATATAAAAGGGTCATTAAAACTAGTTTCAAAAGCTATTAGTTTGCAACATACCCATAAGTAGTTTCACTTAAAAGAACCCTAGCAGTTTGGCTTTCTAAATCAGCCACATGCTTCGCATTTGGTTAATTAATTTCAAGTTGCACTAATGAAGCATTTGAAACCAACTCGCAATCTTAAAACAGCAAATTGCCCACTTCAAGTTTCCTATTTCAATGATCCAACGTTGTATTGTTTAACTGAATCGTTCAGCGGCCTAAATGTTGTCCCTAACACAGGTGCCATAACAACTAAAGCATGAATCTGGTTCACTATCAAACCGACTTGTGAGCCATTCATTCGATTCTCGGTCCTTTTCAATTCACTCTGAAGCTACTAGGCATGCATGCATCTACAGTTTACAATGATAACGAAACTAATGGCCAGCACATTACTACGAGTCTCGTCAACTAGCAAGATCGACACAAAATTACAATTAATACTAACTGTGTTTCACACAACTCAAACTCCCTCCTCTCAGCACTGTCCACAAGAATCCTTAAAACCACTCAATTTCTAACTCAAATAATTACAATTACCGAATTATTTGCCTATTACCTCTTACTCTCATCCACTCAAATTCATCCCAATATTCAAATCAACTCAGTAAACGAAATGATAAAACTTTGTGAAATTAATAGTAGATTAGGAAATCAAGAATCACACACCTGAATTTGGATCTTAATGGACCCAATTGAGGGTTTGGTTTGGGCTGGCTCGGCATGGGCTTGGTTCGTTCCTTTTCTCCCCCACCATGACAACCGCGGAATAGGTGCTGGGATAACCCTTGCGACCACTGCCTCTCTCTGTGCATGCCTGCTAGGATAGAAGAACAAGGAAAAGGAGCAAGAGCTCCCTTTTCTCACTGCCAAAGCACCATGCCCAGGCCTCCTCGCCGCCATGACAACTTGCATCCACCACCATCGTTGCCCTCTCTCTCTCTCGGGGGTCACGAGGTGCTGCAGAGAAGGAGAAGCATAACACCCTCCTTCTTCTGTCGGTTGCAAAGGACGGGGCTACAACCCCCTTCCTTTTCTTTCCCCCTTTTCTTTCTACCCATTAAACTAAAAATGAGTTTGGGTCTAAATAATCTAACCCCAATTGATCTCAACCGCAAATATCCTAATCTAACTTGCCACTCTCGCGTAATTACGCCTTGGCCTAATTTTGAACCGAACTTGCTAGTTCTAAGAATCAACAAATAAATTGAGAAAATATATGAATTTACTACACATCAATTATTAGTCAAAATAGATAACTCAAAATTACAAACCTCGAATGTTATACTATCACTAGGCTTGGTCTCACTTATGCAGTTTGTATTTTATCATAATTTATGCAAATCCCTAGGGAGGACCATATGGATGCTACCAGGCGAGTGCTTCACTACTTGAAAAGAACTGTTGGACAAGGAATTTTGTTACAAGCAGATAGTTATCTACAACTTGTGGGATATTGTGACTCAGATTGGAGAGCATGTCTTGTATCTCGCAAATCACTCATTGGCTACTTTGTCATGCTTGGCAGATTACCCATTTCCTGGAGAAGCAAGAAGCAAATCACAGTGTCTAGGTCTTCAACTAAAGCAGAATATAAGTCCATGGCATTTGCCACAAGCGAATTAGTATGGATAAGATCCTTCCTAGGATCTATCGGCATTCTCAACTCTCTTATGAAGCTCTGTTGTGACAATCAAGCAGCATTGCATATAGCACGCAATCCACTATTCCATGAGAGACTAAAACACATTGAAATTGGTTGCCATTTTATTCGTGAAAAACTTGACGCATGCATACTTACTCCGTCTCATGTTGGTATTAAGGAACAACCATCTGACATCTTCCCAAGCGCACTTAGAAAGGCACAATTTCAGTTTCTAAAGGGCAAGTTGGACATTATTAACCTTTATGCTCGAACTTAAGACGTGGGGTTAGGAAAAATTTTATCTCCAGATTTTATTTCAATATTATTTTGTAAACATACACCTTTCCTATTCTTGGAAGAGTTGTAGTATTGTTTAGAGGCCACGTCAGGGCTAGCCGAGTAGATTCGCAAGGGCATGTATGTGTATAAGTCAAACTTGTGATATAGAAAATCAATGAGAAGTTACATGGTGAAATCAACACCTCTGTCAAACGTCAAAGTTTTTACTTCTGTACAACCAATTTATCAAGAACTCTAGAAGCTGATGTGGAACAGAGTTAGTAGTGTATATATGGCGCATAACAAATCCCTTGTTTAAGTTATGACCTGTAAGTTTAATATGAGGGCTAGCTAACAGGTCAGGCCTTTCTGTGACCATATGCAAAGAGGACTCCACTTCGCAAGCATCATGAAGTTGAAGCCAACAATTAGTATTTTCAAGCAACGGTGGGTCCACTCATCCAGCGATACAAGTATGCATCTGAAATAGTATAGGACCATAGGACAGATAAATGCATTATAAAGCATATCGATAAACATCTTGAGCAATTTGGCCATGCACTTCACGTAGGATATCAATAGACATCTTAATTATAATGAATAAAACACATAAAGATCAAACAAAATTCAGATGTAGTTACAGTTCCATGAGTACAATACTTCATAACACAACACATGAAGTAGACCAACATACAAACAACATTACATTTCTGCAAGATGGATTGTACATAAGCAATTAGGTGGAATACAAAATTTACTGGCCTAGAACAAGTTCTTCAGAGCCTATGTCAGAATTAGAACTGGCAGAATCTGACCCGATCCGAAAACCCTACCCGAAAATTTAGGGTTCCGAACAAGATTTTTCAACCCGAAACCCAAACCCGAGAAACCCGATAAAATTCGGGTTCGGTCGGGTCAGGTCCGGGTCGACCCGACAGGTCAATCCCTCTACATTCTTTTTTTTTCCCAACTACAGGCTTGGGCTGTTTGGGCACTTGGAAATGGGCCTCGGCTGAGAAGTAGGAAGGGAGACCGTGACTGAGAACTGAGAAGCCAGAAGTGAGACACTAAGTGAGAAGCCAGAACCCTACCTGTTCATTGCTTCATTTGCTTGCTTACTAGATTGCCTCCACTCTCTCTTTCTTTCTCTCTCTCTCTCTCTCTCTCTCCGTGTCTCTATCTCTCTCTCTCTAGCTATTTTCGACTTTTCATTGCTTGCCTAACTCAGATTTTGATCAGTTCAAGTCTTCAAGCACTAATATCTTCCGATCTGTTCTTCGTTTTTGTCCTGTTGCGCTCGAATTCTTCCAATCTCCTTCCATGGAGCCGTGCAGTGGCAGATCCAGACATTTAAGATAGGGGTGTCCATAAATTAATATCGTTACTAACATACACTAGTTTTATTTTTTTTTCAGGTGTCCATAAATCAACATCGTTACCAAATTAATTTTTTTTATAATAGAAAAAAAAATTTATAATAGAATTTATTTTTTTTTGAGCTAGGGGTGTCATGGACACCCCTAGGCTCCATAAGGATCCGCCAATGGCGCCGCATTAAGCTAGCACAGGTGGGTCTCATGGTCGGGTAAGAATAGCATCAGGTTTTAATAGTCCATCTCCATCTCCTTTAGGCCGCAATACTCGTGCTCCCATCCACCCATTAGGTTTCGACTATGTTTTTGATTTTGTGTACTCTATTTTGGATGGCAGAATTTAGAAGTTCTGTTTTATTTTGTGTACTCTGTTTTATTGTTTTGGTCAGTCTTCAAGCACTAATCTCTTCCGATCTTGTATTTAGAAGTTTTGTTTTGGCAAAATTCCAATAGTGTGTGCTCTGTTTGGATTTAGAAGTTGAAGCTTTGTATTTTATTGTTGAGGACAACTGTTAGTGTCTAATCTGTTTTATTGTTGGAATTTAGAAGCACTAATCCTCTTTGCTTTGTATTTTAATGTTGAAGCACTAAACTCTTTGCGCACTAATCTGTTTTATTATTCTATGTAGCTTGTTTTATTGCTTTGGAGACTCTCTCTCTCTCTCTCTCTCTCTCTCTCTGGCTGTTCTATTCTTAGTACTAATCTGTTTTATGTAGGAATTTAGAAGTTAAAGCTTTGTATTTTATTGTTTTTTATGATTTGCATAAGAAATTTAGAATTCTTGAAGCCAACTATTAGTGTCTTTCATGATTTGCATCTCAATTGTTGGTGTCTTTCATGATTTGCATTAGAAATTCAGCTTATTTATGACATGGTTTAAGACTTAAGAGTTCCAGTGCTGTGCTATACCTTAAATAATTAGCTCTTCAAGTTTACAATTAGAGGAGAATTATATTGTTAGATAGTGATTTCCTAGCAAGATCAGAAGAGTTATTGCAAAGCCATGATTTTCATAAAAGCCAAGGCAAGAGTCCTATCTATCTCTCACTCTCATTGGCTTCCACACCTTTCTTTTCTTTTCCTGTGCTGTATTTTGTAATATTTTAATTCATTCTTAAGCACTTGTTTGGATAAGGTTGGTGCATTAATTTGAAAAACATGGAGTTTGGAAAGATGTTAACACTAATAATTTTAAACATGAAGTCCATTTACTTGTTGTTTCCTACCTAGCTATTTACTAGAGTCATTTTGCTATCAACATGTTTTGCTACTAATCATTTTTGCACTAGGTTATTATTGAAATTGTTATAGGGAGTTGCACCCCTTCGATGCCAATTATAGCTGAAGTAGATGACGATTCTCCTTCAACCAAAAAAAGACGTTGGACCTCTCCTGTGTGGATGCATTACAACATAAAAGAGGGCAAACACTTCTCCGGTGGCAAAGCTCGTATGGGGGGTAGAATCATAACTAAGTGGTTTCTGAGTCATGCTTTAGTACGGCGGGTAGAATCATGCATAACTAAGTGGAGAGCTTCTCTTAAACTCGAGAATGCGGAAGCATTGGTTACCACTCGTAGCTAGTTGTTTGGATGTAAGATCGATGAGGGTAAATTTCACAAACATAAATATTTTCCTTTTTGTATTTTATATACAAACTATATCTTATAAGAAATACATTAATTTCACTTGTAAATATTTGGTGATGTAGATGAGGATGATCAAGAGCTCAATGGTGAATGTGCTCAGTTTTCTAAAGTCACTTTGAATGTTGATGAAGAAGAAGGAGAAGTTGAAGAGGAAGAAGAAGAGGTGGATTTGGAATCGGGAGACCAAACCAAATTTGACGATTCTAACATTAATTAGTTTATTAATGTTAGGTGTATGACATTGAACTATGCTTTGGGTGTCTTTGACTCTTTGTTATGACTTGGTTGTTTATGACTTACAACTTTGTGCTTTGTGACGTGTTGTAATGATGACTTGGTCACTCTTCTATCATGTAGTGACTTTGTGCTTTGTGACTTATTGTAATGATGACTTGGTTGTTTATGACCTAAGACTTTGCTTCATCACAAATCATGACCTTGATCATGTTCAAAGAATGAAAAGTAAGTATCTTCTTTGCACTTTGTGACTTGTTGTAATTGTGACTTGGTTGTTTATGAACTAATACGTTTGTCGTTACGAAATATCAAAGATTTATTTGATATGCATTCAAGTAACTTAAGCTTTTATAGCCAATATTAATCGCCCAAAAATAGTAAAAAAGATGGCGAGCACGACCCGTTGGGTCTACCCGAAACCTGTAAAACCGAAATACACCCGATCCGTATTTACCCGAAACTGAAATACACCCGATCTGCATTCCACCCGCCCGTCCAAATTGACAGATCTAGTCAGAATGTCCACGGGCATTCTGACAATTGCAAGTCAATAGGACAGTGCAAATTTTGACAAGGATGGGCATAAGATGAGAGTAAATTATCTACGATTAAATGCAGTGTTCATGACAAATTCTGCCTTTCATTCACTGACCAATACAATTCAGAGGTGTCTCAGGTTCCTTGTACCCCCCCCCCCCTCCTTCTCCCGGATCTGAATCCAATGAACCCATACTCTGATTGGGTTGCGACACATTGATGGACGGAAGGGGAGGGAACGTTCCGGGTTATAGGTTGAGTCCTAGTGGCACCCACATCTTACCACACTCTTCCCATGTTGAAGTAGTCAAGGGTGGCAAATTGTCCAAGCTAGCCCAAGCTAGACACAGACCGTTAAGCAGTTAGGGGAACGTCTTATGCTTAGGCTCAATCGTTCAATTACAAAATTAAACTGGTCAAGTACAGCCCTCAACATAGCCTGACCAGGGCTTTGCAGCAAAATATTCACCAAACAAGTCATCCATATTCATGTCCAACCATATCGCTATCCACTTGATTTCAATAAACAATGCTCTATTTTGGACATCCAGAGGCACAACATGAATTCCCACTTTTCGACATAGACAAGCAGCTTCCCAGTCCATTTTTCAGGCTCAGAAGGGAAAGATTGTTTCTCACAAACACAAGATCCTCTATTCTCTCCACACCCATTCTCCTGACAGTCTCTCGACATGGAAGAGTGCTACACAGGTCGTTCTCCTGACACAATGAGACGCTACAAACCTGGCTCAGAACCTTTATGGCTAAAGTCTGTAAGTGGGGTGTCTCAAACCCAAAATTCTCCCACCAAGCAACTGGGTCCATTTTATCTCTACATTCCACTGCGTCTTCCTCTGCAAAGGATCCCTCTGGTCTCCAGTAGGTACTAAGCTGTTCCCTAAGCAAACGCCTTGCAGAACTTTCGTCCTCATATTTTTCAAGAGTGGCTTTCCAGCCTCGCATGACAGTCTTGTCCCTGCTCTGACCTCTTCCAAAATACCTTGGATTCAACATATAACCAGCCGCATGAAGGGGGGAAAATAGTGCGTCCCACCTGCCGTCTATCAGTAACTCTATTTGACTAAGTGCAATGTCGTCAATGCCCTTACTCCTCACAGCTTCAAGCGACTGAACCCGCCAATTGTAAACATCCCCCATAACAGATTTGTCAATATTCAACGTTGCAAGTAGTCTCACAAAAGGTTCACACAACTGCAACATCAATTGAGCGCTAGCCCAGAATTCATCCCCCAACACAGTAGCTTCAATGCTTACAACATCGTCATGAGCAGTAAGTTTCCAATGCTTCCATTCATTGCTTGTTACCAACTCTTGCAATGGTAGCTTCATGAGGAGAATTTTTTGCACTAGGCAATAAGAAGGAGCAAACCTCATGAAAAGAGGATTAGAACTCTCTTTAGGGTCACACTTGAAAAAAGAAGATTGCCGGTAAGACAAAATAACTTGCTCGATTCCCCTAGCACATAAGACAACAGCTTTCATCCAATCCAGTCCAGCAATCTCTTCCATCAACAGATGGATAGAATGTGAAGTGCAATGAGACCAAAATATATGAGGGAACTTCGAAGATATTACAGATTCAAAGGGAACACTTGCTTGGCCAAGATGCGTTATTATTTGAAGCACATTTGCAGGCCCAACTTCAATGATCGCATCATTCAGCACATTGATGAATAAACTATCCGCTGCAACCCCTTCATTAATATCAATTGATTTCAGAAACAAAACCCCTCTTGGACTTGATATGAAAAGGTTGATACAAAAACACCCAAGTGAACCATCTACAGGATTGACACATATTATTGTGCATCCAGTGTGAGGCCAGGATTCCCTAATTAGGGTTATGGCCTTTTCTAGCTTCGCCTTCTCTTTAGTTAGAAAGCAATCAGACAGCATGTCTTTTGAAGGGGGTTCATATCCAGGGCCAAAAGTGGCCACTGCTTTGATCATTTCTTTGAAGTAGGAAGAATTCACAATGTTCATGTCCAACCCATCCGCAAAGAAAAATCTGGCTATTGTCTCATCTACATCTTCCTTAGCAAGAGCTCTAGCAGGAATTGAGAAATTCATTTGGCAATTCTTGATCTTTTTGCCAATCTTTGTACTAAAAGGATTCTTTTTCTTCTTCCTCTGAAGGCGTTCCTCCTCTAGTCTTCGAAACTCTTCTCTCAAGGACTTGTCAATTGCTGAACAACTTTTGACACCCACGCCAGTGAAGCCAAGAAGATGAGCCCTCACACGTGAATAGGACCCATTGTATCTTTGATTACAGTGATTGCACTTCCATCTTTTTGTACCACTGCCTTTATCAAATTCTCCAAAGACACTGACATGCTGCCAGCCCCATTTATCAGTTTCAGAAGGCATTCCCATAAATATGGATTTTCCTGCAAAAAGCGTGAAACAAATAAATATCTAAGAATACCTGCACGTGAGCATAAAACCTAAGATTCAATTCAAGACGTTTGAAAGCATGATGCATTCGTCAGAGTTAAATTACTGCCGGATATATCACACAGAGTAATTTCAATGATCGTTGATTTATTGAACACCCAAAAAAAAAAGAAGCCAAATGCACCGTTTCAAAGCTATGTTTGTCCAATGAACTAACCATTCTGACTGCCACAAGTCTGCTTCTTGTGAGTAATGCTCAGTTAGCCTTTATGAATTTCATGAAGAACTATAAATAATAAGTAAAAAAAGGGTCTCAGCAACTAATTCAAACAAATGCTGCAGCTGATTTTGCAGCATTACAATTGCTCACATGCAAATGCCCCATAAACCCCAACGAAACAAAGACCTCACAGTTCCACCAAACTCCAACGCATTCAAGTGGAAACAGTAAATTTAGATGGGATAAATGCACTAAAGCACCAATCCATAGAAGCAGCAGCAATGAAGTCATGTGGATGTGGCAATGCAACACATCTATAACGTAAAAGGCATCAGCCAAACCTTCGTTTCCAGAAATTCAAGCAAGAATGAGTTTCTTAGGAGTTGTTGCCATTCAGTTTAACAAGCGACTTTTTCCTGTTCATGTTATCAAGCAACTGCACACACGTAGTAGCTGCTTCCATTATCAGTGTATTGTTTAAATCCATAAAATAAGCACATCTCCAATTTCATCATGCATCCAACCATCCATGTTTCAAAGTTAGCCTTCAAGATCACTAAAGGATAAATCCATGTAAAATCTTAGATCACATGAAAAGCATCACCCTCGTTAAATCCACGTTCTGAAGCAAGCTAGCCAAGCATGAATATGGACATTTCAATTCATAAACGATAGGTGGTAAGATGTGGTATTTAGTCCTTCCACAAACGTGAAAAGGATTGCTTATTTCACTGCGAAGTAGGAGGCAACGAATGCCTTTAAGATTTAGGGTCCAACAGGAACAGTCTCTTTGCAAATCAATTGTTGAGGTAATGTTGTGTCCATATGCCCCCCCCCCCCCCAAAAAGAAGGGGCAAAAAACCCAAACACACTTGCATCCTTTTCCTTTTTTTTTTCTTTTTTTTTTTTGGGTTGGAGGGGTTGCTTCCCCTCTTCAACCCACACATAAGGTGGTCAATTAACCTCCACTCTCTCGCTGGATATCCGAACACAGTGAAGGGTGCTCTGCTTCCTGCCCCCTCC
>JACYFF010031955.1:30839108-30928490 GCA_017589665.1 Selenicereus undatus
CCCCCCCCCCCCCCCAAAAAAAAAAAAAAACCACTAGCCTTGGGCTCCAATCAGCTTTAGACTACTTACTCTTTTAACATTTTTAATAGATAAATGACACTACTTTTTCTTATTTCATTTTTGGGTAGTATGGTACAAATTGATGTGCTTCAATCAATCAACATTTTGAACACTGACAAATCAGATTAAGCTTTTTTTTGGGGGGGGGGGGGTCTCCAACTCCACAGAAACTTCGCAGTTACAGAATTCAACACCATCAAAATCATATATCCAATGATCCTATCCCAAGTCAAAGAAACTCTTGAGCATAAATTCAATTCATCATAACAAAAACAAACTAATCAGACCCAAAAACTGGGAGGAAAAAACTAAATTTCATGAAAATCTACATTGAGTTGAGCTTCCAGTTTATACAGCAATAAAGATGGAGAGAAAAAGAGTGTGCATTGAATATGTACCTGGAAATCTGGAATCGTCGATCTTATTATTGGGAAGAAAAGGGACGAAATTTGGTCGGAAGAAAGAGAAGGCTTGGCGTTTCGTTTCGGCGAAACCTGAACACCTTGAAATTGGAAAGACGCGTAAGGGGAAAGGCCAGCGACTTTTCGTGGGTTCTGCAACCCGAAACGAGTTTCCCGTTTTGCGTTTTTTCATCACTTGGTAAATTGGTAGACCTGTCAGTTCGGACAGTTAGGTTAAATACGAATCAAATGTTTTCAAGTTCTGATAAAATACAGGTCGAATGTATTTCGAATTCGGGTAAAATACAAATCGGGTGTATTTCGATTTTACGGATTTCGGATTAACCCAACGCGTTCAGAGCGCCCTTTCCGTGAATTGTTTTTCTTTTTTTAAAATCAAAAATTCTGCATATTTATTACTCAAAATTGTCATTATTTAATGAAAATGCATAATAATTATAATTTCTCAAAAGAATATTAAAATATTCAAACATTTTATTATAATATATCATCATCTTGTATGGAAGGGTAAAGAATTAAGCCCTACTTGATTTTGGGTAGATTGACCCGTACATTGAAAGAATGTTAATAGTGGGTCAACCATTTATTAGGCAACCCATCTAGAGCATTTTAATGGGTTGTAGAAGTTCCACCGCTAATAATCTATTTAATAATTTAATATTTTTATTAACTAACCTACCAATGTCCAATCAGGTAAAACTTTATTAATGGACCAACCCAATACTAATACAGCTAGTCGATTTTTTACTGTTAGTATCATAGTTCAAGACTGGTTAGAACAAAAATCAAATAAAACTAAATAAAAGAAGTACAAGATATTATCTTGCAATTATAACATCAAAATTTTAAATTATTATAAATTAATTAATTTTAAAAAAATTAGACAGATTTGTTTAACTAACTATATAATGGTATGACTTTCGCATCTTTAATATTTGTGTTCTTTTAAATTAACTTTTTAAAAAAGATTAGATAGTTATTCAATGTAATTTTATACTTATTTTAAACGTTTTTTTATTTAAAAGTTGTGTACGGTTTTATTTTCAGATAATGGAGAAGAAAAAATAAGGTTATTATTGTTTAATTTGTAAATAGATGTAATAGTTATGTAATATCTTTTCAAAATACTCAATAAAAATGACTAACCATTATTGTTAAAAGATATAAATTAGAGAAAAATAAAAAACTAAGGATATAATGTTCAGGTCAAGCAGGTGGGTTCGGGTTCAGGTCGGGTTTGACTCACTAATTTGCAGGTTTTTTGGATTCGGTTTATTTTGAGTTCGGGTCAAGAAAATCGTATTTAAAACCCAAAATTTTCGGGCGGGTTTGGGTCGAATTTTCGGGTCTAGTCAATTCTTAACAGGTCTATAAATTGGTAATCTGTAAAAATATATTTTAAAAAAGGAAAAAGGACTGTGACTTTAAAAGGGGGGGATTGCGGCTGTTTTCAATGCAAATTTATTTTTTCAAAAATTCTACTAATTTCTATTAATTTTTAAGAATTTTTACTAATTTTTGTCAATTTTAACTAAAAAATATCAAAAATTTTTTTAACTCTAATCAATCTTTTCCAAATTTAACCAATTTCAGCTACATTTTACTAATTTCTTTCAACTCTTAGCAACTTCTTACTAGTGGCGGATCTAGACATATAGAATAGGGATGCCCATCTATTAAACTTTTCTTTTAGAAGTTTCCATATATACTAATCTAGCCCTGCTTCAAAATATAGCTTATTAAATTATTATTTTTTTTGGCTTGCAGTGTCTATGCCGCCATCCTTCACTGCTTCTTACAAAACATATTTCCACTCATTTACATTTTTTATAAACATATTCCAGTATCTACCAACTTCTATCAATTTCTTCCAATCTTTCTCAACCTTAGCCAATTCTTACAAATCATTATTAAAAAAAAATACCAACTCTCTCCAATTTTTATCAACTTCAATCAATCTCTACCAATTTCACCCACTTACATATCCACATTTAGCAATGAAAAGAACAAACCCTTAGAGTAGAAGGAATGGGTTCAATTGATTGTGCAGCATGTATTTTTGGGCAAGCTTTGTATTCAAAATACTCAAATGAAAATTTATTCTAAAAATCCAATCAGTATGTAAACCTCTTCTTGCTATGCCTGACAAATAGGTCATTAAATTTGGGTACAAGTCGGATTAAGCTCGGGTCCATCATGTTTCAAGATAGGCAATATTTCATATCAAATTGAGTGATTTTCGATATGATTCAACTTTCAATCAATTGATGTTTGGTTGATAAATGAGTTTTTGACTAAGGCCATGTTCGGCAAAATTAGCAGTTCAAGTAGCGGATAGCAGTTTAGGTAGCGAATAGCTGTTGAGGTAGCGGATGGCGTTTCTAATTTAACTGTTAGTGAATAGCTGTTTAGAAGAGCAGTTGAATAAAATGTATTCGGTAAATTTAGCTATTAGATTAGCTGATTAATGTAAATTGACATAAAAGGATATAGACAATTTCCAAAGATAAAATTTTCAAAGGGTAATTTTTGATAAAAAAATATGAAACGCTACTTTTGAATGTAAAACGTTAATACTATTAGCTTTTCAGAAATGCTACTTAAAATACTAAACACTACTTGAAATGCTAGTCAAAACACTACGTTATCGAACACTAAAAATTACGTGATGAATGTATTGATTTAGTCAAAACGCCAAACACTACCCAAAACGTTGTTGCCGAACACGCCCTAAAAGTGTCATTGAAATTTGCAATTCATTCAAAAATGCTACTCTTTTTTTTTTTGGTGCCTAATCATGCCACTAAATTCTGTAAGTAGTAAGTCATTGTAAAAGGTAGTAGACTAGTAGCAGTTTTACTCTTAAAAGAAGGGAAATTTACAGCCTGGTAATACTTTAACTGGGGTAAAACTAAGTTATTTTTTTTCCAACATTATGGTGTTGGTTTTGGAGGGAAAACTGGCGAAGGAAAAATATAATTGCAAGAAAAATTACCAGCATGCCCTTAAGTGGGGTAAGTGTGTCAGGAGAAGGCAGTGGGTTTACTGTTTGTTATCTCTCTACCCATTCAACCTTCACAAACGTCATCCTCCTCTGCTTTCTTTCTCTCCATTCAACTTCATCAATGCCACCAACCCTCCCCATACAACTTTGGTCTTCCATTGTCTCAACATCTCTACTATTTATGTGAAAGGGATGTGAATTGGGGGTAAATTTGTTGGTTTTCAGCAAGGGTCTATAAATGGGTGAGAAGAAGTGGGTAAGGCAAGGTAGAGAGCGGTTCAACATTTAGTAAAGGCACCAAACTTTTCGCAAGCTGTATACTGCTTTTGAGGAAGATGGAGACATTATGACAAAGGTAACCAATTGACGTGGAGATGAAGGACTAGAAAGAACTAAAATGGGTAGACTGCTATAGTTAGCCAGGTATACAACATGTACGTCATACTTGGTGATAAATGCTAGTCATATTTAGTAGAATGAGCTTGTTATCATTGTTGTTGATGCGAACGACAATTGTGTGGGTATATATGTATACCATAATTTTGTTCACTGTCTACCATGGTAGCTGGGTTGTTAGTATTATGTAATCCAAATTGCATGAAAATGTAGCGAGGGTAGTGAACCATAAGAGTGTGAAGGAAGGCAGGCGTCCTAAAAAAAAAAATAAAAAATTATTGTAGCATGGCAAGGTGTATAGCAATATGTATGAAAATGGAAAAGCGAGTTGGATAAGTTATAGGGTAGGCAATAATGTACTGGGAATGGGAGACAAGTTAAGATGTTATGAAAAAGGGTGAAAAAGTTGTGAAAAGGTTATAATGTTGATCGAAGACCGAAATTGGGAAGGATGTAAGCCTGGATAACTTGAATTATACTCTATGGTAGACATTAGTTTAGTAATTGGATAAACATATAACTATAGTGTCGGGTACTATATGAGCCACTTGTGTGAAGTAAATGATGCACTTATGTTTTAGCTGACAAAATGTTGTTACTTTATGACATGCGGCGCAAATACAAAGGTGTTAGGGAGGTTGATATGAGTGAGTGGTCCAGGCAAGGATAGAAGGGTGTAGCTGTTGTGATGATCACGTAAAATGGATGAAGATGATGTTGTTATAGGAGATGATTATAAAGGGAGGGAACTAGTTGTGCACGTGTTATAGGCTGAGTGTTGGAGGAAGATAGAGATGGGAAAGCAACCTACGAGGAAGGGCTAAGGAAATGTATGCTAGTGAAGGAGAGAATAGGGATATACGAGATGTGAACATTAACGAAGAAGGCCGTAGGTGGTGATTTGTCAGAGTACAAAGTACGACATTATTTAAAGTATGATAGACAAATGTTAATAGTAGTTGAGAGTGATATGCATGTGAGGATGATTTTCAAGGCAAAAAATGAACATGAAAATTTATGTGTGGTTGGCAATGACGGTTCGAGGAGGCGAGTACAAAAAGGTGCTGAAGCATGCGAAGGACGGACACACACTTTTGATGATGACAAGGTGTATGACTCAAGTGGGAGAGGTGGGGTTATTGTGGTATAAAAGGGTCGGAAGCAAGGTGCTAAACAAGGAGTCAAAAAGTGTATCCTTTGTAAAGACATATATGATGAAATAGATTACTTAGTTACGTTATAAAACTGAGTGACTTATGTGGGTTATGCTTGAAGTTGTAAGTCGATGATCACTGAAAGAGCCAGAAGTTGAAATGAGCAACCTAAATTCAAGCTGACACTAGCAGGATAAACCCTCGAATTTTTAGAGAATGATGAGATATTCATGACGCCAGATGATGGGTGTGATGAAGAGGTTAACAAAAGTGGCAGCATTTGGCCACAATTTGGTCTTTAAGTGCAAAGTAACTACCCCAAGTTTAGCATCTGGAAAAAATTAATCAGGGCAGAGGGATAGATTTTTCAATCGGTCTAAGCATTTCAACAAATAATGTGGAAGTATCCAATTGCAAACCAGTTTCGCTATTGGTTTGAGAGGAACTGCAATCAAAGAATTGTGGCCAAATGCGATGCAATTGACTATTCATTCCACATATGTGTTAGAGGCAGCAAGAACATGGAGGTGATGTGCTTTAAATATTTTAGATGTCAATATACATAAAATGTGGGAGAGTAGTGTGAGATGGGTGTTGGGAAGACGGCGGGTTAGAGCAGAACTTCTTGGGCATCTCATTGAGGATAAAGTATAGTTATATCTTGTTTATTCTCCAAAGACATTATGTAATATTTGGAGTTGAAATTGTGGATCCAAAGAGAATTCGTGCACATGATGGTACTTGGTAAAACAGTTGATCATTGTAAATTGTTGTCTTACATGTGTGTTGCAATTGTCATAGCAAATTGGGGATCTGTGGACTTTTTGAGGTTGATAAATCGAGGTTTAATGCTTGTTGCGTATGCTGCAACTATAAATGACTGCAAATTTAGATGCGGGATAATACTTTTTATCAATGACACTCATCTGAGCGGACTTTACAAGGGGACTATACTTGTTGCCTATGCGTTGGATGCAGACAACCACCTATTCAATTTTGCCTATGTTATAGTGTTAGCTGAGAAAATTGATGAAGGAGTGTAGTTCTTGAAAATGGCTACAAAGTACAAAGGGTACAAAGCCCGTTGTAATATCGGACATGAATATGTGATAATCGCACGCATTGCAAAAGTGCTTGGTTAGAAGTACCACAACTATTGATTTGTCATGTTAACTTATGGGTATATGACTATGTGCATCGCACAAGAACATAGAGGTGACATCTTTTAAATATTTTAGATGCCAACATACGTAGAATGTGGGAGAGTAGTGTCAAATGGGTGTTGGGAAGACGTCGGGTCAGAGAAGAACTTCTTGCACATCTCATTAAGGGTAAAGTACAGTTATATCTTAATTATTCTCCAGAGACATTATGTAGGATTTTGAGTTGAAGTTGGGGATTCAATTAACATAAATGCAGTATTGGAGGGCAAGAGAATTCACGCGCATGATGGTACTTGGTAAACCTATTGATCATTGCAAATTGTTGTCTTGGATGTGTATTGCAATTGTCATAGCAAATCGGGGATCTGTTGCCTTTTTGAGGTTAATGAATCGAGGTTTAATGCTTGTTGCATATGCTGCAAATGTAAATTACTGCAAATTTGGATGTGGGATAATACTTTTTTTTTATGACACTCATCTGAGCGGACTTTACAAGGGGACTATACTTGCTGCCTCTACATTGGATGTAGACAACCACTTGTACAATTTTGCCTATGCTATAATGTTAGCTGAGGCAATTTATGAATGAGTGTAGTTCTTGAAAATGGCTGCAAAGTACAAGGGGTTTAAAGCCCGTTGTAATATCGGACATGAACATGTGATAACTGCAGGCATCGTACAAGTGCTTGGTTAGAAGTACCACAACTATTGATTTGTCATGATAACTTATGGGTATATGACTATGTGCATCGCATATATGAGACTGCGACCCAACATTGCATATATAACCAGCTTGTCCACTCAATGGAAATACACGAAATCGCATATATGGTGCAGGAACAAGCAGGACGTGATTGTATGTAGCAAAAAGTGATGGTTTGATAATTAATTTATTTAGTACACAAACTTGTTACCCTAGGACAATAAGGGTGTACTAATTGTATGTGATTGTGGTCTATATCATATGAGTTAATGATATTGGTATATATATCCTAATGGAACCAACATGTTAGGTGGATGTTGAACTAATATGTGACGAGGACACATTTGTAGGTTCATTGGTTGCATCCAACGTTGTTGTTGTCCATACTCAAATGCCATGTTTACCTTGGTAAGCAATGACGGAAAACTACAAGACGTAGGATGAATTATATGGATAACATAGGAAGCCTAATATTTCCAACAATTGGAGATACAAAGTGTGCTATTTGTAGAAGCAGTAATGGTAAAGGGTCTACCTAACTATGAAGTTAAGTTTACTACGTATACAGTGAAGTGCACGCTAGTAAACAAACATGAATTTCTAGGAAAACATGTTAACGTGAATTTTTGGTAGGGATTTTAGAACGTGAAAAAAAAAGTGATGACACAAATATGGATTATCAGTAAGACGTAAACACATCATGAAGGCAATATTCTTCGAAACGGACACGGTATAAGAGAACGTTAAAAAATAACAAATTATCAAATGAGATAAACAACACTTACACAGAGTACCGAATAGCGGTCAAAGGTGCTTATGGTGCATTATTAGCGTAATACTTACATATATATAAGAAAAAATTGGTGACTCTGCTCAATGACTCGTTTTAAGATACAATAAGGACATAAAGTACATAACCAAGTGAAAGTATATGGTGGCTATTTTGACCCTCACTATAAAAGCAGCATATGTAGTTTGAACCTATATAGCACAAAGAACATTTTTGACGAATCTTATATGAGACAAACTCTGCCAATGAAGCTCATAAAAGACTACCAGGTTAGGTTGTTGATGGGAATAAAGTGTGTGCGTTTAGAAGATTTGTTAGATGGTTCGTATAGGTCAGACACAAGCAGGACGTGAATGCAGGGTAAAAAAAACCTATTTTTTGATTTAATTTTTCGTTAGTGTACAGACTTACAACCCTAAAATGATAGGGGTGTGCTAATTCTATGCCATTATGGTCTTACGTGTTGGAGTTGAAGACAATAACATAAATAGCACTGTAGCATCACAAGGTTTGGGAGATGTTCACCTCATCTGTGACGATGCTACATTTTGCATGTTCAGGGATTGCACCTAACATCATCATTGACACAACCCCACAATTATGGTTACTGTGGTACGCAATGACTAATGGCCTAGTATACGAAGTGTATGGCTTGGTGTACATGGACAATGTGTGCGGATGTGCACCCTAGTGTGTACCATTATTGGATGATGATGTACAGGTGGTTCAATTGTCTTAATGAATGTTTTAAGGTCCACAAAATATTCCATGAATTTTAGAGGTAGTCATTTTATTCAGGGACTTATTTGGATGCACATGTAATGGCTTCATTAAGCAAAATATTGTATGCAACAACAACTCGTTTGTTGTTAATGTAAAATATGATGTGCTGTTAATGATAACCTGTCGCAGCTTTGAATGTGAAGGGAAATTATGTAGTAAAGTTTTCATTGACAATATTTCATAAACTTGTTTACTGTCATGATATATAATGGAAATCAAGATAAACCGTATAATTTCCAGTACAGTAAAGAGAAACTTGTTTTTGTGGGGGAGGAGGCTCATGAGAGGGTGTATTAGGTTGTAGAATGTAAGATCACGATACTAACAATAAAGTGCATGCCTATTCATCGATATGAAATAGATGCGTGTCTCTTTTTGGTAAAAGTTAAAAGGACATGAATGTCAATTACAGTATTTAACGTTTACCACATTTTGGGTCGTAGTATACCTAGCTTGTATGAAATAGAAACTGAAGGTATAGCTAATATTTTTCACTAACGGCGATAGGAACTTCTGTATGTCAGGATGGTGTTATGGGAAAGGCTTTATGTGAATTTCATAGCTAAGTTTACCACCGTAATATTTATGTGCACATTGGTAAACATATACTATAATGTACGTAAATTATCTGTTGCGAAATTTAAGATATATAAATAGAATGATGCTCAAGATTCATATCACAATACATATTAGTTGTGGAGTTTTAACTCAACATGATAGAAATGTTCAATCAAATTAACAGGACACAAACGAGCAATACGTAAGTCGAAAATTGCCACCTTTTCACTCTTCCTTGTTTGGGAACTCCGTTCTGACCCTCTTGCACGGTAATAGCCCAACCTCTTTTACTTGTGCCACATACCACGTCATCATTAGAAGTGTGTGTCCATCCTTTGCATGTTTTAGTAACTTTTCATACTCACCTACTCGGACCATCATTGTCACCCACACATAAATAGCCATGTTCATCGTTTCCTTTCAGCTTCACATCCGTATCTCCCTCCATTGCTATTAACATTTGCCTGTTGTAATTCAAACTATACCATACTTTGTACTCCGATAAATTACTACCTACGACCTCCTTCACCAATGTTCACACCTCCTCTAGGCCCATTCCCTCCTTCATCAGCATAGATTTCCTTAGTCATCCCTCATAGGTTGTTTTGCCATCTCCACTTTCTTCGAACACTCCTTCCATAACATATATACAACTAGTTCCTTCCCCCTACCAAGGGTGTCTTATAACAGCACTCTCTTCATCCATTTTAAGTGATCGTCACAATAGCCATACCCCTCTATTGCTGCCCGTACCACTCACTCCAATCAACTCCCTAACACCTTCGTATCTAAGTTGTGTGCCATATAGAAACATCATTTTGTTAGCTTAAACGTCAGTGCATCAATTACTTCACACAAATGGCTCATATACTACCCTCTACTATAGCCAGATGTTTACCTAATTTGTAAACATTGTCTACCACGGAATATAATTCAAGTTATCCAAGTTTACATCCACCCTAATTTCGACCTTCAACCAATAGCATAGCCATTTTATAATAGTATCACCTCACAACTTATTCACTCGCATTACCATTTTCATACATACTGGTATGCACCTTGCCATGCTACTATAACTTTCTTTTTTTTTAGGATGCTTGTCTTCCTTCACACTCTTATGGTAGACGGTGAACAAAATTATGGTGTACGTATATACCCACACAATTGCCATTTGTAACAACAACAACAATGGCAACAAGCTCATTCTACTAACATATGACTAGCATTTATAACCAAGTATGACGTACATGTTGTATACCTAGCTAGCTGTAGCGGTCTACCCATTTTGGTTCTTTCTAGTCTTTCCTTTCCACCTCAATTGGCTAACCCTTGTCATAATGTCTCCATCTTCCTCAAAAGCAGTATACAGCTTGCGAAAAGCCTGGTGCCGTTGCTGAATGTTGAGTCGCTATTTACCTTAACTTACCCATTTCTAGACCCTTGTTGAAAATCACCAAATTTATCCCCAATTCACTCCTCTTTCACAGAAATAGTAGACACTAAGAAAGTGGAAGACCAAAAGCTGTTTGGAGAGGGTTGAAGACATTGATGAAGCTGGATGGAGAGAAAGAGAGCATAGTTGGATGACGTTTGTGAAGGCTGAATGGGTAGAGAGATAATAAACAGTAAATCCACGACCTTCTCTCACTTACTTTCCTTTAAGACATTCATTAAGGCATATTGGTAATTTTCCTTGCAATTCTATTTTCCCCTCCCTAGTTCTCCCTCCCAAACCAACACCATAATGTTGCAAAAAAAAAAAATGACTTAGCTTTGCCCTAGTTAAAGTATCACTAGGCCATAAACGTCCCTTAATAGAAAGCTTTCTTGTCTTCTTTTTTTTTTTGAATTATTCCGTAGGTTGTGTTCAAAAACCAACTCAACCAAAAGCTTAAGTTGATGGGTTGAAGGTCCGGGAATAGGTTTATCCTCTAACACAGCCTCTCAACCAAAAGCTTAAGTTGATGGGTTGAAGACCCAGGAGTAAGTTTATCATCTAACACGACCTCTCATGTGAATGCCCTTTGGGCCTGAAGCGTGAATGCTATAAAGGCTCCCCCTACCGTGTGCAATAAATTAATATGGGGGATGTTGAGATTCGAACTTAAGACCTTTCGTTTTCGTTTAGAAAGACTCTGATACCATATTCAAGAACCAACTCAACCAAAAGCTTAAACTGAAAGTTGAAGGCCCAGGAATAGGTTTATCCTCTAACAGGTTCAATCTTAATTATATTTGGAAGTGTGGCACTAACCCCTTCCCTTTAACCTTGAAAGACATGTTCACAGTATTCCAAAATCCTTAAGATATAAAATCCAATAGAAGAACTGAAAATAATTCTCAAACCCCATCAAACTTGGTCACAAATGGGATTCTGACAACGGTGTTCTAGTAAAGGAGCTCTCTCCCCCTCCATCAAAAAAACAATAGATTTTCAAGACCGATGTCGAATTCAGCTTCAGTGATTGAATTAGACCTCTGCATAACCAAGTTTCAGTAGAATTTCGCATTTTTACCTTTCAAATCCCTAATCTCATCTCCCCCCCCCCCCCAAAAAAAGAATCCTAGAGTTGAATGACACCCAATTACTTCTCAAGTTTCTCTCTATCCTCTATCTCCCTTAGAGACCACAGACCTTTGAAATTGCCAAAATCGACTTGCCTAAACCGACATGCACCTTGGTTACTGGTGGCAATGTAAGACCTGAGGACTTATAGTTGTTACTCATTAAGGAGGAGAAAGGTAAGTGTCAGAGACAAATAGAAGAGTTGAGTGGGTGTTTTAACCTATTAAAAATTTGTTTTGTATTACTTGACCTCTAGTAGCTAGTTACCATGACACATTTGAGCTTATTTATAAACTTGAGAGGCATGATTAGGTAGTGGCAAATTTAGACATTTAGGATATGGGTGTTTATTTATTTAAGTTCATCACTAATATATACAATATCAAAAAAAAAGAGGTCATATAATACGTACTATAATAGTCTATTTTGTGCAGACATATCATCTCATGTTTTTTTTAACAAACATTCTATTTTGTACTTTTACACTGGTGGAACTTGATATGCAATAATAATAAGCCACATTTTTTTACTCAAAAAAAATGATAGTCTACTACTCATTTGCTCTTAGTGATTCTTCGTGATTTGGGAAGTGATTTGGGAAAAACACAAATATTGCCTCTTGGGCCTGGCCCTGGGATCTGCCTAATCAACTAGGCCCATATGCGGGCCAAGAGTCCTTAGGAATGCCAGCCTATACTCACCCGCAAGGTCACACTCCAAGGGGCCCAAGACGTAACCCTAGAGGCCTGCCTAGGGCCCAGCGACCCTAGGACCGGGAATTTACTTGGCCTATTCCAGTAAAATTACCATCTTACCCTTTTTTGTCCAAAAGGGGGGTTATAAATAGTGACCTACCTTCTCAGGAAAAGAGAAGAAAAAGACAGTGAACTTTGACTATCATTTACGCTTTTTGGAAACAGATCACTGACTTGACCGTCCGAGAGGCGATCCCCGAACCACATCCCGGGGGCGGCCCTTTTTGCAGGTCAGAGCATAAAGAGACGAGGAAGACGACGTGTTGATCGCCAGCTGTCAGATAAACCCGTTGTCTCGCCTCACGTCACTAACATAACGACAAACCCGATTCCTGCCGGAATCAGATTGGCGCCGTCTGTGGGGAAAAAGCGGTAGCGATGGTAGTCAGCGATGCGACACGGGCATGGACGCGCAGAGAAAACGCACCAGCCGTGGGTCCTTCTGCGCCACCTGCGGTTGAGGATGCCAACGAGAGTTCTAGGGCAGGCCCTCGGCCAGGGGGGGCCTTGCAACAAGAACCTCAAGCTTACGTTACAGTGGACGCACTCAAAGGGCTCATGTCCACCATGGCGGACGCTATCACGAAACAGGTCACCGAGCAGGTCCAGAGGGCTCTGGAGATGAACAGCGCAAGAAACCCTTCCAACCCTCCTGGGCACCTTAAGCCACGGGCCGAGTTCCCGGGAGGAACTAGGGTCCCTACGCTCACAGGGCCACGCCTGTGAGGGGAGGTCGCACCAAATCAACCGACTCCAAGACGAACGGCAGAAAGACCGTACTACACTTGATGTCGCCTGTCGATCCGAGCGTGAACGCACCGTAGCTTCCGCTACCACCTCAACTCCTTACGCCACTCACTCTCGGCAATCCGGTTGGCTTCAGGAGCAGGAGCAGACCTCCCGACTCACACGGGATAAGTCACGCGGTCGTCGTCGTAGCCCGGAGCGTCACAGTAACTGAGACCGGGCGCGGAGTCCACCGGTGAGGGAAGCAGGCAGCTATGAGTTCCGCACAAGGGACCGCTCCCCACATCGCGGGTTACAGCCCATCGGGGACACGAGAAGTCCTTCTGTGGTGGAGGTCGAACGGCACCTCGGTACTCCCATCAAAGTATCGAGAACGGCCGTCCCCTTTTTTTCAACCCCTTTCTGCCCAGAGATCGTGAACACCCCAAGATGCGGAAAAGTGAAGATGCCAACGGTTGATCTATATGATGGAACGGGGGACCCAGAGGAGCACCTGGGGGTCTACAAAGCTCAAATGTATGTCCAAGATGTGGACGATGCCTCTTATTGCCGCTACTTCCCCGCCACCTTAAAGGGGGTAGCTCAGTCTTGGTTCAACGGTCTGCCCCAGGGGAGCGTAGCCTGTTTTCAGGACCTGGCCGACAAATTCGTTGGTCAGTTTATTGCAAGTCACAAAGAACGGCGAACTAGCATCCACCTGTCGAAAATCAAGCAGGGGCCGCAGGAATCCCTTGCCAAGTTCCTAAGACAGTTCCATCAGGAGGCGGTCCTAATCCCGGAATTGGAAGATGGTGTAGCGTACACCTCTTTTCTGAACGGTTTCAAGAGCGGACGTTTTAAATTCTCTTTGGTGGAACAAAAGGAAACCACTTTAGCTGAAGCATTGAGAAAGGCCGCGGACTTCATCTGCGCCACTGAAATCTGCGCCGAGGGTTCGGACGCCCCTAAGAAGGCGAAGGCTCCGGGGGATAGGGGTTTCACTCGCGGTGAAAGGAACCCCGCTCCCCGGGACAGAAGGCAGCCAGTGGAAACTCTAGATGCCCGATTCACCACTGACGCGAGGAATATCCTCATGGAGGTACGAGGGCATCCGATGTTGCGTCGGCCGCCTCCGATGACCATGGCCCCTCAGCCACAGAATGCATGGAAATATTGTGAATTCCACGAACAAAGCGGCCACACCACGATCGAATGCAGAGAGCTGAAGAAAGCTCTCCATGAGCTCGCAGACAAAGGGCAAATCGATCGCTTTCCAAAAAAGGGGTCGCGCCTGCTTCGGCAAGAACAAAACCCGAGCCACCCCAGCCGCAGGATGATAAGTGCTCGACAGAAATTGTGGCAACCATCGTGGGCGGCCACATGACGGATCTGACGCGGTCGGCATGGAAGGCACAGCTTAGGAGCGCACAACAGGTGCTTACCATGGAACAGAGGTCTGGCCTCGCGGCACCCACCATGGTCTTTGGGGGCAAGGATGCCCAACGGTTAGCTACCCCCCACAACGATCCATTGGTGGTTGAAATGAAGATTGCACATGCGGTCGTGCGCCGTATCCTCGTAGACACCGGCAGCTCCGTGGACATCATAACGAGGGAATGCCTCCAAAAACTTTCCCACCCAGGGCGCGAGGTTGTTCCCATTACGACTCCTGTTTTGGGGTTTGGAGGACAAGAGGTGAATCCTACTGGGACCGTTCGCCTACCGGTGCGATTCGGGGACAGGACCCGTTTTCGAAGTTTGGAAGTCGATTTTCTTGTGGTAGATGTACCTACGGCATACAATGTAATTCTCGGACGGCCTAGGCTCCATAGGGTTAAGGCCGTAGTCGCTCCCTATCTCCTCCAGCTCCAGTTCGAGACTGACGACGGAGCCATAGGAGAGCTCTGGGGGGACTAGCGGACAGCACGGGAGTGTTACCTGGTCAGCATAAAGCCCCTCATCGAACGACCCCGGGAGTGTGAGGTCACAGGACCACTTGCAACAGCAAAGAGGGTGAAGAAAAGTCCTGCCGCAACGGGTCCCGAGACCTTGGTAATTCACTCCGTCTCCGTTGAACTTTCGTGACATCGGCCAGAGGTTGAAGACGAGGTCGAGCATATACACTTAGAAGAAGAGCGGCCAGAGTGCACGGTACAGCTTGGGTGTGGTAGTGCCGACCCAGAGCGTCAACCGCTCGTCTGCCTCCTGCAAGAATACAAGGACATTTTCGTTTTTGGCCCCGGTGAGATGCCTGACATAGCTGCCACAGTAATGGAGCACCACTTGAATGCCGATCCTAGGCACAAATCGGTCGTTCAGAAGAAGCGCCACATGGGCCCCGAGCGCGCGGCCGCGGCGAACAAGGAAGTCCAGAAGCTACTAGAGGCCGACTTCATCAGAGAATGCCAGTACCCAGAATGGGTTTCAAATGTGGTATTGGTAAAAAAGCCCAACGGCGCATGGAGAATGTGTGTGGATTTTACGGACCTGAACAAGGCCTGCCCGAAGGATAGTTACCCCCTGCCAAAAATCGACAAACTGGTGGACACTACGGCCGGCCACGCCCTGCTTAGCTTCATGGATGCCTTCTCAGGGTACCATCAAATACCTCTCTGTCCCGAAGACCAGGAAAGGACGGCGTTCATAATCGACCGGGGCCTCCACTGCTATAAAGTCATGCCTTTCGGCCTAACGAATGCAGGGGCCACTTACCAACGTCTCGTCAACAAGCTGTTTGAACCGCTAATCGGACGGACCATGGAAGTATATGTGGACGATATGATCGTCAAGAGCAAGCTCCAGAGCGACCACCCAGCCGATTTACGGAAAACATTCGAGATTCTCCAAGCGTTTAACATGAAGCTCAACCCAAAAAAGTGCGTCTTCGGGGTGCGGTCAGGAAAGTTTCTTGGCTTCATGATCAGTCATTGCGGTATAGAAGCAAATCCGGACAAGGTTCAGGCCGTCCTGGACATGCAACCCCCCAGAACCATACGGGAAGTTCAGCGCTTGACAGGTTGCGTTGCTGCCCTCGGACGTTTCATGTCTCGCTCAGCTGACCAGTGCCAGCCTTTCTTCCGTGTTCTACGTCAGTGGGATAATTTCCAATGGGATGAGAAGGCCGACGAGGCCTTTCAAGCGCTAAAGTCGTACTTAGCTGGACTACCACAGATTGCTAGTCCCACAGAGGGGGAAGTGTTGACTTTGTACTTGGCTGTTTCAGAACATGCGGTCAGTGCGGTCTTGGTGGCCGAGCGAGTACAGGAGCAGGTACCAGTGTATTACGTAAGTCATGCCTTAGCAAGCGCAGAAGTAAACTACCCCCTCATTGAAAAGTTCGCCTACGCCTTGGTGATGGCCAGTCGAAGTTGCGGCCTTACTTCGAGGCCCATAAAATCTTGGTCCTAACCGACCAACCCCTCATAAGCGTCCTTCAGAGGTTGGATGCGTCAGGCCGCCTCCTGAAATGGGTTGTGGAGCTCTCGCGCTACGACCTGGCCTTCGAGCGCGGCGAGCCATCAAAGTGCAGGCGTTGGCCGACTTCTTCGCCGAATGTAAGGCACCTGTGGGGAAAAACTCCCAACCGCGCCCATGGAACTTGTACGTCGACGGCTCCTCCACTAAGAAGGGTAGCGGGGCCGGTCTCATTGTGGAAAGCCCATCCGAAGCACGCCACGAGCACGCCCTCAAGTTCATGTTCAAGGCGTCCAACAACGAGGCAGAATATGAGGCCCTCATTACGGGAATAGAACTTTGTCACACCGCAGGGGCTAATCACGTCCAGGAGTTCTCTGACTCGCAACTCGTCGTTAGTCAGCTCAACGGAGATTATGAAGCAAAGGACGAGGTTATGGCCGCATACGTCAGGAGGGTTCGTGAGGCCTCCAAGCTGCTCAAGCACTTTGCCATCACGCACATCCCTCGCTCAGAGAACCGGCAGGCAGATGCCCTGTCCAAGCTAGCGAGCTCCTCTGATGACGGCCGGCCAAAGAACATTCAGTGGGAAACCTTGATGGGTAGGAGTATCGACTTGCATGAGGTGGCATGGTTGGACCGGAGTTCCACGTGGATGGAACCTATTCGTGCATATCTCGCTGATGGCACGTTGCCCACAGATACCAAAGAAGCAGAGAAGATCAAGAGACGGTCAAATTGGTTCGTGTTGTACGAAGGAATTCTCTACAAACGTTACTTTGCCCGACCCCTTCTGAGGTGCATACCCCCAGCGGAGGGAAAGCAGATTCTGGAGGAGTTGCATCAGGGCATCTGTAGCTCGCACCTCGGCGGGCGGGCGCTCGCCGTAACGGCTCTCCGCACCGGCTACTACTGGCCCAGTCTACGGGAAGATGTAATGACGCTAGTCCGGACTTGTGACAAATGCCAACGGTTCGGGCCCGTTCAGCGCATCCCCTCCACTCTCATGACACCGATTGTCAGCCCCCTACCGTTCGCCACCTAGGGCATGGACATCCTTGGACCCTTTCCCAGGGCCACGGGCCAATGCAAATACCTATTTGTGGCTGTAGACTACTTCACCAAGTAGGTTGAAGCTGAGGCCGTCGCCTCCATTACCACCGCAGAAGCGCGAAAATTTATCTGGCGAAATATTATCACCAGATTCGGCATTCCCGGCACAATGATCTTCGACAACGGCCGGCAATTCGATACCAGCAAGCTTACCGATTACCTGAGTAGCTTGGGGTGTCAGGCTCGCTTCACGGCTGTGGCGCATCCCCAGACTAATGGATAGGCCAGGGCAGCCAACAAATCCATCCTCCATGGTATTCAGAAAAAACTCGATGACGCCAAGGGTAACTGGGCAGACGAGCTGCGCGGCGTCCTGTGGAACCTTCGCACCATCGAAAAGACTACCACCGGAGAGACCCCGTTTATGCTCACCTACGGCTCTGAGGCCGTCCTCCCCGTGGAGGTGGCCCTTTATACTCATCGACTAACTACATTTCAAGAGGCAGCAAACAACGCGGCTCTACGAGAGGCTCTGGACCTCCTCCCCTTCATCCGCGGCGATTCCATGCTCCGAGAGGCCCTCTATAAACTCCGAATCGCACGAATACACAATCGTACAGTCCAGATGTCACCCACCCGAGTCGCAGATTTGGTACTCAGACGCACGAAGAGCGTTGCCCATGCAACGGAGTATGGCAAATTAACAGCCAATTGGGAAGGGCCTTACAAGGTCGTCTCGCAAATTCGTCCCGGCACATTTCGGCTGGAAACTCTTAACGGCACCCCTGTTCCCCGGGCATGGCACAACAGCAATCTGAGGAAATACCAAGTTTAAGCTGTAATTTACTCCTTAGTGCTTGCGAATGACTATTCTTGTCGTTTTCTTTGCATTCGGTGTCATGAGCACGGCCTCACGGTCGGTCGCTACGCTCTTAACCGCTCCAGAGGCTAAGGGCCATCGAGCACGACCTCATGGCCGGTCGCTACGCTCTTAACCTCACCAGGGGCTAAGGGCACTCGAGCACGGCCTCACGGCCGGTCGTTACGCTCCTAGCCCCTCCAAGGGCTAAGGCCCATCGAGCACGGCCTCACGGCCGGTCGCTACGCTCTTAGCCCCTCTAGGGGCCAAGGGCCCTTGAGCATGGCCTCACGGCCGGTCGCTACACTCTTAGCCCCTCCAGGGGCCAAGGGCCTTCGAGCACGGCCTCACGGCCGGTCGCTACGCTCCTAGCCGCACCAGGGGCTAAGGGCCATCGAGCACGGCCTCACGGCCGGTCGCTACGCTCTTAACCCCTCCAGGGGCTAAGGGCCCTCGAGCACGGCCTCACGGCCGGTCGCTACGCTCTTAACCTCACCAGGGGCTAAGGGCACTCGAGCACGGCCTCACGGCCGGGCGCTACGCTCCTAGCCCCTCCAGGGGCTAAGGGCCATCTAGCACGGCCTCACGGCCGGTCGCTACGCTCTTAACCCCTCCAGGGGTTAGGGGCTAGGGGCCATCGAGCACGACCTCATGGTCGGTCGCTACGCTCTTTGCCCCTCCAGGGGCCAAGGGCCATCGAGCATGGCCTCACGGCCGGTCGCTACGCTCCTAGCCCCACCAGGGGCTAAGGGCCATCGAGCACAGCCTCATGGTCAGTCGTTACTCTCTTCGCCCCTCCAGGGGCCAAAGGCCCTTAAGCACGGCGTCACGGCCGGCCGCTACGCTCTTAGCCCTCAGGGGCCAAGGGCCCCTGAGCACGGCCATGTGCCGGTCGCTACGCTCGGCCCCTCAGCACGACCATGCGCCGGTCGCTGCACTCTGGGTCCCTTTTGAGGTTAGGGGCCTTTCGTGCGTCTTGCCCTTCTATTTAAGGGCCACCCTCATACGAGTAAGTAAAAAAAAAACGAGACATGCACAAACAAAAGGCCAAGAGAAGCATATCCTTTTTATTAAAACAAACGTTGTCTACAAGTCGGAGCAGAGGCAAATCAAAAAATTAAAAGGGCGGGCAAAATAGACAAATTAGCGCCGGCTATGCATCAGGCTCATTGTCATCTGCCGGCTCCTCTTCTGAAAGGCCGGCTACCTCCAGAGGATGTGTGGTCTCATCAGCAGTGGCCTCGCCCTCAGAAGGAGCGACGAACTCCACTTCGTCCGTGTCGCAGCCCTCAGCAACGGCCCGCTCGCGTTCATCAACATATATCAGATATGCTTCGAAGTAACGGTTGTCATCAAATTCTCCCGCAAGAGTTAGCAAGACCTTGCGGAGATAGGCCAAGGTATCGGAATGGCCCTACTGGTAGCCCCGCTCTTGTGCTTTGGCCGTGTCAGCTACAGCCTGTTCCAGCTTCAGCCTGTTCCAGCTTCTACTGCACCTCCTTTTTTGCAGCCTCGCAGGCCGCGAGGTCCGATTAAAGCCGTTCACACCGACGCTGATACCTGGTTACCATCCCCTCTAGGCGTCGGCACTCGGCCACGACCTTGACACCTCGGGCAAAAGCCTCCGCCATGCCAATCTCCTCCACGGATACGGGCGGCGGATCCGAGACACCAGGAGCCGACAGATCCCATGATTTAACGATGTCTTGGACAAGGGCAAGACGAATGGTGGGGTCGGCCTTGATGAAGCTCCCTGAGGGACGAGAGGAATGGGTAACACCGGTCGGAGCCGCGGGGGAAGTGCCAGTGCCTCGATGGGGTGTATGGCGTCTCTGCTCGGTAGCCGCCCGCTCTCCAAAATACCGGCTTGCGGCCTGAGCATTGACTTCGTTACCAGTTTCCCCGGTCACCTCTTCGGTTCTCGGCTTCTTGCGCGGCGGAGGCAGACTCACGGTAGGTCTCTTCCCGCGAGGTCTAAGGGAGGGCGCCTGCAAAAGGTAAAGTTATCTCCTGTGAACGTGAGGGCAACCAACAAAGGGGGTCATATCGTACCTTCCTAGCCTGCTGGACGACGGCAAGTTGCCTCTCCTCCTCCCTCCTACAGTCGGTGGCAGCAGCCACTTGTTCGGCCGTCGCATCCCCGGTTTCAAAGACCGTCAGTCTGGCCCTCGCTTGATCTGCACAAAGATGAACAGGTCAGGTCAGCACAAAATGCGGAACTAAAGCACGTCGGGACAACTGAGTACCCTTTGTAAAATTTTTAAGGATCAGAAGACCGGTGGCGACGAGAAAAAAGTCATTAGCAAAAAATTTTAGTTTCGGCAGCCAGTTCAACGGCTCCCGATCACTAGACTTGGTCCTTCTCTTCTCTGGACCTCTCACGGCCTCAATAGCCTAACTCATAAATCTTGGGATGGGCCGAGGGCGATCATCTTCACGGATATAGAACATAAAGTACCGGGCGGTTCGTCACTCCTCGGCCGTAGGCTCCCCAAATGGATTCCGGATCGGTTTTCCCTCATTCCAGGCAGGGACGTCGCCCCAACCCGACGCCCGGTGCAGGAACAAGAAGTCGTATTTCCAATATCTAACTTTGGATTTCTTTTCGATTGCTGTCATATAGCCTGGTCGGTTATTGAAACAGTACCATCCCAGGTCCCCGGTCTCTTTAGGGGCCCTTTGGACCGTATGTACCAGACTGAACGCGCGCGCCTAGCAGGTCAAACCCCGCAGTTCACATGTGGCCACAAATGAGCAGATGTTGTTTCAAGACGTCGGCACAATTTGAGCGGGCGCCTAGTCATACTTATTGAGAATATCCTTAATTACTGGATGTAACGGAAACCGAAGGCCATAATCTAGGGCCGCTCTGTACACGACAATATAATTGGCAGGCGGCTCGTTCACTGTGTCGTCCGGCTGAGGCATTACGAAGGAGTACCCGGCCGGCAGGAGGTACTGCTTGTCGAGTGCCGACTTCTTGACTTTGGAAATTACTCGCGGGTCGGGAAGTGACTTCCCGGTCCGTCCTGAAGGTCCGAACGGGTTGGAGCCCCGGGAAATTCCAAACCCTCGACCACAATCTCTGTTACGGGCGCCGCACGGTGACGACGGGAGCGCCCCGAATCACCCGGACCTGAAGACTCGGATGAGGAGCTTGTCGATGCCTCATCGGATGAAGAGCCGCACCCCGAGGCCCCACTAGATGAACCAGGTTGAGAGGACGTACTAGAACTGGAGGAGGCAACTCGGGCCTCCACATTAGACTGAGGAAGAGCTGAACAAACATTACCTATCGAGCCCTCAGCCAATAGCTTGTCTGGAGTCCGGATGCGTGGGGTTGACTTTGTCTTCGCCATGCCGCGAACCTGGAAGTCGAGCACAAAATTAGCAATAGTAACCTCCCACGTATACGTCACAGTCACCTCAGGACTTAAAATACTATGGGTGGAAGAATGCTCGCAGCTGGACCACGAGGGAGTGCCAGGTTCAAAAATGGGTACGACATAAGGGACCTTTTTCGGCTCCCTTGGCTTATTCTTTCGGGGGAGTCCAGCCACCACACGACCATCAATTAGGGCCGGGAGGTTGGGGAGTTGCGGATGCCGGCCCTCCATGAGAGGGCCAACCTGCTCCTCAGAGACGCCCCCACTAGATGTACAAGATGACATAACATACAAAGAATGCGGCGAAAGGGGTGAGCGTATACCTGTGGATGTCGAGGAAGTAGGGATTTGGTTGGAAGCAGCCAGGCAATCTGGGAAGGAGGGAGGAGGATGTCAGAGCCTTTCTCTCTAGAACCTTTTTTTTCTCTCTCTAATGGGTAGTAGAAGTATGACACAAATGGTGAAGGCGGTAAGGACCTCATCCTTATATAGAGCCAAGAGACGGTTCACATACCCCAACGCGCCTCGACAACCACGCCTCCTCAAAATGTATGCCACGTGGCCCCTGCGGGCTAACCACGTCACCAGTAAGTGGAAATTAAGCTAGCCTGACTCCGGTCTTCAAGAAGTCCCTCAAAGGCCAGGCACTATCGCCACGGCTTAAGGGCTCTCCTCAGCACGGCCTAGGCCCCGGATGCCACGGCCACAGTCCCTCCAGGGGTTAAGGGCCATGGAGCACGGCCAAGTGTCGGTCGCTACGCTCTTCGCTTTTCTAGGGGTGAAGGGCTCCTAAGCACAGCCATGTGCCGGTCGCTACGCTCTTATCCCCCCTAGGGCCTGAGGGCCCTCGAGCACGGCCAAGTGCTGGTCGCTACGCTCTTAGCCTCTGTAGGGGTTAAGGGCCCTGGAGCACGGCCAAGTGCCGGTCGCTACGCCCTTAGCTCCCCTTGGGACTAAAGGCCCATGAGCACGGCCATGTGTCGGTCGCTACGTTCTTAGCCCCTCCAGGGGTGAAGGGCTCCTAAGCACGACCAACTGCCGGTCGCTACGCTCTTAGCTCCCCTAGGGGCTGAGGGCCCTCGAGCACGGCCTAGTGCCGGTCGCTACGCTCTTAGGCCCCCTGGGGTTAAGGGCCCTCGAGCACGGCCTTACGGCCGGTCGCTACGCTCCTCGCCCCTCCAGGGGCCAAGGGCCCTCGAGCACGGCCAAGTGCCGGTCTTAGCCCCCCTAGGGGCTGAGGGCCCTCAAGCACGGCCAAGTGCCGGTCGCTACGCTCTTAGCCCCCCTGGGGTTAAGGGCCCTCGAGCACGGCCTTACGGCCGGTCGCTACGCTCTTCGCCCCTCCAGGGGCCAAGGGCCCTCGAGCACAGCCAAGTGCCGGTCGCTATGCTCTTAGCCCCCTTAGGGGGTAAGGGCCCCTCGAGCACGGCCTTACGGCCGGTCGCTACGCCCTTCGCCCCTCCAGGGGCCAAGGGCCCTCGAGCACGGCCAAGCGTCGGTCGCTACGCTCTTAGCCTCCCTACGGGCTGAGGGCCCTTGAGCACGACCAAGTGCCGGTCGCTACACTTTTAGCCCCCTAGGGGTAAGGGACCCTTGAGCACGGCCAAGTGCCGGTCGCTACGCTCTTAGCCCCCCTAGGGGGTAAGGGACCCTCGAGTACGGCCAAGTGCCGGTCGTTACGCTCTTAGCCCCCCCCCCCGAGGGTTAAGGGCCCTCGAGCACGGCCAAGCGCCGGTCGCTACGCTCTTAGCCTCCCTAAGGGCTGAGGGCCCTTGAGCACGACCAAGTGTCGGTCGCTACGCTCTTAGCCCCCCTAGGGGGTAAGGGACCCTCGAGCACGGCCAAGTGTCGGTTGTTACGCTCTTAACCCCCCCTGAGGGTTAAGGGCCCTCGAGCACGGCCTCACGGCCGGTCGCTACGCTCCTAGCCCCACCAGGGGCTAAGGGCCATCGAGCACGACCTCACGACCGGTCGCAACGCTCTTAGCCCCTCTAGTGGCTAAGGCCCTTGAGCACGGCCTGGGGGCCCGACAGACGGAATACCAAGTACCGATGCGAGAAAGAAAGCAAGGTTTCATTACATAAAGGCCCCTGGCAAGCGCATTGATACAAAAGGTCGTTAGGCTTCATCACTAGTAGGGGAAGGGGGGTCGCCTAAGTGAGAAACTCCTCCCTGGACGTCGGCAACGTCCGAGACATTTATCTCGTCAGCCGGACGATTCTGTTGAGCAGCCCTCAAAATATCGTCCATACAGTATATCCACTTTTCGAAGGATGACCACCTCAGATCCATGAGTACAGACTTCATCTCGTCCCCTGTGAGTTCATGAGCCGCGCCCAGCTCGACAGCATCGTTCAGCAGCATCGCGTAGAAGGTCGCTTGAACCATTTCGGGGAGTCCAAGCTCCATCGCGGCAAGTTCAGCCTCAGGTAAGGAAAAGCCCGGGCATAGCCCAAAAAAGCCCTCGGGGAGAGGGCAAGGGGGGCGCGATGCATTCCTTCGGTGCCATCCGAGCGTCTCCCTCAGGTAAAGTTCCATGTCCCTGGTGTTGCGGGAGGGAAAGCCATGACGACTCAAATTGATGGTTTGTTTGCTCCTCAACAATTGCAATCGCACCCATCTCCAACAAAAACAACGGGGTATTTATAAGCAAGCAAAATAGACATGAAGGTCGACAGAGGTTGTGGGACACTACGTTCCTTCAATCGCCTTTTATGTTAGATCATAATTACCTTGTGCATATGCAGCTCACACCCCGAAACCCCATGCATCTATGTGCGGCAGCTGCAACAACCGTCCAACCCAGGGGTGCGAATCCCCATAATCCCTTGCTGCGTGGCAGGTGGCCATAATGCGCCTATCTCACTCCACCGTATACCGGTGAGTAGAGTTATTAGGACGATAAAACCCTTGGGTCCATATCTCACCTGACTATCTGCCGGGCTCAGCGATCAGGTAAGATGTGAGGGGCTAAGTGATTTGGAAAAAACACAGATATTGCCTCTTGGGCCTGGCCCTGGGATCTGCCTAATCAACTAGGCCCATATGCGGGCCAAGAGTCCTTAGGAATGCCAGCCTATACTCACCCGCAAGGTCACACTCCAAAGAGCCCAAGACGTAACCCTAGAGGCCTGCCTAGGGCCCAGCGACCCAAGGACCGGGAATTTACTTGGCCTATTCCAATAAAATTACCATCTTACCCTTTTTTGTCCAAAAGGGGGGTTATAAATAATGACCTACCTTCTCGGGAAAAGAGAGGAAAAAGACAGTGAACTTTGACTATTATTTACGCTTTTTGGAAACAGATCACTGACTTGACCGTCGAAGAGGCGATCCCGGGACCACATCCCGGGGGTGGCCCTTTTTGCAGGTCGGAGCATAAAGAGACGAGGAAGACGACGTGTTGATCGCCAGCTGTCAGATAAACCCGTTCTCTCGCCCCACGTCACTAACATAATGACAAACCCGATTCCTGCCGGAATCACTTCGTATTTTGAATTTAATGCATAAATTATGCTGAAATCGCTGCAATTTATTAAAATTATTGGTTACATAACATAAATCATCAGAACAAAATAATAAAACCTCAAAAGAAAAAAATCAGCATAAAGCAATGAAGTGAATCTGTTGAAACATGAAATAAAACTACAAATAAATTGGTAGAATTTTTTTGATGCATTTAATTTAATTTTATTTTTCTATCAAATTCCAACATCATTACTGCAGTTCTTATATTTGAAAAAATTAAAAATATCACTATGTAAACTGTGTATATTAAGCGGGCATCCATAACTTTTTCGACTCATTTTGCGGATATCCACATATATTAATTTGACATCTTTCAAAATATCACAGTCGAATTTTTTTATTTTTTTTTTGGGATTAAGGATGTCCATGGACAGTGGACACTCCTAACCAACAAATAGATCTGCCTATGTGATTAGGTACCCAAAAAAAAATTCAATTATTTTTTAAATAATTGTAAACTTCAGTTACACTTTTGAATTCGTCATGCAAAATGAAGTAGCTTTGTAAGAAATTTCGTTCAGTTCGCTTTAGTTTAATCAATTCGGGTTTCAGGTCTACTTGTCTAGTGATCTTCTTCTAGTTTCGATGTGGTTGTCTGGTTCAAATTTCGAGTTTTAGGTCAATTTTGCGTGGTCTAATTACTATATGCTCGAACAACTTGTTGTGCCTAATATTGAACAAAAAATAAAAAAAATTACTAAGTTGATGTTAGTTTGAGTATTGCAAGTCCCTACCATAAATAGTTATTGAACTATCTGTTGATATTTCAATACCAATTCATGTACCAGAATTAGCAAACAACATAATCTTTAAAACCTTCTTCAACCTCAAGGAATACCTAAGTTCTTGTTATATGTTTGTTCCAAATATCAACCATAATAGTTATTAGCCTCCATCATTGCCATTTGACACCTTTTTAGCCTCCATCATTGCCATTTGACACCTCTATCATGCCTACAATTTTTGCCCCTTTTCTGAACTTTTTTTTCCCCATATTTTTGATTTTCTTAATGGATATTTTATTCCCCAAATTCATGTAAATCACCCCATTATTATAATCACCTCAAATCACCCATTATTCTATCAACAAAAGTACATTGTAATATCTTAAACTTATTACTTCCTTACTTTCCATGGAGTGGTCTAAATGGTTTTCCCACCTCTATTAGAGGGCTTAATCCCACTTTCCTTTCCATCTACCGCTACCTATGATTAATGCTTGTAAAATGAATTTTTAAAAGAACTAGAGTCATACCCTCAACAATAAGTGAATCCTTGGAACCTTATTCAATGCCAATAAAATTTTTGTAATATGTTGGTAGTTGTTAGGGTCCAACGATATTCTAAACTCAATTCACGTATTACTTGAAACAATGAACAACTAAACCTTTAAAACTTTCTTCAGCTTTGTTATATGTTCATTCTAATCATTGACACTAATAGCTATCATGGCCAAAAATTAAGATACTTTTTTCATATCTAAATGAATTTTCTTCCCTTTTTTCCAAATTGAATTTTTTTCCTATATTTTGATTTTTTTTATTGGATATTTTATTCCCCCAAATACCTATGAATCACCCCATTATCTCATAATCACCTAAAATCACCCCATTATTCTCTATTTTTTTATATGGATTATTATTCTCCTAATTAAACTACAATATCTTTACATTATTACTTCACTATTCCCCCGAGAATGGCCTCAAATGGCTCCCGTACTCCTATTAGAGGGATTAATCTCACTTTCACCTTCACCATGCCTATGATCTAGGCTTAAGAGAATTTAGTGAACTACTCTCAAATCAAAAGCTCAAACACAACGAAAACACACGTTCTTTCAACCTTTCGTCTCTCAAAATTCTTTTGAGCAAATCTGAACTTACCCTAACTAAATTGGAGATTGAAGGAAGTTAGAAGGTTTCTGTGCACGATCAAACTAATTAAGGTCAGTTCTGGTGATTAAATTTAAATAAAAATAAACCAATTGCTTCTATTCCCCTATCTCTCCTATTATCTTATTCAATTATATTTTAATTAGTTTTATTTTTTAAACTTTTATTTCTTCTCTTCCTTGTTATCTTTGATTAACTTTATCCTAATATCTTATTATAATCTTCCATGATTATTTTCATTAGAGATCAATATTTTTTAGTTTCACAATTTCACACAAAAACACAGAAATAATGAGTATAAAATTTTACTTTCTAGCGTTTAATCTAATTTTATTTATTTTATTTCAATTTTACAATCAGAAATAGTTCTGTATACGCATGATAACTAGTTATCCACATAATGCAAAGCATTTAAATTCCTTAAGAATCCTTAGTTAAAGCAATTTATCAAGTGGACATATAAGGACAAGCTATGTTTCATAGAAGATTATGAAAATTATACCTCATTCCATGGAGCACCATGCTTGGTACTCCACATATTAGAAAGTGCATGCATGCATTGAATAGTGATGAATTTAATAGCAATAACAATGAACTCATGTATTTTTGATGAATTCTATAGCATGTGAGTTAATATACTTAAATCATTTTGCTGATAGCAAAATATTTGATTAAAGTTTAATTATTTTTAAATGCACCTTTCTGTCAAGTTATATTTTATTCGAAATAATAGTATGTACTAATGAATCACTATATTTTATTGATGAATATGTACATTATGCTAGTTGTATAGTAATCATTTTCTAGAAAGTAAACATTGAAAAAAAAAAGTTAACATAAATGCCAATACCCTATTTCATATTAATTTACATTTCCAACCCCAAAAACGTCAAATTAAATTATGGCCAAATACTTTTTTCATATACACAGATGTAACAAATATTAAGTATGTCTAATATTTTACATGAATTTATATTGAATAGATGGAATTTATCAGTTAGAAAATGCAACTCTCCTTGTGGATATATATCAATTATTGTGGCTATTCATCATTCTTATGTGTAGGTGCTTGGATGCGCTAATTCTTCTGGCTTGATCGTTTGTCTCTATAAGAAGTTTCATCAACCTTTGATTTGTTATAGTAACAAGCATTCATTAGGGAACAAAAAAATTCATTGGAAAACATATTCGTCAACATATAAGACAAATTCATTATGAGAAAAAATCGGGTCATTAGTATATAAAGCATATTCATCATTGATAAGTCCAAATTTACAAGGAAGAATAAACACATATTTATCATAATATAAGACACATACATCATAAGCAAAGTATATTTAACAATTTACACAAATTCATCATAACTGGATTGAATTCGCGCGTGTAAAGTTGGTACTCACCAATTATAAATACATTAGTCCAAGTTCATTAGAAAGAATAAACACATTCATCAGAATATAAGGCCTAATCATCATAAGCAAACTACATCCAATGTTTTCCACATGTGCATAATAAATAGATGAAATTCATCCCTCGAAAAACTCATACATTCATGAGGTAGAACAAACACATGCTCTTCAAAATATAAGATGTATTCATTATAAACGAAGTACATCCTATGGTTTACACAAATCAAACATTAATATATGAAATTCATTACTCCAAAAGCTCCTATTCATCAATAGTAACTACATTCGTATTGACAATTATTAATAGATAATCATCAACATCATAAATTTATCAAAGAGACTGATATTTCCAACAATAATTTGTTGACATATATAATTAAAAAGATTGTGTTCATTACCAAAATTGCAAATTCATCATATAAATTAAATTCTTATTTTCTTTTAATAAGAAAAACACACAAATACTGTAAATTAACGTAAAATCTATAGTACTCATCAAAGTTAAGAACAATGAAGCGTTGATTGAAAACATATGTCAATATATCAGATACTTTTGTTGAAGAGAATTGTGTATTTGACTATAATAATCTAAACACTTCTAGAAAAATATGTATCTAGAAAAATATGTATTTATCACCAAAAATTGTAGAATAGAGACAAAATTATACAACATAAAATTAAGATGAATATTAATTGAGAAAAAAAGAAAGATTGAATATCAACATTCAACAATTATAGAAAGGCACCTTTGGCTGTAAAAAGATTGCATGATTGAATAGATGCTTATTGTTCATATTCATCAGTAGATCAAACTAATGAATATAGGATCATAGAAGAAAAGGCTATATTCGTCTGTATCTAGTTGATATAACATTATCTTCAATACCCTTTGGAAGAGCGTTACTATAAGCGACGGCGGCCAGAACCAAGGGAGGTCAATGGAGGAGACAGATCAAGTGTCCCTATCCAGAAAAAATAAAATAAAATGAAGAGAACACAAGACTTGGCATTTGAGATTGAGTCAATTGTCCCTCGAGTACCAGAACCTGCATCGATAGCCAATCAGCAAAACAATGGTATAGTTGCATTGTATCGAGATACTCTGCATCACAATAATCCAAATTTGCACTTTGAAACAAGGGAGAACCCAATCTAGAATCCATCCGACTACAAAGAAAGTCTCTGAAGATGAAGAACCTCTAGAAGAAGAAGATCCACTATGCCCAACCCTTACTTACACTGCAGTAGAGAAAAGAATAATCTTGAGGGAACCTTGGCGGAATCCACTAATAGTCAAGACCTTTGATAGAGGAATTGGCTATATGCAGTTGAAAAAGAGATTAAGGACAAAGTGGTCCTTGAAGGGAGATTTTTCATTGATAGACATAGGGTGTGATTATTATATAACACGTTTTACAAACGTGGAAGACTATGAACATGTGATGATCAATGGCCATTGGTTGTTGGGAGACAACTACGTAGTCATACGAGAATGGGTACCAAACTTCATACATAAGGAAGATAAGATTACCAAACTGACCACTTGGATAAGAATACCTAAACTAAGCGTTGAATATTTCAATAAGATTTTCTTGCTGAACAAGATTGGCTCGAAGACTAGATAGGTTCTGAGAGTGGACCATACCATGGAAACTGTCGAAAGGGGACAGTATGCACGCTTAAGCGTAGATGTAGATCTCACCAAGCCATTGTTATCTAAGTTTCGATTGAATGGAAGAATTTGGTGAATCCAGTACGAAGGTCTATGCATGGTCTACTTCCACTACGGCAAACAAGGACACAAAGAGGACTCATGCCCAATGAAATCAACCAAAAATCATGTAGCTGTGGAACAAGCTCCCAATGCGAATCAAGAACATCAAGACCAACCCAGGCCAGAGAAGAATAAGAGTCGCGGTAGCAGGATGCTAGTGAGAAAACCAGCACGGAGAAGGACCAGCAAGCAAACCATCCAAGTTGATGGATGAGGAGGTGACAGAACCAGTCCAAATCCGGGTGGAATGGGAAGAAACAGTGAACTGGTGGAATAGAATTGGATGGGCAACCCATGACGCCAAACAAGGAATGGAAATCCTAGTGCAAATGGGGAAATCCCTAGTCACATGGCCCAAAATCAGGAAAATAATCTTAGCTCACATTTTAGAGCTCTTGAAGATCTTGAGCCCAATGAGGAAGGCGCTATAAACCAGGACCTTGAAGATACCCAACCGGAAGAAGGATCTAACTTGCCACCTATTTTGCAACCACTTTTGGTAAGCAATAATCACTCGAAAGAAGTGGGAATGCAAAATGAGTCAACTGCAACACGGAATATTATGGGAAAGAAAAACAGTCTAGCGACGACCCCTCGTGCTCAAAGCCCTGGTGATAATGGCCTGGCCGAGTGGAATCCCATATGCCTTCAAGAAGCCCATTAAATAGACAGACTGCACACAGCGCAAACTAGGGAATTAGAAGTGCAGCCCAAACTAGGGTATTGTGAAACTCAGTCAGCCCAATCTCGGTGGTGAGCATGCCTAAGCAGATTACATAAGCCCAGACCTCCCAATCAAGCTCCCACAGCAACAACAACGAAAATGCCTAGAGGGACGAACATCAAACTCAGATGGGAGGGTCTGGCACCCACCCTAATGACCCACCAGATATGGGAGGACCAAGAAGATTATACGCCTTCTCCAATCTAACAAGACGGAGCTCAGGTGTGTCATCGCAAGAAGGAAATCACCAAATGACAGGGATGCGATCCAATAATGATCTAATTGAGGTAGCAGTGAGGACTAATGATTCAGTTCCCATGGAAAAGGACCATTGACTTGGCTGACGAGTGCTACTCTCATACCTAATTTTTATATGAATTTAGACCTTAATAATTTACCGGGTTTGCAACAAGGACAACAGGCTAATACTGGGATTAAAGCATTGATATGGAACGTGAGAGGAGCAGGCAACAAAGAGTTCCTCAATATTCTACAACAACACATTTGAATGTAGGCTCCTCATATTATTGCATGTGTGGAAACACATATTAGTGGCTCAAGAGCTGACGAAGTGTGCAATAAAATCGGTTACTTTGGGTGCTTCTGATTGGAAGCTCAAGGGTTTCAAGGGGGAATATGGCTATTGTGGAAATCAGATGAGGTTTCTGTGGAAGTTGTTTAGTCTCACGTGCAATTTGTGACGGCAAAGATTTAGAGGGACAACTCTCAACCCTGGTTGCTAGCTGGGACTTCTGAGCAAAGATTTAGAGGGACAACTCTCAGCAAATCTGATAAGAATTCTGAGAGGAAATAAGTCATTTTGCTGGATCTATCAATGAGCCATGGTTGCTAGCTGGGACTTCAACAAAACGATTAGCCTAGAGGAGACAGCTCATAGTGGTCCTGCAATGGTGCAAAGGTGTTCAAAATTCTGAAATTGGATCGAAAATAATGGACTCATCGATCTGGGCTTCAAAGGCCCAAAACTTACTTAGACCCGGGGGAAGAGTAGAGAAACAAGAAAAAGTACGAGATTCGACTGAGCACCCTGCAATATGCAGTGGAGAACTCGGTTTCAAGAAGGAAACATCTGAGACCTTCTACAAACACATTCAGACCACTCCCTATTGCTAATTGGCACCCATAGTTTTCTGGTTCAAAACGGAAGGCCTACACCGTTTTGATTCTACGCTGCATGAACTTCTCATTTCGAGTTTAAGCGTTTCATCAAGGAGAAATAGCAAATGGATTCACCTATAACTCAAGCTTTGGGTTCCCTGGCTGAAAATCTATCCCAATGGAGCAAGGAGGTATTTAGGAACCTTTTTAGAAGGAAACGAAAAGTCTGGGCAAGACTTGAAGGCATCCAATAGAAGCTTGCGCACGGGGCCAATCACCATTTGATAAAAGTGGAGACTAAGTTGAAAATGGAGCTAGATGAAGTTTTGAAACAACTCGAAATCTTTTGGTTTTAGAAGTCCCGTCTGGAGGCCATTAGAGACATGGGTTGAAACACTACATACTTCCACACGTGTACGATAAATCGAAGACACTTCAATTGAATTGAGCACTCCAAAGGTCGGATGGAGAGTGGGTGTCTGAACCGAAAAAAGTCAAGGAGCTAGTTGTCGACTACTTTGTACAAATGTTCAATGACCGCAACACTAGAAACGAGGAGGACTCATTACCAAGTCACTTTTCCATCATCGCGAGAAAGAATTATCAGCAAGTCACCAAGTCATTCATGTTCGAGGAAGTTTATGAACCTCTGAAAGCTATGGCCCCATTCAAGGCACCGGGGCCCGACGGGTTTCCTGCCTATTTTTCCAAAAATATTGGAACCTCATAGGAGACGAGGTTTGTCAAATGGTGTTAGGCGTTCTACAAGGACAACCCCTTCTAGATGGTATCAACGATATGTTCATCTCTTTAATCCCCAAAGTGGACAACCCTCTTATGGTTGGATAGCTTAGACCAATCGGACTTTGTAACGTCACCTATAAATTAATCATAAAATGCATTGTGAGATGATTAAAGATCATTCTGCTAGAGCTGATATCTCTATTTCAAGCTAGTTTTGTTCCAAGTAGGCAACTTGGGGACAACGTGATCATAATGCAAGAGGCTCTCCACTTAATGAGGAAGAAATCAGGAGCAAAGGCCTGGATGACAACAAAGCTAGATCTCAAAAAAGCTTACGACAGGCTGCAATGGTCCTTTATCTGGGAAACTCTTATGGATATAAGGCTCCCTTCTCATTTGGTAGATATCAACATGACGTGCATTACCACTCCTTCCATGCAGGTTCTTTGGGATAGAGAACCCATGTCCCAGTTTAAACCTATAGGAGCATTTGACAAGGCGATCCCTTATCCTCATACCCGTTCGTTGCTTGCATTGAAAGGTTATCACAGCTAATCAAGATGGAGATCTCAAGGGGTAATTGGAAGCCTCTTACTCTAAGTAGAGGCAGTCCGTTACTATCAAGGCTTTTGTTTGCGGATGATATGGTGTTATTTGCATAAGCTAATATTGAAAAAGCTAGATTAATAAACATTGCCTCGATCGGTTCTGCGAGGGGTCGGGTCAAAAAGTAAGCACGAATAAATCCAACATGTTCTTCTTACCAGATACGGAGAATGCCCTAATCAGGGACATGTGTGACACGCTTGAGATACAAAGTACCAAGGATTTGGGAAAATAGCTCGGTGTCACAACAATTAATGGACGAGTGATGAAGACGACCTTCCGGGATGTGGTTGACAGAGTCAACAGGCGTGTGGCTGGATGAAGTCAAAATGCTTATCTATGGCGGGTAGAGCGACACTAATTCAATCCATAGTTTCGGCCATACTAGCCTACACTATGCAAACATGTCGTATGCCAAGAGTTGTGTACTACTATGGAAAGGAAAATGCATTTGGTCTAATGGAAGGTGGTCACAAAACCCAAAAAGGGAGGAGGCTTGGGCATCAGGTCAATACGACAACTAAACGATATTAGCTTTGAAGCTGGAATGGAGCCTTATAACTGAGCCCAATGCTATAAGAGCCCGAATTTTAAAGGCCAAGTACTGTAGAGAGGGGGACCTTCTACCCCTCAACCGGCACAGAAACCTGTCAAATGTGTGGAGAGGAATGACGGAAATGGCTGAGATGCTTCATCAAGGCATTAGCATGGCTAATGGGGATGGCAGAGACACACGCTTTGGCTCGATAATTGGGTACAGGCCAAACCACTAGCTGACTTCGCTGGCAGAGAGTTAACCTTAGAAGAAAGGCAAACCATGGTTCATGACTACTGGAATGGGGAACTTGGCTGGTGCTAGGACAGGTTTGCTGATGTTCTACCTCTGAAGCACCTACAGAAAATTGCCTCCTTCGAACTAGCTGAAGTGGGGATAGTGGATAATATCTATTGGAATAAGGAGTCATCTGGGCTCTTCTCAATCAAATCAACGATCACTATTATCCAAAATGAGCAAAGCATACAGGGCATCGGAGACTGGAGCTGGGTGTGGAAAATAAAGGCTCCACAGAGAATGCTAATGTTCATGTGGCTAGTTCTGCAAGACAAAATTTTAACGCATACAACTCGACAATGGCGGAATTTAACGAATGACCCATCTTGCCGAAGTTGGGGGGAGCCATCGAAGATGTGGATCACCTCCTTCGGAAATGTCCAAAGGCAGTTGAAGTTTGGAGGGACTTGGCAAGGGAAGGATATGGTTGGCTTTGGCCCAGAGTCCCGATCAATGAATAGATCGTCACCAACGTCACGCACGAGAAACATAATCCCCATTGGGCTACAAACTTTTTGGTGGTTCTGTGGTACTTGTGGAAATGGCGAAATGCGCATTGCTTTCACAACATTGAAGATTTTCCCAGCAACGAAGGGACTTTCTTTATTCAAAGGTTTGAAGAAATTAAACGAGCTATGTATACAAACTAGACGGACCCGTACACAAAGAACAGACCACCAGAAAGAGTGGAAGCTTTCATTGGATGGAAGGCCCCTCCCTCTGGTTGGGCTATGCTAAATACCGATGGAGCCTCGAAAGGAAACCCGGGACGTGCGACGAGTGGAGGCGACGTAAGAGGAAGCTGAGGAGAGTGGTTCGGAGGGTTCGCGGAGAATCTAGGAACGTGCTCCTCGGTTAAAGCTTAGCTCAAAGCAGTTTGGAGGAGACTACGGCTTGCCCGATCCATGAATCTCGCTAAAGTTTGGTTGCAACTGGATAATCTTACAATGGTATGAATGCTAAAGCACCCAGTGGAATGCCTAGTACTGTCTACTATTGAAGCAATGTAAGGATCTTATGGACTGCCCAAGATAGGAACTCAAAGTCTCTCCATGTCATTGCGAAGCCAATCGCATAGCTGATGGGTTAGCGAATCTGGGCATTAACTTAGAAATTGGTTGTTACTATTACCAATCTCCACTCGTGGAGAGTATGGAATTGCTTAATGCAAATCATGTAGGCGGCTCTTGGCCCACAACAATTATGACCTAATAAAACTTCTTTGGGGGATTGGTGTAGAAGTGCCCCTCTTCTACACCAAACAAAAAAAATCTGTATCTAGTTTGGATTTATTAAAAATAACACATGTTCATTGGCGCAAGGGATGGACTGAATAAGACAAGGTTGGACTCATCAAGATAGAGCATATTAGACTCGAATATTTTTTTTTACAAAACTACGACTTTTTTTCAGACATGTAACAAACTGCATTAAATAGTCAGCACTCAAATAAAGCTCTAAGGATCTCAAAAAACAAAATTTTAAACATGAATTAAACCAAAAAAAAAAAAAGAAAACAACTTAAAAAAGGATAAATAGAAAGTGAAACCTTAAATTTCTAACCATAGTTCAAATTAACTGCAAATCTTCACCAATTCAAATCTTAGAACTTCAAAGGTGATCAAGATTATGAAATAATCACTTCTAGCACTTTTGCAGCAGTGGAAAAAATTCAAGTACATATCAAATTCGGGTCGGATAAATCGAACAATGTTAGAATTGGAATAAATTCGTATGCTCAAGTTGGATAAATTTTTACTAGCAATACACTCGTGGAACAAATGATCAAGATGAATTCTATGAGATATAGATCGAATGCAATGAAACTTCAATGAAATTGTGGGCGAATTACAAAAAAAAAAAAAAAAAAAAGAAAGAAAGCATTTTGACGATTGAAATCAAAATCAAAGAAAATCTCAAAAAATTAGGGGGAGATAGGAAGATAGAGAGCCAGTACGGAGAGAAGCCTGGTTACGGAGAGAAGCCTGGTTACACTAAAATATGTCAATTTATTGTTTTTTGCATTTAGATACTGGCCTCCTTTTTTTGTTTTTTTTTTTGGGTTCCTTTCTTTTGACCTTGGAGCTGGTACTAATTGGTTAAACGTATCAATGCGGTAGTTGTTGAGGCCAATCATTAGTCGTTGAAGCAATTTATTGCAACAATAGCATGGAATTAAGGTTTAGACCACGTGATTTACATCTAGAGCTATGTGTCGTATATGTATTTTCCTATACTAATTATTGAACTTGCAAAAGAGGTGAAAGCCTAGTTGGTTTCCAGTTCTATTTTTCATGCTATTCAACAAGGTTCTTGGCTTAACGGAAACCTATCCCCTTCATCTTGGGCCTATTATTGCCTATTGGATTGCTTTAAAATAGAGCCCAAATTAGTGAGCCCCAATTACCCTCATTTTGTTTTTTTTTTTATTTAAAAGCCCATTATTTTATTAGTGAAAACCGAAGATTTTCATAATAATTATCATTTAGTATCTTTAGACTTGTCTAATATGCTGATTAAGTTAAAATATAGACCCCCAAAAATAAGTGTTGAATTATAAATATATTTTTATATCACTGATGTTTATCATGAGAGAAGAGTGTTGTTAATTATTAAGCCATAAGTCGAGGTCATGAAAAGATGCATATTATGTCCCTATTTGGCAAACAGTTTTTTGAAGAGTTTTTTTTACTAAAAAAAGTTTTTTTGACCAAAATTAACTTTTTGATCAAGTAAAAAAGTTAATTTTGGTGTTTGGTGAAAGAGTTTTTTGGGTCCAAAAACCTAATTTGAAAAGGTTAATTTTATGAGCTTTTTGGAATAACTTTTTGAAGAATTAGCTTTTTGTCTCACAACTTTGTTAGAAACAACTAATTTTACCAAATAGTTTTTCAACAAACAGCTAATTCAAACAACTAATATAAATAGTTAACTCAAACAGTTAACAGCAAATAGCTGTTTGCCAAACAGGGCATATATTTGAAAACCTCAATTTGTGGACAAAGGTGGGGGAGGAAATTGGTTGAAAACACCATCTTTTTAAACAAGCCGCCCCCAAAAATATTTTTCTTTCTTTATCATGTTTGGTCTTACTTCAAGTATTCTCATTGTTTATTCTTTGGCATCAAAATTTAGCCACGCAATCTCTATATATTAACTAACTACTACTCCATTTCCTCATATCATCGAGAGAGAGAGAGAGATGGGAACTTACTGTGAAAACTCAGCAGAAGTAGAAGTAGTGCAACAGCATGAAGTAGATGGCAACCAATTCAAAGGCACTTCTGATCAGAAGACAAAGAACGATCTTGACGCCGGCGCTCTTTTCGTTCTCGAGTCTAAAGGTCTGGCCCCCTCTACCTCTACCTTCTATCGCTCTGCTTTTTGATTTAATTCCTTCGATCTTTTCTCTGCTTTTGTCATCAAGGAGGGCTTTGACATCATGCTTAGGATATTGTAAAAATATGACTTATCCGTTCTTGAGCGTGATCAGATCAGAGATAATCACGATCATGAGATCATGCCTCATCCAACGTGATACTTGATATACGTAGAGTCTCAGTCTTAACCATTAAACCAAGACCTTGTTGATCACTAGTGTAAAAATATTGGTATTTCCAAAGATGGGGAAGCAAGTCGCCACCCAGTAGTTAGGCCGCTCAGCTAGGTTGGGTTGTTCAAGAAGACGAGTCGGGTTAAGTTTCTCCCAAATTGTTGGTCTCAATTGAGCTATGCGCTAACTCAACTCCAAATTCTCATGGACATGCAGTAGCTGATTTCTTTTGGTGGTACTGGGTTAGTACATCAATACCAATGTCACCAGATTTAGCAATATGTATGGTTAATTAATTATTTGAATGTATTTACTTTGTTTTTTCATGCCCGGGGGGGGGGGTGTGTTTACAAGATTAATAAGGATGGAGGTTGAATTCAGATTAACTTTAGGCATCAACAAAATTACAAGTTCCCACCCAAAAAAAAAAAAAAAACAGCTGTTGCATCTCAGATTCTAAATGTAGTTGTTAATTGTTAGTTATTTATAAAATGGGTGACTGAATGAATATTGAATAGCCAGTAAAATTTTAGTTAGTCATTTTTTTTGTTTTTTAAATATAGATGCAATGTTAGATGAGGCTAAGTTATTTCCAATGTAAATAAATTAAAAAAAAAAGTCAAACACTAATTAGGCTACTGTGATTTGTTTATTACGATAACCAAAGCTTAAAATTCCAATACATTACTCTGAACCCCTTGGTAATTCACCAACACTTATAATGTGGTACAACGTGTCTTGTGCCAAGACACTTTTTAAATGTATTGCCTTAATTTAAATTAATATGTTGTATAACTTAATATCAACAAGTTTCTAATAGTGACAATTAATTATTTATTAAGTATAAAGTTTTAGTATTCATCGACTATGCCAATGGTATAAAATGATACCCTAATTGGATCAACCCTACCCTAAATACCTTTCACACAAGAAATTTTATAATTGTGAAAAATTATGAATAAAAAGATGATTTTGCACAATTTATAGGTTATAACATACTCTAATCTACTATTCAATCGTATTGTTTTTGTTCAATTTAATACATAAGAATATAAGTTTTAAAGCAAAACAACACACTTAAAAGGTGTCTTGTAAGTTGTAACAAGAAATTTATCATTTTGTTCTTACTGTATATACTACTACCCAAGAAACTATTCCTGAAAATAGCTAGCTGATAATTTGCGTACATTGCAATAGAAAATACTGTTTGGTGCAGGTGTTTTTTTTTCCTTTTTTGGTTTATTTAGATCGGTATAAAAAATAGTACAAAATCATATTCAGGCCTAGGGCTAAACAAAATCCTATTCGATCAAAAAAATTGAGTATGGTCATAAAAATTTTGTATGATTTTAAAATTTGAAAAATCAGATATACCCATTCAGGGTAAATTTGGACATAGGAAAACTAGGTCTAAGGATAATTTTAGTCCAAATTGTCTAAAATTTTTATTATTAAAATTCAGACAATCAATTTCGGACATTAAAAAATCGGATTTGGATTCGGTAACATATATTTCAATCGGATTGTCTAAGAGCATATCTCAAATTTAGATATCCGGATCCAATATGAGTCTAATCAGAGTGTCGGATCCAATTTATAATCCAGGTAGAACATAGGTATGAAGTTTTGTCCAAATGCCTGGACCCAAATTTTCGCCAATCCTATTCAGCCATAATTGTTAAGTTTAGATGAATTGAACCTTTGACAAATTGAGTCTTGTGCATAAGTCCAAATAAAATTCCAACTCGTAAGCAATTGACAATGGGTTCAATGTATAACTCACAAACTTATATAGATACACTAAAGGTCATATGTTTTATCAATGTAAAACAACACCCACTGTTATATTTCTCGCACTAATTATTACTTCCTTTAAGACAAGATCAAATGTTGAAACACATTGCATACCAACCTCCAATTACTTGCTTATATGGGGAAAAAATTTGAAATAATAGTTGATTTAAGTGGTTTGACACATACTTTCGTAAATAACACCTCAAGTTTGAGTTTTACAAATACATATATCAAGATAGAGCTATATCTCTAATGCGTCAATAAGACTCCAATTCAAATAATAATTAAAGACCCCCCAAAAAAAGAGTGCCACCATATGTGATTTAACGTATGGTACAGAAAGACCGGTGGCGTATGGGAAAAATTCAACGCTGGATATCAAACATCAACATTTTAGAACATTATCATTCAAACAACACCTATATTCCTGTATTAGATCGAATTTAATCGAAATGATGATTAATATATATAGAGATGATGACATTGGACAGGGTCATGGGTGAACTGCGGGTGCCACTTGACAACATCAATAGTGGCTCCACCTCTGTTGAGTTTGCCTTATGCATTTGTGTTTCTGGGATGGCCTGGAGGAATCCTTTGTTTGGTGGCCGGAGCTTTGGTTTCGTTTTACTCGTACAACCTGCTCTCTTTGGTCCTCGAGCACCACGCCCAAATGGGTCGCCGCCAACTTCGCTTCCGTGACATGGCTCATGACATTCTCGGTTAGTTAATTCTAAAAGCTACTGTTTTAAGACTGTCTATGTCTAGTGAGCATTGTTAATTACTCCTATATATTTTTTTTTTTACCTGAGCAAAACTAAAGAGTGTGCAATTCTTTTGTCCACCCGACAGAATGATATAATTTGGACAAAATGTATAAATTTAACAAAAAAAGAGATGCATGCCCAAATTTCCAAAAAACATGAAGGTCGACCACACCAGCATGCACCTATTGATCAAAATAATGCAACACATGTATATCTTTGAATACTGTAGCACCTTATAACAGTCATGAAGCTCCTACAGTTCCTCCAACATCTATTCTAAGCGGCCAAATTACTTCACAAAATACAGCCTCTCAAAAAGGCCTGTTTAGCTAAATTAAAAACCAAAAACAAGCAGACAAGTCACGTAAATAAGAATCCGTGCTTAATTACTTCCAATAATAAGATAACCATCTTAGGATAATTTTCAACTCAGAGGTATTTTAAAATTAACACATTAACAGCATATGTTGTGTAATATTTTTTTGAACTTTAGTTTTTGAGAACTTATTAATCGGTGATATTAATTTCTATAAGTTGAAAAACCTTTCCAATAATAAATTATTAGTCGATACACTTATTTTTTTAATATTTACGCATACGTTCAAATATAATCATTATAAATAAATTTAAAATGAAAGAGTGTAAAGTCGCTTGATGCACACCAACCACATCCAATTGATATTGGTCAAGGTTCCCCATATTAGTTGGATAATTATCAGAATTACTCTTTGAAAATGACCTTCTAAGGACTACTTTAATTCTGTGGTTTGTTTTTTCTCAATGCATGCGATTGTGGAGCCCAGTTAGGATAGGTTGTTCCCCAATGATTAAATCAGGACTTCACCTACCACTTTGAATTTGCTAGGGTTTTTGTCCAGGGCCGTAGAAATCCAGAAATTCGATCGTCTAAATATGCAAATCATAGAAAAAATCACTAGCACACTCCTAGTTACCACTATTGCTGAGTCTCTCAATGGTCAAAGAAGCCCAACTAGTAGCTAGTTTACCAGTTACATGTTGATTACTTACTTATGAGGATTAGGTGAGGTAAAATCAACACTTACTGTCCTCTTCGATTGGATTGAGCTCGAGTCAGGCAGACTTGAATCCCATTTCGCTAATTCTTTTTTGAGCTTATTACCAAGCTTAAATGCTTGAATTCATGCCTCAACTTGCCTAACCTCATGAATCCTTGCAAGTTTTCATCAACCAACACTTCAAATCTCCAATTGAATTTAGATTTAATATATAAAATGAGCTTAAGTCTTAAGATCAAATAATATGTGTTTAAACAACTTAACGGCAGGAAACTGAAACCTCAAAAGATAAGAGATAAGGAAAAGAAAAAAAAAGTACAAACAAGAATACACTTGTGGCAATGAGAATAATAGTTGTTATTGTAGGATGTATAATGTACATACAAAAGGATGATTTAGAGAAGAAATAAATTCCTCATCCATCGATTGGTATAATTGATTTTTTATGGTATAATTTAATTTTTGAAATTAAATCATAGTCACACCTTACATGATTTTTTTTTTCTCAATTAGAAGTTCACACAAGTTTACTGAGTCGAGCTCTTTTAAATTAGTCTTAACTCGATTTACTAACTTGGAGAGGTTCAAATACTTTGAGCTTTCTCGGTTTCCAACTGACAAGGATTGTAAAGGTAGGATGTGAGACAATTAGGCAAGTCTTTAACTTGACTATTTCAGAAACTAAGGCTTCTCTAATACTACTTAAATTTAGATCACATCATGATATGTTGTAGATAAAACTTTTTTAGATTCAAATCTATTAATTTATTTGTTTACTTATGCCTTTGTGGAATTTCAAAATAACAACTAACAAGTGTGCTTTAATTTAGGATATGTATATTTCTTTAAATGATCGCATACTACACATGAAAGTGATAAGTTTTAAAGCGGATAAATTCTAGTGTTGAGTTCTTTGTGCCACATTATCTGACCACCTCCTACACCTAGGGAAGTAAGGGGCCCATGAAAAAGATGAATAACAGAGGAAAACCTTGTCAAATAAAAGGAAACAAACCTTATATTGAGCGGGACTATGAGAGTAATTATCACTTTCCAAATGATGTTCCTCTTATCAAATTTATCAAATAAGTCAAAAACATAAAAAATTATACGATAATTCATGAATTCATTTAATGAGTAAGTGAGTTGTCTTTTTCCTTTTTTATAGAATTCATACATTTCAACATCCAGACATATCATCCATCGTCCCATAAATATAAAGCAAAATGATAAGTGTCTTGCTGCAAAACACCTCATAAGTGTCTTGTTTTGACTAAAAAATCATACTATTATGTTTTTAAATTGAAAAAAATAGTAGGATCGAATCATAGAGGTATATTACAACTTATAAATTGTATAAAATTATTTTTTTATCCGTAATTTGTCAAACTTTTAAAATACGCGTATCATATATACTCGTTGATGGGGTTAATGTAATTAGAGTATCATTTAATACTTTGTTGGCGTAGCAGATAAATATTTAAGGTTAGCAATTCATAATTAAGTATAATCATTAAAAAAATTGTAATTTTAAATCGTAAAACATATTAATTTATGCTAAGAGTGTCTTACAGCAAAACATTTAAGAGTGTCTTGTAGCAAGACATATATCACAACTCTAAATATAAATTTAAGGGGAATAGTTTCCTCCAAAATAAGTGAAACGCAAACCCACACCAACCCCCCCCCCCCCCCAAAAAAAGAATAACCCAATTTTCAGAAACGTAAAGATAGGTTCAGGCTACAAGTTGCGGTTGGTGGTGGAGTTTGGAATTGGGTAGGTTGAACTAGACCTGGCAAAACTATCATGAGATTCGAAATTTGAACTGAACGACCTGGCCCTATACCCAACCTGACACCCGAAATATGCTCACCCAAAAGTAGACCTGAAACCCGAATTGACCCGAACTGAACCATACCCGACCCGAAATTTTCTAAAAAGTTGCTTGCTTTGGCACGACGAGCGTATTTGACCAAAAATTGGTTGACCCGAAATCGACCCGATCCGAACCATACCCGACCCAAACCGAAACGACTCGAAATGTCACTTAACCCGAACATGACCCAACCCGAACTTGACTTGACCCGTACCCGAACCGAATGACCCATTTGTCAGGTCTAGGTGGAGCCGGGCGGAGAGTGCAAGCAAAGATACATATGCCAAAGAAACCTCTCCAAATTTAAAGGTACAATTCTTATAAAAATCACAAAAACATGACAAATGAATAAATCCAAGCTTATCATACATAATATATCAATGCACATGTAATCAAATGGACACAACTCTTAATTAGGCCATGTTCTATTTCGCATTTTTTAGGAGCTTACATCTCCTTACAGCTTCTTACATCTCCTTAGAGCTCCTTACATCTTCTTACATCTCCTTACATCTTCTTACATTTCATAAATTTTCTATAACATTCATTTATTTTAATTACAGAAAAATGTATATTTTTTTAATGATACTACCAATATACAAAATTTATAAATATCTTATTAACACAACATTTACATAAACATAAAAACAAAATATAACAACGTAAATTATATTTGAGTTTCGACATAAAATATATATTATTATAGATGACCATACATTTATTTATATTAAACATTATTTACTTAAAATAGGAATTTATTTGAAGAGTTGTATTCAATTTTGTCAAAAACAATTTGTTTTTTCTATCATACTTTGCTTATTCGATCAAACTAATGTTCATATAAAAAATCACCTCAAGTGGACGAAATTTTATTCACCAAACTTATGGGGATTAATATATTTTATTGTTGTGTAATTAACTTAATTAATTATTTATTTCAATAAGTATATTATTTTAATATTATTATTTTCATTCAAAACGTTCATTGTAAAACAAATTATACTATACAACTCTTCTACAACTCAATAACTCCTTATATCTATCCTTACAGCTTCTTACATCTTCTTACAGCTCCTTACATCTCCTTACAACTCCTTACATCTCCTTACAACTCCTTATATCTATCTATCTATATATCTAAAACGTGAAATAGAACAGACCCTTAATCAATTACACAAGCACATCTATTCACTAGCTGAATCCATTTTAGAACTCCTAAGATTCTAAAACTCATTCCTAATTTTCACTATTTGAATTATTGTTAGAAGCAGTGTTATAAATGTCATACCAAATTGTCTGGTATTGGTTGAAGTATGCTGTATCGGTCAAGAAACGGTACAAGTTAATTTTTGGATTTGTACTGGTTAATAATGCCTCCAAATACCAAATGGTGCCGGTATTTTTGGCCAAATATTACCTAGCACACAAAAATTTAAACGAAGTTCCAAATTTTTATACTTTAATTTTTTTTATTTTTTTGGAATTCAAGAAGGTATCCCGACACAATAGTACAGAAATCCCATATGTTTTGTTCTAGTAAAAAAAGGATACATGGCCGATACGATATTCATAACTTTGGTTAGCAAAATCTAATATAATACAATAATACGATACGGACTTAATATACTATAAAAAAAACATTAGCTCAACATGGCAAGGTTTGATCTTGAACCAAAATCAACATGAAACTTGTCCGTCACTATTTTTGCAGTAAATATATGTTGTTCTCAAGATGTCAAATACGACATTTGACATGTCATTAAATGAGTCTAGCTAGATCTAACTATTAGATTACAACTTATTAGTTGTTGTTTGAACCTTATATTTTGAAATATCTACTCATATCAAAAATCGACCGATGCTTTTGTGACATCTATGTTGTATTTCTAGCGGCACATACTCTCACAAGCTATATAAGTAAACATATATTAGAAATTGAATATGTGATAAATTAAAGACACACATAGAAAATATATATAAGTGACATATGAATACTTGTGCTACCAAGAATAGATAATAATTTACCATAATTGTATAATTTTGTCGATTGATTTAAAGGTGTGGTGATTCTCTTCTCTTATTTCTGCAAAGTGACAAGCTCGCGTTTTTGTTATCTATACAAGCTTCCTGTATTATGGTCACATATATTTTTGCTTCTGACAAAAGTTTTCAATCTTATAAATGCACGCAAACCTTTGATTTGTAAGCTCTTTGCAAATGAAAACAACTAATATTACGATGATGATAAAAGGAATCTTATTTCTTAATATATCTGTCCTTTTCAATGACTGATACGCTCGATTTCTCTTGTCTCACTTCCAAGTTCCAACCCGTTGTCAGATTCATCACCAAACACCGTCGTTATTATTACCATCAATAAAGTCGGCAATCAACTACTGACTTTGACTTCAATGATAGGAGAGAAAAGTAGAAAACAAATAATGAGAGGGAGTCTGGGGGAGGAGAAATTGGTTTTCTTTAGGGGTTTTTTTGTTGGAAAAGAAAAAAATTTGGAAAAATAATTTTTTTTTTTGGTGTTTGGTTTAAATAAAATTACAAAGAAAAAAATATGGAAAAAAATTAGGTGAAAAATAGTTAGAAATAATTGATAAAATTTTTCTCATAAAATTGTGAGAAATGTTTGAGAAAAGTTCCCAAAAGAATTTTGACCTTTTCGAACCTCGCATTGTATAAATGATATCAACATGATTAAAGTAATTCATCAACATTCAAATATCTCATCTAAATTCTTGTATTTTTTCCTCAATCCAAACAGGAGGAAAAAAATTCACTTTCTCCGTAGTTTTTTTTTTCCGACATATTTTTTTTTCAACTTTTCTTTCCACTAAATTTTCTAGCAATCAAATGGAGCCTGAAAGAATACGTGAATTATTTACAACAAATATTTGATCAAAAAAATTTAAAACAAATTAAGGGGCCTTGTTTTTTTTTTTTTCTTGCATCCAATGATTATCAAGAACCCAAGATTTCTTACGCACTGTGTTCAACATAAGAAAATACGCTTGAATGATGGCATGATCGTCGGGGCTTCATCTGATTGAATTTATAAATCCCATCCAATTTGACTGTACTGGGGTACGGTTATTAAGTGAATAAATTCGTTAAATCGTCTTATATTCTTTAAACTCTTAATATTTTTTTCTTTCAACAATGTCAAACTAATAATCATAAATCTCATTTTACGTACAAAGTTTTCATAAGCTGAGGTTGAAATAAAGATCGATTATAAAAATCGGATCATATTTTATTCAAAAAATACAATCCAACTACGAATAAAAAACAATTCAATTTAATTTAGAGTCTCTTAGATAATTAACAAAAATATGCTAAATTTAAATTTGGCAGGCCCAAGGTGGGGGAGATATTTCGTAGGCCCAATTCAATTTGCAGTCTGCTACGGTACGGTTGTCAGTCTAAGTCTCCTGGGCGGGGATTGCATAAAGGTAAGTGCTAAATTCCTAATTTTGATCTTTGCGCCGGTCAGGCTTGTGTGTGTGTGTGTGTGTGTGTGTTTTTGGGGTAGCAATTGGTGTTTATGGTTTGGTATCCAAACAAAAGAGATTTTGGTTTGGGTACTCGAAATTTTGGGTTAGTAAAATGATGAATCGTATCCAAATTAAAACTTTCAGATACCTGAAAATTTCGGTTCGGGTTTTCAGTTATTTAATAACTTAATTTTAAAATTTTTTTTTTATAGTTCGCCTAATAATTTTTTGTATCCATAATATAATTATTGCTATTTATGCTATAAAACGAAGTCAAAATGCTTTTCTTCTTGGGGTTGGAGATATTTGACTTACAAAGTCTTTAAAGAATGAAAAATTTAAAAACGTTTCAAAAAAAATTTTAAATTTTTTTTTGACTTTTCGGGTGCCCGAAGCCACAAAATGGCCGAACCGTACCTGAATCAATAACCCCCAAAAAAAATACCGGTTTGGGTACCCGAACCCATCCCTCTTGATATCCGTCGATCACAATAGAGAAATGAGAGGAAGTAATACAGGCTCTGATCAGTTGAATAAAGGCCTTAAGGAACCCTATTCCTTCAAGGACATTAAAAATAAAATGTCATTCAATTGTGTCATAGCCTTTTCGTATATCCATCTTGGTCATAGCTCTTAAGGAAGATATGTTTCCCACCATATTTATACACTATCCCTTGAGCAACTAAGACGTTATCCTAAATGTCTATCCTTAATAAAGCCACTCTGTTCAAGGCCCATCGATCAATAAACATAGGACACTCTGCATTCTACTCACCAAAATCTTTATTACAATTTTGCACATGACATTGCACAAACGAGGGGCGAAATTCGTGTGCAGTATTTTACACTATTTTAATTTCATGTTAAAACTGCCAATGAAGTCTTGCATTAGTAGTGAGAACTGATGTTTTGAAGATATTAGTTCTCAAATTGAATCCCCTTCCAATGGTCTTCGCATAAAATCTTCATGATTCCTCAGGAACGAGACCTTTACCTAGAAATCAAAATATATAAAGATGAAAAAAAAGCGTTTAAGCTAATCGCTTATATTGTATTCTCGTGACTAAAGGCCCTGGATATGTGGTATAATATTTTTTTGTAGGTATGAAGACAGTTAAAATTTAAAAATAGGGGATTTTAGGAATTTGAAAATGCAATACTTTTTTTTTACATAAGTAAATAGGACACCCAATGGGCCTCTATTTCAGGGGTGGATCAATAGACCAACCGACCTAGGGGGTGTGAGGGTGAGGGAACAACGTAACTAGTCCAAGCCCATGGGCCCAAAGTGTAGCCACCTCTATTTTTCCAAAGACTTGACAGCAAAGACGTCCCTTAGATTTGAAACTGGGTGGAGAGGCTGGGAGGTGAACCTGATAAAGACCTTCATTTACCTTATAAAAGATCTTTATTTAAAAAAAAGGTATACTTCTATCTTTATGACTACCTTATGAAATAGTATTGACGACGGTCATGCGCCTTTTGGTTTCGGCTCCCTGACTTCACCCTCACATCTCAGGTTCCATGCCTGAGGAGCAATTTGTTCTCTTTTGCATGTGTGTTTGGAGGGCGAGGGGCACATTGCTATGGTGCCAACAGATAGTTTCGCCCCAGTTTTCCCCTCCCCTTGGACTGATTTTGGTAGACCTAACTTATCGTATTCTAAAAAAAAAAAAAAACTACATAGTATCGCATATAGTACGATATGTAATTCATGGTCCATTCCTCTCTATCTAATTTTGTTTTACACTATTTTGCACTATTAGTAGCATGCCAGAAAGGAAAAGTATATAATCTATCTAGATATTAACAAGATCATAAATTTCGTCACATATGTTTACAGGCGATGTATTTGTTATTGAATCCCAACGGGAAAATGAAGTCCTATGAATTTATAATAATTTTTGGAGGGGTGCTGCTAATCTTGGCTCAAATGCCCTCATTTCACTCCTTAAGGCACATCAACTTAGTTTCATTGGTTCTCTGCTTGTCTTATAGTGCCTGTGCCACAGCTGGTTCTATCTATATAGGTAAAGTTTCTTTCACTTCCACAATTTCTTGTTTTGCAGAGTTCTCTCTTGTTGTTTAGAAAGGAGGATACCTAGCAAATGGCCTGGTTGTTTACATTACATTTCGATTGCATTAATATAAGCTTAGGTCAGTTTAGTTTGTAGGATTAGGTCAATATATTGAACTTGAATCATGATGGGGCTCAATGAGCTTTGACGTGAATTGACATTTATTCAATATTGTTAAAATTGGATAACGAAATTTAGGTTCAGGTCTAATATACATGAAGATTAGTAGATTTTTGCTTCAACCATAGACCGTCATACACACTGACAAGAACCCACTTTTTCCTTTTTTTAAATTTAAAAAAAGGGGTCCACGATCATAATTGAATCGTGCTCTCTATCTGAGTCTAATGTCATACTGAGTAACTTCCCCTTGCAAGGGATGTTGCTAGTTTGCTGCCACCAGCAAGGTTTCAACCCTAATCAAATACGTAGACGATGCCTAGCACACATGTTTAGGTTGATGCAATTGTATTATAGTGTTACTTGTTGCTCATGGTCCTATTGATGGCTGAAAGAATATGGTTGTTCTATGCAGGACATACACATAAGCAAGAGGAGCAAGAATATTTAGTGCTAGGAAATACAGAGGATCAAGCATTTGGGATTTTCAATGCCATAGCAATTATTGCAACTACTTATGGGAATGGAATTATCCCTGAAATTCAGGTTTGATATTGTTTTCTTGACCTCAAATTATCAAGTAGAGGAATGATGATCCACAATTATACTATCGTATTCCCTCCTGTTATGTTATAGACTAGGCCAAATTTTCAGCATTGAATTATCCATGTCAAAATAAGTTTGATACGACAACTAAAATATATCAATCTCATTTTTATCAACACACTAGTTTGCATCACGTAAACTCTCCAAACCAATACTCTTATTGATCACTATTATTGTTGTGTGTTTTTTAAAACAAATTCAGTTTGTTGAATCACATGATAGGATACTGAAATTTGAGTGATTCTATCGAAATCAAATAGAACCTAAACGTTTGTCAACTTATACTTGATTAGACATATCTATAATTAACCCCATTTCATTAGACCCAATTGTTCTTTTGAACTTATCATGAGCGTTTGTCATGTATATTTAGTACTGATCAGCAACCATCAATACCTATTAGTCGTAATAAGCATTTAATCACATTTATCACTCCCAATTTTAGCACTGATTAGCAGAACTCACTAGTACTAATCAGCACTTATTAGCAACAATCAATACTGATCAATAATAAATTACTTATGATAAGTTGAAAATAATAGACCTGAAACATAACAAACTGCTCCATTTCTTCATGGTGGTGCTTATGCATAGCGTTTGGGTGTATTATTTGTAGGCAACATTAGCACCACCGGTGAAAGGGAAGATGTTCAAGGGGCTGTGCATTTGTTACTCCGTACTCGCGGTGACATTCTTCAGTGTGGCTGTGTCTGGTTATTGGGCATTTGGAAACCAAGCTCAAGGTCAAATCCTTAGCAACTTCATTGTGAATGGCAAGGCTTTGCTGCCAAAATGGTTCATTTTCATGACCAATGCCTTTGTCATCATCCAATTAGTTGCTGTTGGCCTGGTAATACATTCTAAACCTTGAATTATATGAGTCTTTTTTTCTCTTCTTAAGAACTTAGTTATGCTTACCTGAACATCACATTATCCCATCTCAACAAAAAAATTTCTGAAAAATTTTTATATGGGTCTATCGAAATCGATTTCCCTATTTACACGCATGCCTACTGAAGTAACGCTGCCAACATTGGGATATCCTCAAACCCTATGCAAACAAGTTCCACACTAAGAGTTGTACACTATTATAGAAATGTGTTATATATCTTGTAATCGATCTCCATTTTTTTGCACATTCGTAGGTATTCTTACAACCCACGAATGAGGTGTTGGAAAGAACACTAGCCGATCCAAGAAGTGGGAGATTCTCCGTTCGAAATGTAATCCCAAGAGTCATCTCGAGGTCCCTCTCTATCGTAGTATCAACGACAATTGCAGCCATCCTCCCCTTCTTTGGAGACATAAACGCATTCATAGGAGCATTTGGTTTCTTGCCCTTAGACTTTGTTTTACCAGTCATATTCTTCAACCTCACTTTCAAGCCCTCCAAATGGAGCCTTATCTTCTGGGTCAATGCAACCATTGCAGTTGTTTTTTCCATGCTATGTGTGATAGCAACTTTGGCAGCCCTTAGGCAAATAGTTCTAGATGCCAAAACGTACAAGTTGTTTGCAAGTGTATGATCTATATATATGTAAAACTTCTTGTCAATCATAAATTGTTTGTATGATGAATAATGTACATATTTTCGAACCAAAAAAATATATATCTAGACATGCATTGATAAAAGATCTTACATGACTAGAACAACTCTGCATTCAATCTAAAATAAAACATATATGTATTTTTATCTATTAAAGTGCGAGAAGAGGAAAAATTTACATGTCATCAGATTGCTCCTACAATGGTATTTTTCATCCCTCTCTTTTTGAGACGAAAGGATAGTAGTAAAAAGAAAACGCCATATTCAGGTTATAATAATGGAACTGTCTTAAGTTATACTCCTTTTCTTCTCCCTTTTCTTTTTTAAATTAATGTATAATTTCTTCTTTCTTGTTTTGGAATGTCCATAATTTAGCATAGTTTACAAGCGTTTGAAGTATTCTTAAAGTGCGTACGGTTTTGGACATCCCTGGGAGACCAGAACAGTTTACAATTGCACCATATGGACGCATAGGGCATTTGTTTTTTTCCTAAATTTAGATAAACTTTTTTCTAGCTTTATTATTTGGTAAGACATTTTTGTGAAATCTTAATTTTCATAAAAACTAGCTTCCATAATTTGAGAATATCGTTCAAATGCAACTTTTGTGCTATTAGAATTCATATTTCCTACAATCGGAACAACTCGTGGTGTGGGTTTGGCTCTTATACTTGTAGAACTACTAGGCACTACAAGTGTACCAGATCACCCACACTACAATATTGTAAATACAAATTTTGTGCATAAAATAAATTAGACAAGAAATTCAGAAACAAATTGAATCTTGTATTGATGTTGTATATGGGTACAATATTTGAATTAAATACAATGAGATGATCTTCTGATTCAATCTCCTAATGACTTGAATTGTTTTGAGGGCATAACCGCTTTATCTCGATTGACGTAAATCAACTGAAGAACTTTGAAATGGTTCTTGATCTTAATCTGCAAATGCTTTATTGTTATTTCTAAAGCTCAAAGTTTTGAGCCTTCTCGCTTGGTAGCTGGATACTGCTTGCGATTTGAGCCTATGAATTCTGCACAACTAAAGGTTTTATGTAATTGGTCAGATTAATCGATGCAAGGGCGAAATTACTTGATCTCGATCAATGAACTGGATGCAGAACTCTGAAGTAGGCTTCAATTTAAGGGTGTAGAAGATGTTGAGCTAGCCTACTTTGATGCTTATTGCCTGATAGCTGGATGTCGTCTGTAGTCTAAGCTCTGGAGCCTGTAGGATGTTGAATGTTGAGCTTCCCCATTTTAAAATGAGGGGAAAGGACCCCTATGTATAGGCTCGAAGGCTACGGTTTGAGTTGGACGTTAGGCCTAGGCCCATATCTTAGTAATTATTCCTTTAATTTTAAAAGAAAAATAATTACTATTTTTTGCATCATCAATGACACATGAAAGCTTCTGATTGGCCATAATTTGATTTCATTTAAATAGACCCGCCAAAGACAATTTTTCACGTGGCAGCTCCTAATCGGCCAAATAAAAATTATTTTATTTTATACGTGGCATCCTTTAAATTTTAGCAAATTTTTGCTTCCTACAAATGCCCCTTTCGAGAGTTAGACGCACACACAAATCTTGAGTGTTTGTAGCGGTTGAGTCTCAAGAACTTGGATGATGCTGATAATCAAAAAATTGATGGGTATTTTTCCATTATCAAGTAATTTGGTAACTCAACACTTATCCAGAAATTAAATATGACCAAGGGCAGCCCGATTTGATAAACCTGGAAAATAAATCAAGGCCCAAAAAGCCCTGCCTTTCTTTTTCTTTTTGGAGCTGCTCTTTTTTTTTCTTTTTCTTCCTTTTTTTAAAAAAAAAGAAAAAAATTGAGTTGAAATCTTTGATGAAATTTATTGCCAAATGCGTTCTCCTCTTTTATTTTCCCCCCTTTTTTGTTTTTTTTTTTTTCAACTTGTGATAATTTTGAGTTCATGATTTGTGATAAAATTCTATCAGTAACTATTGATAAAATTTGTCCACAACTCAAAGAGATAAAAATTGCTGATATTTGAGTTGGAATGGGAGTTGAAAGCTTCAATTGTCCACTGCTATATAAACCCATCCGCAGGCACCTTCAATTGCATTCTCCTCTACTGTTTCTACTTATGCATCCTTTTCTTCCTCCTCTTGATCTTCTGTTTCTAAATCATCATGCCATGAAGATTGTACAACAACTCCATCAAGGTTTTCAAGCCACTGGATGCTTTCTAGGAGACTTTGCTTGGTTCTCTCTACATTGGCCAAGCTTTCATCGAAAGATGAAGCAGCCTCTTGATCTAAAACTTCATCTCTGAATGGAGAATTAAGAAGTGACGTAGGCCTATGCTGCTCTTTATCTTTTTCAAATTCTAAGTTTCCCTCTTGTTGGCATTGGGGTAAGCATCACTAGGCTTCTCTAAAACTGCACCATAGACCTTAATATCATCCTTCGTCAACGCATCTCCGGAGATGTATGATTTGACGAAAAGGTGCTCATCGAGGGATTTGAGACTGGATTAAGAGTGAAGATCCTTAAAAATCACCTCCATTGGGCTAGAATTTGATGACGATCAAGCTCCTGCTGATGAGAGAAAAAGGGGGACGTAGAAAGTCGAAGTGAGGTGGAGGAGGAGGAGGCTAAAGAGCCATGCTTCTTTTTTTTTTTGGTTTTGATTTTCTGGGTTAGGAGATGACAGTAGCGGATCTAGGGTTTCAAATTAGGGGTGTTCACATACGAACATTTAACAATCTATTATTTTTTTGGGCTTATTTTAGAGGTGTCCATCCATAATATTGATATAGGCTTCAAACAATTTTTTTGGATTAGGGGTGTCCATGGACACCCCTCCCTCCCACATAGATCTGCCACTGGGAAGAGAGCGAAAGAAAGGGGGGAAAGAGAAGAAGGGGGTTTTGCGTTCTTTTTTCGTAGAAATTTCTCTTCCTTTTTTATTTTGAAATTTGGACTCAAACTCAGTAATTCTTCAATCTCACCATGCTTCTACTATCGAATCTTCATTAATCTCTCTTCATCTTTTTCTATTTTGGGGGAAATTGGAGCACAATAGCATGGCCATGGCAAATGGGGAAGAGAGAGAAAGAAAGAACAGTAGAGAAAACGCAAATTCTTGCTGAATTACCCCAAAGTGTTGGTCTCTTCAAACCAACACTCCATAGCAATTTGGCCACTTATGTTCCTTTCGCTGCTGTAACCCAGAAGCCTGTTGCCTTTTGATGTTTTCATGAGGTTTTTTTTTCCTTCTTTTTTTTTTAGCCTTTTGATCTTTTTGCCTAGGTCCCCCTTTTTTCGAACTTGTATTTCTCGTCCAATTAGATATCAAAGGTGACTTCTCTAATAAGAAAGTGTAAACTTGACTTCTTTGCACAGACAGAGGCTTGACTCTTCCGGTCAGACAGGAAAGACATGGCCCTTCCGATCAGACACCAAAAGCTTGACTTTGCACATTACCAGTGCCCGGCTTGAAGGAAAAGACTGTCAATTTAAAAGAAGACGCCTATATCGTGAATGTGAAGGAGGATGCAACCTTGCTGTTGCCCCAACTTGAAGGCGTTCTAAAAGTTTGTAACAAGTTGGTGACTGTTTGAAGCCTGTTTATATGATTTGAAAATGTGCTTAGTGACTTAGGAGTCAACACCTTTGACAAAATGACTTGACAGTCTTTTACTTTGATAGCTGAGTGTCTCGGACTTGATGACTTGTGAGTCTTTAAGTTGATAACTTGGAGCTTAGAACTTTCTTGATTTTAGAATCTAGAGCTTTGACGACTTGGTAGTCTTTTAACTTCGATGTCTTGAGAGACTTGAACTTTGATGACTTGAGAGTCTACTTAGTGACTTGGGAGTCAGTAATTTTGTTGACTTAGAAGTCCTGAAGAAATAACTTTGAAGTCTTAAAAAAATCGAGTTAGAAGTCCACGTGATTTGGAGACTTAGAAGTCCGAGAGTTTCACGACTTGGGAGTCGTTTCACGATTTGATGACTTAAGAGTCTTGAATTTTGCTGACTTGATAGTCTCTTACTTTGATGTCTTTGACTTTGAAGACTTAAGAGTTTGTTACAACAATGACTCAAAGGCCAATAAGGTTGACTTGAAAGTCTTTGATAACTTGAGAGTCAACAACTCTATTTGACTTGTGAGTCTATAACTTAAATGACTTGAGAATCTTTAAGTTTTAATTATTTGAGAACTTATATCGTTGATGACTTCATAGTCTACCATGTTGATGACTTGAGAGTCGTTGAATTCACTTCAAAGTTTGTAATTTTGTTGACTTGATATTCTTTAGGCGACTTGGAAGTCTTTAATTTTAATGGTTTGAGCATCATGTGGGTGACTTGATAGTCTGTGCTGACTTGATAGTCTAGAAGCTTGGACTTGGAAGTCCTAAGGGTGACTTGAGAGTTGAAATTGTTTTGTAATTGGGAGTCTTTAGGAATCTGAAAGTCTTCATCGAACATATAGTAACGTTGTCTTTGAAGTCTTGGAGTTTGTTGACTAATGACTTGAAAATCTTCTAATGTGAGGACTTGGGAGTTGACAAAATTTGATGACTTAGGAGTCTTGAATTTGAATGACTTGATAGTCTCTTACTTTGCTGACTTAGGAGTCTGAAACTTTGACGACTTGGTAGTCTATGGCATTAATGACTTGATTGCTTGTAAGTTGACTTAAAAGTCTTTGATAACTTGAGAGTCAAGAATTTTGTTTGTAAGAGTTCGACGACTTGGGAGTCTTAAAAGTTTGGCTTGGAAGTCCTGGAGATTTGATGACTTTGGAGTCCCTCAAACTTGACTTTGAAGTTTGGTAGGATTGACTTTGAGTTCTCAGAGTTTGATGGCTCAGGTGTCTGTAGAAGCTGACCTGGAAGTCTTAGTGTTTCCCAACTCAGAAGCCTGTAAAGGCTGACTTAGAAGTCTTAGAGTTTGGTGACGTGAAAGTCTTCGAGTCTATGCAAGGAGTGACTTGAAAGTCTGTAAGTTCTTTGATAACTTAGGAGTCTATATAGATGCTGGCTTGGAAGTCTGCCCCTTAAATGCCGATTGTGGGTCGCTTTCTTCCAAAGCACTTTCTAATATGATCTTTAATTGATGATCAATAAGATTATTCGTTGTCTTCTTCGTCTAATGTGATTTTTTCTTCTTTTACAGGTTGTGGGACTTGTCTTCTGAATGCTTTGCACTTCTCTATAGGATGACTAATGATCCTGTGGTACTTGCAATATTTAGGATCATTAGTTCTTCCAATTTCTTCTTGACGGCTTGATTCTGGGAGTTCTATAAGTCCTTTCTCAAGAAGTTTGTTAAACATTTCTGGCATATCGGACTCAAAATAAGGACATTCTTTCTCTTCAAAGTCTCTATGCATGGAGCTTTTACTCCTTGACAATGTCACTTATTCATCATCATTGAGTCATCTTCCATAGTAGGCAATTGTCAGCTCCATGTCATGAGCTATGTTACTAATTCTTGGAATGTTTTGGGCTTGTTTACTTGCAGGGCATAAAGTATATACCAATTTGTTCGTTGGGCACATATCTCAACAGCCGAAGACTCAAATAAATGGTCTTTACACTTCAGAGAGAGAGCATGCCAACGATTAATGTAATCAATTACTGGCTCATTGTTCTATTGCCTTGTGTTAGTCAACCATGTTATGCTTACTCCACGGTGTGTCCTATAAAAGTGATTCAAGAACTCACTTTCTATTTGCCCCCAACTATCCGTGGACTCAAAGGCTAGGTCTGTATACCAGTCAAATGCGATTCCTTCAAGGGGTCGCACGAACTATTTCACCAATCGGTCTCTTTCAATGTCAGCTTTACTGCAGGTTTAGATGAAGTGAGTTATGTGCTACTTGGGATTACCCTTGCCGTCAAATTGTTTGAATTTGGGAGGCTGATAGCCATGATGCATACAAACTGCATCAATCCTCTTTGTATAAGATTTGCTATACAAGTGAGTTTTATGAGAATCCCCTCCTACATGAGCCTTCACCGCATCAACTATCAAGTTTTGAATTTGCTCAGCTGACATCGAGCTCAAGGATGATTCCTTCTTTGGTTTGCATTCATCGTCAAACTGTTCATTGTGATTAGACTCTTTGTTAGAATCTTCACCACCTGAACCTTTGTTGGAGGCTTCAGACGTCATCTTTCCCAACTTCTTTGTCAAATCAACAATCTGTTTATTTTGACGCTTGATTTGAGCAACCTTTTTCTCATTTTCCCTTAAGTGTCCTTCCAGAGTTGTCTTCATGTTTGTCAGTTGTTCTTCGAAGTTGGAGACTGTCTTCATGTTTGTTAGTTGTTCTTCGAAGTTGGTAGTCTCTGTCACCATGACTGGCATGATGATAGTGTCAGAGGATTTGACTTCAACTTGTGAGAAAATTGAATCCCTTGAAGATGGTGGTGAAGAATCACTACTACCATATTCATCATGCTCCTCACTGAAAGGTTGGAAGACAGGGTTGATGTCAGTTTGGAATTGATCCAATCCACATGGTAGAGTCTTCCTTATATTGAAGATAGCAAGATGCTTTAGTTTCAGATTAGGAAGACAAGCAGTTTGATTGACTCCATCAGAAGACAAGTTGGAGCCAAATTTTTGAGTTTTGCGTGACAGCAAAGTTTGAGCCACAACTTGTTACTTTAAGGTGATGAAGGCAGCGGCTTTGGTCATGCCTCTAGTCGGTCATGCCTCTAGTCATCACCCTAGTGCTTCGATTGCCAAATGCAATACTAGCCTTTGCGGATCCTTCGGATGTGATACGATAGTCTCCTTCTTCGAAAATTGAAGAATGGCGCTCCTGGGAGCCACATCTTCTTTAAGGGAGTTTAGAACTTGTTCATTTGGAGAAAGAGATGAGAGGTAGAGAAGTCCAACTGGGCGTGCCAAAAATTTGTGAACATAAATTTCGTGCCTAAAATAAATTAGACAAGAAATTCATAAACAAATTGAAACTTGTACTGGTGTTGTATATGGGTACAATCTCTGAATTAAATACAATGAGATGATCCTCTTATTCAATCTCCTAATGACTTAAATTGTTTCGAGGGCGTAACCACTTGATCTCGATTGATGTAAATCAGCTCAAGAATTCTGAAATGGTTCTTGATCTTGATATGCAAATGCTTGATTGTTATTTCTAAAGCTCACAAGTTTTGATCCTTCTCACTTGGTAGTTGGATACTGCTTGCAGTTTGAGCCTCTGAATTCTGCAAAGTTGAATGTTTAATGTAGCTGACCAGATTAATCGATGCAAGCGTGAGGCTGCTCGATCTCGATCAATGAATTGTATGAAGAACTCTGAAGTAGACTTCAATTTGAGGGTGTAAAAGATGTTGAGCTAGCTGACTTTGATCCTTGTTGCTTGATAGCTGGATATCGTCTGTAGTCTGAGCTCTGGAGCCTGTAGGATGCTGAATGTTGAGCTCTCCCCTTTTAAAATGAGGGGAAAGGACCCTTATTTATAGGCTCGAAGGCTAGGGTTTGAGTTGGACATTGGGCCTAGACCCATATCTTAATAATTATTCCCTTTTAAAAGAGAAATAATTACTATTTTCTACATCATCAATGACACATGGAAGCTTTTGATTAGCAATAATTTCATTCCATTTAAATGGACCCCCCAAAGCTAATTTTACACTTGGCAGCTCCTAATTGGACAAATAAAAACTATTTTATTTTACACGTGGCGTCCTGTAATTTGTTAGCAAATTTTTACCTCTTCGTGCAACGGAAAAGTGGAAGATCTCACTGTTTACTTGTCATATTTGTAGTCCTCAATCGAGTTTCATGAACTGTAATTCACCTGGTATGGAGATGCAAAGGGCTTAAGGCCTGGTTATTTGCAGGCTAGCTAAATGCCCCTCGGCCGCGTGTATTAAGGGCAATTAGGTTGTCATCATGTATGTGGGCCCAATGGATATATAGGTTGCTTATCTATTATATTTAAAAAAAAAATGTGAGTGTGTGTACACAAAACTAAGTAGTCTAAGCCTCTTCCTATTCTTAAATTGGCATCAATAATACTTTTTCCTCACACTTTGGCAAGGCCTAGATGTGCTAGAAATTTGGCTTCGTGCCAAAATTGATTAGATAAATTGCACGAATAAAAAATTTGGACAACGTATTTTGTTCAATATTCAATTTTTCACTCAAACAAATTGGATAAGTTTAAGTTTAAGTTTAAGTTCAAGTAGGGATGGCAACGGGTCGGATTCGGATCGAATGTATAAACATCCGAATCCGATTCGATTAATATTCGGATCCGAAAATCCGATCCGACTCTGATCCGACGGAGTTCGATATAACATCCGAATCCGAATCGGATCGGATCAGATGAAATCCGAATCCGATCTGATTATATTGGTTTGTTTGATATTTTTGAACGTTTTTTCCATTTTTCTTGTCATTTTTGCATGATATTTCCTTCAAAGCAATTAAACTCCTAACAAATTATGTTTGTCATTCTTGTCATTTAGCAATGTCTCAACAAATTATACAAATTACACACTTTTAACAATGTCTCAACAATCAATTCATCCAACTTAACAAAGGTGAAAGTCAAGGCTACTAATGCTCTCCCAAAGCTCCATGCCTCTTGCTTTCCAATGTCCATGCTAACAATCAATGTCAATTATTTTGACTTTGGACCTACAATGTATAAAACAATTAATACACAATTAGTGTAAAAACTTAAACTTTATTTTAATAAATAAAAGTAATAAGAGACCAAAATTATCTTGATGTTTACTCATATAACATAATCACCATCCGCATCCACATCCTCATCAATAGTTCCTAATGCAAATGGGTTATCTTTAACAGCATCTACAAAGCAAACAATAAAATTACGTATAAGAATTATATGTAATAGCCACAAGTAAATATAAACTTAAAGAAATACTTTATAACTTACCTTGAAATATCACAAATCGCCAACTTTGAAGACACATCATAGCTTCAACTGTTGATGGATGGAGTCTACTACGATGCTCACTAATTAGTTTTCCGCCTTTGCTAAATGCACTCTCTGAAGCAACAGTAGAAATTGGCACTGCAAGGATATCCCGAGCTATCTTCAAGATGATAGGATATTTGTCGGAATTTGTACTCCACCAAGCCAAAAGGCCAGATTTTTGTTCATCTAGAACAATTCTATCCTCCTCCAAATAAGTCTCCACTTCAGATTGGCAAGGAGTTTTACGCGGTATCTCCAACACATGCTTGTCCCACAAATTCTCATAATCATCTATCTCATCTAATGGTCTTTTCCCATAACTAACATTGGACTCCTTGTCCTTTGAAGGAGACTCATGTGTAGAATGCACCTGACTCTTATAATAATCAACTAATTCAAACAATAATTCTTTGATTCTCTCACATTCAAACTCATAAGAATCACCATAAATGAGATGAAAGTAAAATGATACACATTCCAACTTCCTTCTCGGATCCAAAACTGAAGCTACTGCCATCATGCCATTAATTACATTCCAATACTTGTCAAACTTTTCAATCATATTCCTCACCATAGACTCAATCACATTATTCCCACAACATAACCATTTTCTCAATGCCAGCCTAATTTCACAAACTTTCTGAAAATACAAATTTGCCATTGGATAATGTCTACCTGAAAAAGCTTCAGTTGTCCTGCTAAACAATGCCAACCTATCACAAATTTCCTTTGCCATTTGCCATTCTTGTGGAGTAGGTAAAGCAAACTTTTCAACTTTTCCTTTACTGCTTTTCTTCAACCTAGTAAAAGCATCTTTGTATATTATGGCAGTCTCTAGCATCTTATATGTTGAATTCCATCTCATCTTACAGTCTAATTGAAGCTTCTCACCCCCACCAATCTTGTAATACCTACAAGCATCCTCAAATTTTTCAAACCTTTTTGGAGTGTTAGTCCAAAAACCAACGACATCACGAACTTTTTCAATGGCATGAGCAATGATATCTAAACCATCTCTAACAATCGAATTCAATATATGAGCACAACACCTCATATGTAAGAATCTACCATCCAAAATAAGGGTAGTGGGGTCAAGCTTTTGTAGCATATTCTCAATTACACCATCATTGGTAGTACAATTATCAACCGTAACAGTAGAAATTCTCTCATCCAAGTTAAAATCAACCAAACATTCAAGCAACACCTTGGATATTGTCACTGCATTATGTGGACATGGTACAAATGCATACCTAATGGAATTTATAAAACATAGAAATATGCAAAGTGCAAGATTTATGGCGTCACATTAAATACAAAATCAAATTAATTAGCAACATAAAATGAATTAATAGAAAGCAACTAAATATTATTCTTATCGAGTAAGACGACTTTGTAAAGTCCAATCATCGTCGATGAAATGAGCAGTCACAGCCATGTACCCTTTCTTTTGAGGCGTTGAAGTCCACATATCTGAAGTAATGGCAACTCGTCCCTCATGTGATGATATCAATTTTTTCAACTTCTTCTTCTCCTCCTTATAAGCACGCATGATGTCTGATTTTAAAGTATTTCTTGAGATTACCTTAAAATCAGGATTTAAACTATTTGAATATCTTCTAAACCCAATTTGATCAACTATACAAAGAGGATACCCATGCAATACAATCATATTCCACAACTCATGCCTTGTGACATCGGGATTGAACTTATATTTTCCCACTGAAACGGAGGAACTATCCGTTTTAACAGTTGCTCTCAAGATACTTTGCCTAACATCAACTTGATTTTTCACTTTAAAGCATATTTTCAAATGGTCCCTCAAATGTGTAGTTCCGCTCTTGCTATCACCTACAAAATCCTTATTACATCCACTACAAATTGCCCTCATTTTACCGTTCATCATCTTCCTTTGAAAATGATCCCACACACTGGATGTTAGCTTTCTTTTATGCCCACTCTCAACGTCAACATCAATTGTTTGACAATTACCATGCTCATTATTGTTTTTTGCAGCAACATTATCTCTTTCACTAGGAGTACATGATTCACCATGCATTGAATCCGTATCAATAGGATCCGAAGAGTCACAACGACGAATCATCTCAATTTGCACTGTTCAGAAATGAATTAATATGATTAGCAACTTGGAACATCCTAAATTTTTAAATCTCAATGACTAATTAATTTACCAAACAGATATAATTAAATCTCAATGACTAATGACTAATGAATTCATAAATTCCTAAATCTTCTCAGGAAACAAGTTGGCAGTAGCAACCCACCACCAGCACCATACGGTCCATACATAGCAACAGCAACATCAGAAAGCCCATACATCTGGAAGTTAAATAAGGAAGGAATAAGGCAAACGAAACTGGCAGACAGTGCAAAATTCCTAAACTAGCAGTAGCAACCAAGGGGAACCCATCAAACCCCCCCCCCAAAATCCAAACCCATGTTGATGAAACAGCCAAACAGGGCATCGAAACCCCCCAAAAAATCCATGCATCGAACCAATTTTTCTTCCTGAATGAGGGCTTTACAAACAGGGCATTATGAGGTTTGGGAGTGAAAATGAGCATAAGAAAATAGCTTCAAGTTTAGAGAGAGAAAGAGCAAGAGGCACTTACAACAGCATAGGCAGCACAGAGGACGGCGGAGATGCACGATGGAGAGGCACGATGGCGAGCAGCGTGGACACCACGAACAGATGTACTGAGCAATGGAAGAGGAAGATCAAAGGACAGAGAAGCGTGTGTGGTTCCACTGGTTCGGTGGCTTCGCGCTTGACTGCCTGAGCCGCAAAGAAGCTACAGGCGACAAGGAGCACCGGCGACGTGGGTGGAGAGAGTCGGTAGCAAGCAGGCGAGTAGCCGACACAGGCAAACACGAATAGTGGAAAACGAAGATCGAAGCCTTGAAGGAGACCGAGAAGCCTTGAATGGGAGGAGTACTAAGTGCCTGAGGCGATGAGGCTAGAGAGTGGGAGGAGTACCGAGAAGCCTTGAATGGCTAGGGTTTTCTGATTTTCTCTGGCTTGTGGGCCTTCAACACAATCCTTAGTAGCCATGCACGGTCATGGACCACAAGCCTCACAGGTCATTTGAACAATTTATCGGGTCGAATTTTTTATCGGATCAGATGGAGCTAACTCCGAATCCGATCCGACCCGATTCGGATTCGGATTTTTTTAAATCGGATTCGGATTGGATTTTTTTTAAAATCGGATTCGAATCGGATCATTTATCCTCAGATCGGGTCGGATTTGCCTCGAACTCGGACTACACTGCCATCTCTACGTTCAAGTCAAAATTACAATTCGAACAATGCATATATGAACAATCATTTATCAATCCTTGAAACAACCATTTGATGTATGTCGACCGCTAAATCAATGAGTGAGAATTGAGTCCTAACAATTTTCTCTTTTTCTAAGAAATCCAAATAGAAAACAATAAAACCCGCCAGCATTTTTCCATAACAATAAAGCATAAAAGATAAAAAAGGTACTAGGATTCATAATCAGAACCACATTGAAACTAACCAAATTAATACATCATTGAACAACAACACAAAAACAAACAAGTAAACAACATTTTGGGGGTGGCTAAACCAAACAATGTTATAGTTGTGTTTATCAGAGCAAACGGTCTAAAACCTGTTCATAATTTCACTTTAAATTTAAAATTTATTCATTCTTAAAAACCACTTTGAAATAAGGAATGAATTAGACTGGGCTCAGCTCGTGTTAAACTGGGCGGGGGGTCTGGGTATGGGTCGATGGCCTGGCAGCCTGATCATCAGGAGTGGGCTTCCATACCACCATGGCAAGCTCGTCATATAATTCAATCTTAATGAGTTTCATCATATAATTGACTTATTAAATTTACATCACTCTTTGTTAAATTTATTGATTTACTCCATTTACCTAGCTAAAAATATTTCAGTTTATAGAAGTAACAGTCTAGTAGACATTATTAAAATGAAGAGAATATAGGAATTAATTAGTGTAGATCCGAGTTTATAGATTTGGATCGTACCTAAGTCCATCTTTAGTGATTAGGGAATAAGTTATATCAAAAGATTCACTAACATGATTTCATAATTATATTCTAGAATATGAAAAGTAATTTGGGATTATTTAATTTAAAAAAGAAAATGAGCCAGGGACTAAGAATAAAACGGATGTCGGAGTATTGCATATATCATAAGGGATTTTCATGTGTGACTTGTTAACTTCTCATTATAAGTAAAAACTCAAGTATAAGGAAAAATAATGCAATATGTGTTCTCAAATACAAAGTAGTATAATTATGGAAGGGGAGATCAAGATCATGGCAATTCCAGCTTACATGGACAGAAGTTGCTGCTATTAGTTCACCACTTAGAAGTCCTACTAGTCCTAGATGGCATTCATTGCTACCACAAGCTCTCAGGCCAATGCAATTCAACCTCTCTCCCCTCTCATTGATAGTTGCAATTGTGTATTTTCTCTGCGGCAAAAAATTGTCCGATTCGAATACCCGAATTTTTCTACCTCGATAAAACCGGTTATCGTCATGAATTTTTCATTCAGATTTTGAATCCGGAGACAACATTTTTTATATTTCTATTGTCCGAACCCCAATTTGGCATTGCCCGAACTGTTCGACTCAGAAAAAATCAAGTATTGGACATCAATTTCTTCTCCGAATTTTAACATTGTCCAATTTGTCCGATCCAGATTTGACCCAAATCTGAATTTTTTCCAACTCTAATTTTCCCTGCACCAAAAAATAAGGAATAAAAGTCAGCACAGTATAGTGAATTAAATAAGGGGAAACCGAATATAAGATCTAAAACAATAACTACTAGGACTTCGTTCTTATTTGTCTGCAAATGTTTAACATCATTAATAAAGTTGTACATGTTTAACACAAGATACATTTAATGAGATGTAAGACAAAAGACTGATGTTGGCTAAACTAATAGCAAATATAACCAAATAAATAAAATAGAGTAGGTTTTATTTACTTATTTTGGGCAATTATATTTTGACACTTAGCTTAACTGTTTTTTTAATAATTAATTGATAAAAAGATCAATACATGACAAAATCTTTCACAATGCCCCGTGATACAATAGAATTTTAGGCTATCTATATGGCTACATTTTAATTATTTTAACCCATCGTTGTTTTCGTATATCGTAGATTCAGTTTATAAATCCAGTGGTGTGCACATTTAGAAGGGGAAAAAAACATTTTTAAGAAAGAAAATCACAAAAAATATATGGGAAGGTTTTTGTTTTTTTTTTTTTAAGTATCAAGCTCGTGTCCATAAAACGGAGACTACCATATAATTTGTACCCCCTGGTCCCACATTCAATGCATGTTCAAGAACAAAATCAGCATTAGCCCACTGTCCACTTCATCCAAAACAGGTTGGTTCCACCAAATCAGCAACCCATCGCAACTGCCAGCATCTAGCCTGCCAGTTCCAGTACCTAACCAAACCCATAATTACGTATTATTTACTTATATTAGTATGGACCCGTACTATGTACGGAGCAATTAACTTTTGAAAATCTTTTTAAAAAAATAGTAATTTTTGGTTGGAGTTTAAATGAATATATAAAAGTAAGTCCTTGAATGTATATTTAAAATTTTATTATTTTACCGACATTGGTTAACTATAGTTAGGTATAATTAGTTCTAAAATGAAAAAGAAATAATATGATAGTCTAAATAATTAAATTTAGTTCGCAATGCAAACAGTGAGAAATTGTTCTTATCATAATCTTCTATTTCAATAAAAAAATTAATATATTTAGTAACCTCAAAAGCAAATCAGGAAGATATTAGGTATGAATTTGGATAGAGATGTTGCAAATTTCAAAAAATACATATTGTATAGCAATGATCACATGCTAAAATTATACAATAAAAAACACGATATAGATAATTAAATATATGTGTAGAGCAAAATATTAAGAAGGAGTAGAATTAAAACGAAACAGTGCACAATAATTAATACCCAAAAAGAGTAAAACATTAAAGATTTTATTATAAATAGTTAAGACCCGCAAGTTGCTTCGGGATTAACTTTTTGAATAAATAAACATTACTTTAAATTATCATTAAGATAATTTTTCATTTATATAATATTCAAACTATTACAAATCAAGTTATTATTATTAAAGCTAAGGTCCGTGCGTTGCCCTGAAATTATTTTTTTTTAATAATATATGGTACATTAAAAATATCATTAAATTTGGAATCGTATGAGCACAACTAAAAATTCGGCTTATTCCGACGGAATATTCCGACCACAATAACTAAAAGAATGAAGAAACTAAGAAAAATAAAGAACACATTAATTGGGGCCACATCACATAGTTATTTAAAGGTGATATATGTGTGTGTGTGTGTGTGCGCGTGTGTGTGTGTGCGTGCGCGTGTGCATGTGTGTGTGTGTGTGTGTGTGTGTGTGGAGAGAGAGAGAGACATAGAGAGAGAGAAATACATACATATACATATATAAAGAGATAATCCTACAATTCGATGGGCTTCAAAATTCCAACTCCTTTTCTTGTGCTTAAGTAACATTCCTGTGGTACCTCTCAGATATACTATAAAGCCCTTGTAGAATATATTCGAAATCATTTTTCAACTAAAACTTCATAAATTGGCAAGACATTATATTCTACAACTCTATAACTCATGACAAAGTTATACTTATCCCATGTTGCTCCATGAAACCATGTAAAGACTTGCCGTGTTGTGATGGAGTTGAACATAGCCTCAAAAAATAACAATCACTCTTCACATTCATTCAACACAACCAATCAAATAACATAAAATGTCATATTTATGTTACTTCCCCTCTTTAAACTCTTACCTACATCGAAAGAATGTTATTTGGGACATCACAAAATCCTGTTTTTTACAGGGATTTGGGTTGTTCAATCACATTATGCTATGAATTGGTTATATTTATTTACAGCGCGAAGGAATCATTAGCCATTTAGCCTCAATGTCTTTCATGCCAATAAGCATGCATAATACTTGTAGGAAAAGCCTATTATAAGATTTTTTTAAAAAAAGGAAACGTGAGGATGAGAGAGGTGTTTACCTTAAATAATAGGTCAATCAATTGTCGTATTTGTATTTTACGACTTCACTGTAAAAAAAGAAAAAGAAAGCATAAGCTATCCCCTGGGTATAAAAAATTCATAATGAATGGTCATCTAAATAATAAACCGAATTTATCTAGATTGACAATTAAAATATACAAATCAAACATTAAAAAGGGCTTTGGGATTTCAATGCTTAAATTCAGACAATTTATAGTAGAATTGTTGGCTAGCTAATTGATGCGTAGACACTGGGAAAAGGGGAACAAAACATAAAAAGTTTCAAGATGAAAAAGAACCGAGACTTATGCTGTCCCAAGTCAAATATATGCCACACCAAGAAAATACAAATAGACATTTCCATAATTCTCAATGTTAATAAGTTTTGAACATTCCAGATGGATTCATTACTTGAGAGTTGGAAGCACATTGACACAATGCTTACCTGCAACTCACTCTTTCAAGGTGGCCGTCAATATGAGGAAGCAAAATTTTAATCACATAGAAGATACAAATAGACAATCCTTTGAACAAACTCATTATAAAATCAACACATTATATAAACTTAATCAGTTCATGATCAATAAATATCCAATTGATTGAATTACACTACAACAGTAAGAATAATAATCTGGTAGGCATTAGAAGAAGGCTCTTCCTTTGATCACCTATATTTGAGAGTCTAGAACCCACGGTGAGCGCCTATCTATTAATATTGAAGAAAATAAAATGAATGCCGCTAGAATACTTGACATTGAGAAGGAAGGATGTTTCTCTCAATCTTAAATACAATTTACCATATGAAAGAATTATAACATGAATATAAGTTCAAGAAGGCACCGCTTGACATGAAATTATATTTACCTCTCAAAAGGGAAGCATTTGTCATTGAAAATCCATGCAATCCCATTATCTATGATATAAAGTTCACCCATAATAAATCAATAAAACCCAAAGTCAACCCACAAAATCATAATGACCAAATCCGGAAACATAGCAAATATAAACTGAATCTTCTATTATCAAAACCCAAACCCCCACTCTCCCCCAAAAAATCAACCCTGAAACTTTAACTTCTAAATTTAAGGCCAGGAAAGAAAGGGAGAATTAAAAATAGAAAAAAAAAAAATGCGAAGAGATAGTGGATGACAAGACGTGGGCACTGCGTGTTCAGTATTTATCCATGCAGCAGTTGCATCACTTTTCTAATTTGGGAGGTAGATTTGTGATTGAAGCATTGAAAGTGTTAACTGTTAAAAATCGTGGATAGAAAGACTATTTGATACAGATTATAACTGCTTAGCAATTTTTTTAAAAAAAATTATATATTATTATTTCTAATTTAAATTTAAAATTAAAATTAAAAAATGAGACAATTAGACAGGATTGCACCATATGCTTGGGATGAAGGCGGGAAAGTTTTTTAGACACCATCATTCTACTATTTATTATATAAAGATAATTGTAGGTTTGTTGCTTATCAATCACCTAAATCGTATGAGTTCCTGCATTTCCAAAGCTGTTGGATTTCGAAGCGAGATAAGTTACCGTTGGCAGAAATGACCCCACTTGATTGACCATCAACCAGGCTTGTAAATATTTCATTTGTCTTGTCACCAATGTCCTGCAAGGCCACAAACAATAAGAGATTTTCAGTTTTCGACTACTAAACAAACTAATATCCATGTATACTTCTTGTTGATCATGTTTAAGTATATTTTTTTAAAAGCCAGAGAAAATTATTAGATAATAGGGGAGGCCAAATATATAAAACAGACTTGTCTTCAATTCAAAACAATACAAGAGAACCAATGTAAAGAGGTCAGTTCTCGGATTTAGTTTGTCAAATGATCACATACAAACATTAGCATTTGACAGTTTTGTCTCATATTAGTATCAAAAATGGGCTAATTTTTTGCTGACATTCTGAGACTGGTTGCTGGAGTTTGAAGCATTCCTTGTATTTTAAACCATCTATTAAAGCTGTACCCGGTGATAGTATTTGGAATAATACTATTATTTAATATTATGACCAAATCAAAATGCTAATTAATTAAATAATAATATTATTTTGTAAACTATTGGATAAACCTTTTTCAAATAGTTTTGTTGGAAAGATAATAAAAACACGTTATGGCCTTTCAAAACTAGTGTTCCATGTTGTGCAGTTCAAAACACACTTCACTAGTTTTATATTTCTCATATTATCATATCCTTTTAAACCAATTTGCATTAATCAACTAATTGAACAATTAAATTTACCAAATTAATTAATTTTCTTCAATCATTTGGCTAAATAGTTGTCTCATAACTGCTAAACCATAACAATCGTCTGCTAATAAAATATCAATGAAGTTACATAATAAGCTAACCACTATATACTGAAACGATTAATTTTGCCAAACAATGTCTTCATGTTATGGTTAAAACATTTGCTTTTAGTTAAAAGCCTATGAAAAGCTTATACTGTAATTATCATTAACATCTTATACTCTAGTAGTATTAATAAATCTTGAGAAAAAATGAATGAAATTCTAAAGTTTCCGCACAACTACTTAAATACAATTCGAGCTCATCAAAACTAAAGCTCAGCCGGTCAAAAATAAGTAAATATGTAAGAAAATAGATCAAAACTATAAGGTTATATACGTCTTCCACTATAGCCTGTGTTTAGCATCTTAATCATGTCAAACCACTAATTAGTCCAATATTAGTATTTAGTAAACTAGTATTTGAGCTAACATTTTAAGTAGTTTTAAAGTTCCAAGTGGTGTTTTATGTTTTTTGCTTAGGATATCCTTCATTGATTTTATATCCAATAAACTATCTAATTCACATTAATCCACTTATCCAACAATAAAATTTACCTGATGCATTTTCTTCAATCCATTTATTGGCTAAACAATTATCCACTAACCATTAGACTTTTGACATTTATCCACTGTCACAATGTACAACTAGTAGTTACCTGAAAAGTATTTATTAATCAAATAGTTGATTTTGTTGAATTGGGCGTAAAAGCTTCTTAATAATACCAAATGAACAGAGGCATTAACTCAACTCATATATCCCTTGGTGCATTTCCATGATGCTATCTCACAAAAATTTATTAAGAGATGCACAGATAAGCATGCATTTTTTTTTCGTCGAGACTAAGAAGATATTGATTTTGATAATAATAAACGAATTAGCTCTTCTACCTTAAACTGTGTTTGGCATGCACTATGAGTAAAAAGCATTTGACATATACATCCCATGTATAGCTATGAAATGCTATATGCTAATATATCTGTGCTAACTGATATCATTATATGAATAATAAAAGCGTGGAAGCATTTGCCTTACATTGAGCTTTAAGTTCTACTTTAGGTAACTCGACCCTAGCCATCTGCCAAAGTACTTGACCCTGACTGTCCATCAAAGTCCTTGACATTGACTCTCTAATATAGTGCATACACACTGACATAATTGCTTAATTGATTAAAGGCCTGCTCTTTCATTAGTAAATAGGGTTGGTAAATGGGTGAAGTTGATAAAAATTAGTAGAAGTGGATCGATGTTAGTAGAAGTTGGTATTTTTTGGGACTGATTAGTAGGAGTTGGTTAAAGTTGAGAAAGATTGAAAGAAGTTGCTAGAAGTTAGAGGATGTTGGTAAGAAATGTAAATAAGTGGGGATTGTTTTTGTAAAATTTTTTAAAGGAGATAGGTAAAAGTTGGTAGAGGTTGATAAAAGTTGGTTGAAATTTGGTTGAAGTTGATTGAAATTAGAAATAACTGGAATTTTGTTAGAGTTGGTAAAAATTGGTTAAAGTTGATTAAGGTAAGTTCAAGTTGGTAAACGGGAATTTACTAATGAAAAGAACAGGCATGTATCAAAAGCTATACAAAAGATATGTTGGATCACATTTATTGAGCTAAGTTAAGTGAGATCATATATAAGATACTCTACTTGTATGGCCTTAAGATTCTAAACTTTATGTATATCAAGAATTACATGTGAGTTATTGAATTTATGTGCTTCTCATAAAAAGATTTATCACAACGTACTCACATGATCCTTCAATTGGAAATGATTAAAGAAAGTAGATGATCAAGAGTTGTCATACATGAAAGCGGTCAAAATGAAAGTCGCTGAATAAATGACTGTACGATAATTTTGAGTGAAAAAAAATAAAAGCCGCAAGCGTATAGCTTTTGCTGTAGTACTTGAGGGTCGTGTCCTTGGAGATGAAAATGAGATTGAGGTCACAGTCGACTAAACCATCCTAAGCAGAATTAAATTATCCTAACAATGAAATAGGCTAAAGTAACTACTTATTTTATCTCTTTTTTCACACTTTTTCAAAATGGCAACCAAATAAAGAAGGTATTCAAGCAAAATATGAATGGTTTAAAGCTAAGTACTCACATACCCTATTCTAAACTTTCCTAACATAAAAATATGCGTCATTAGATAAACATAATAACGAGCAAAAATGAGACTAAAGGAATGAACATTCACTCATTGAAATTACTATTGTTAACAAAATAGAAAAATAGCAAAACAACACAAAAACAGAACCTAAATTAGCAAGGCAAAAAAGAACCCAACAGGGGAGGGCGAGTAATAGAACCGAAACAGGGCCATCAACAACCATTATCATCATCAATCAAATTACCATAAGCAAGCAACAAGAAACCATTCAATCATCATCATCAAAAAGCAGACACAGTAAGTTGCAGCAACAGAGAGCAAAGAAGAGCCAAATTTACCAAACTCTCTGACCCATTCAGACCATCAACATCTTTGATTCACAGGGGAAGGCAGGGAGCATCAACTGAGAACTTGCCCAGCACCCGAACAGGGGAAAGATTCAAGGGACAAGGGGAAATACGAACAGGAAAAGGGGAGAAGGAAAACAGAGCTCAAGGCGTCCTTGCTTTGCAGCTCAGCCAAACACAAGCCACTCCCTTTTTAGAGCTCCAAAAGCCGCAAACAATGGCGGAATTGCCATTACCAAGCCACCAGAATTCGAACAAGGGAGGGGGGGAAACTAAAATTAAACAAATTCGAATCCAAAATCTTGTAATAGCATACTGAGAATCGTGATTATCGACTGGAAAGTTAATAAAATAAGATTAATTACATGAATCTGGAAGCTGAAATAGATCGAAAAGAACAGAAACCCTAATTTTACCAATTATCGAAAATTAAAACGAAAAATCTAAAATCTGGGGCTAAACCTGATTCCAAAAACTCTAACTCTAACTCTAACTCTAGAGCCGAATTCTTCAATTTATAGTCGAACCTGCTTCAATCTTGACCCTTGATTCCTGTGTGCCGTGGACGGTGATGATGGGGATTTGCTAGCAATTGCTGTGCAAAATTCGATGATGGGTGAGAACGATGGTGTGCTAGCAGAGCTGCGCTGGCAGTGGATGAGGATGAAGGAGATGGTGGTGATGGTGAGGATGTCGGTAATGGCAGATAGAAAGAGAGAGATGAGATCGAAGAGAAAGAAAGGGCGTCGGGGTTTCTGGTTGAGTGAGGAGAGAGAAGATAAGAAGATTAAAAGGGGGGAAATCACGTGAGCTGCACGCCGAGCTGGGGGGAAATTTCGGTTTTCCTTTTATTTTCTTTTCTTTTTATTTTTTTGGGCTAAAAAAAGGGCTTAAGGATTGGGTCGGGTTTGAGTAATCTGGCCCACTGCTTTATTTCCGACATGTTTAATCTTTTTTCTTGCTTTTTTTCCCCAAAACTATTCAATACCTACAAAACAAAATCAAATCAAATAAAAACCTAAAAAATAACAATTATTACGAGCATAAATCGGGTATAATAGTGTCGTAGAAATAACATATTTTTAGCATGAACAAATACCCTCACACTAAGATTTTGCTCATCCTTGAGTAAAACAACTAAACTACTTAAAAAGAAGTAGGACATAAGAGAAAAGAAAATCCTAACTCACCGTCGTAGGAATCACAGTTGCATTTAGCGTATGTAACAAGCCCTTTAAACCCCTCGGTCTCCCAAGTTGACGAGTGAGGTCTTGTAGGGTTTTTAAGTGAAATACCCACAAAAATTATTCCAAAAGGAAAATCTTTTTTGGTTTTTTTTTCTCAAAGCTGATATGTACAAAATTTAGGGAAAGACATATACAAGTTCCAATCAATAAGTCACCCATGCAGCCAAGTTATCGACCTGCATATAAACAGAATGTACTTCAAAGCCCTCTACCCCATAAATGACATCAAAGGACTAAATTTTCACCCCACTGTACATCAAGACTCTGAATCCATCCCAGTGCTTGTGTGCACGTGTATCATCATCCCAAGGCTTGATTTATCACAATTAGACTCAATCCCACTTGACTGACACAACTACATTATTGACACTTTAAAATTGGAAGCAAGCTTTTCCAGTAGCAATATTGTCTCAAAAGGTGACACCCAGTAGTACATGCCTCAAACGGTAACGCCCAGTAGCGTATGCCTCAGAGGGATACTTGTCATTCCAAATTTTATTTCATCTTTTTATTTTTCTCTTCTTTATTCATTATTTTCTCAGAGTAATCGCGTCATAAGCAAGTGAGAGAATCATTCATGGAAGCCTAAGACTTGAAGATACTGATGAAGGGATAAACAAGGATTAGATAACACATCTATAATGAATAATTGGAGCTAGAATTAGGGCTTAGAATGTCACACTGAGGTCAGAGACCTTTCATGCACTTCCTACTTACATACAAGCTAATAACCAAAGTACATGGAATTCAAGCTAATCAGAAAGAGTACAAACGTCCCCAAAAACAAAACAAAAATCTTTTTGGATTTTTCAAAATTTTCAAAAAAAAAGTATGTACAAATGGGCATCTCACCCCCACACCAGAATCTCATAATGTCCTCATTGGGAGTGGGAAAGAAACATGAAGTGCGAAAAGAAAAATCTAAAAAGAGAACACACGTTCAAAAATAAAAATAAGACTCAAAAACAAAACAGCCAACATATAAAAAGAAAAGCAATCAACTATACAAAAAGAAACTAGACTAAGACAAAGAACAAGAAAGGAGAAGAAAAGAGGAGAAGAGAGAGGAGAAGAACGAACTTCTAGCAAAGCAGTTGGGTGCTAAGTGCACCCAAACTATCTCACATCACAATCACTGATCAGGGCTCGGTTCGTGGAGTATCAGACACCCCACAGCTTCTTGGCTCTACAAATCCAGAAATTGTTTTAAATACTGGGCATTCACTTTGAAGGTAACACCACTATGAGGATCCTGAATTTCAACTGCACCATAGAGAAAAACATGTGAGACAATATACGGGCCCGTCCATCGGAACCTCAATTTTCCTCGAAATAGATGGAGCTTAGAGTCATACAAGAGTACTTTCATTCTTGGGGCAAACTCTTTTCTAAAAATATGTCGATCGTGAAACAATTTCGCCCTCTCTTTGTAAGATCGAGCACTCTCATAAGCCTCAGCTCTAATCTCATCAAGCTTACTCAGTTGCAGCCGTCTCTCCTCACCCGCCTCAGTCAAGTCATAATTAAGCTTCTTAATTGCCCACCAAGCTTTATGCTCTATCTCCACAGGTAAATGATAAGGCTTACCATAAACTACCTTATAAGGTGACATACCTAAGGGAGTTTTGAAAACCGTCCTATATGCCCAAAGAGCATCCACTAGCTTGTCAGCCTAGTCTTTCCTATTCCAACTCACTGTCTTTTCTAAAATCTGTTTGATCTGCCAATTGGACACTTCAACCTGCCCACTGGTTTGCGGATGGTAGGGAGTAGCAAGCATATGGACTATGGAATACCTCTTCAGTAAGGCATCAAAAGATCTATTATTAAAAGGGGTGCCCTGATCACTAATGATAGCACAGGGAATACCAAATCGAGCAAAGATGTTCTCCCTAAGGAATTTCACAATGACCTTAGCTTTATTGGTCCTAAAAGGGATGGCCTCAACCCATTTAGAAACATAGTTCACAACTAACAAAATGTACTCATTCCCAAAGAAAGATGGAAATGGTCCCATAAAGTCAATACCCCACACATCAAAAACCTCTACAACAATGATGGGGTTCAGTGGCATCATATCTCTCTTGCTTATTCTACCCAACTGCTGGCATCTAGGACAACTCTTGCAGTACTCAAATGCATCCTTAAACAGAGTAGGCCGGTAAAAACCACATTGAAGAACCTTGGCTGCTGTCTTCCTACCACTAAAATGCCCACCACATGCCCGGTCATGACAAAAAGAAAGGACACTTCTCACCTCATGGTCAGGAATGCACCTCCTAAAGACTTGGTCAGAGTAGTACTTAAACAGATAAGGGTTATCCCAAATAAAGAATTTCACAAGGTGAAAGAATCTATCTTTGTCATTCTTAGTCCAACCCTCAGGGATCCTCCCAGCAACTAAGTAGTTCACAATATCAGCATACCAAGGATCAGGGTGAACAACATACAATTGCTCATTGGAGAAGCACTCAAAAACATCAGACTCACTATCTCTATCATAGAGGATCCTAGACAGATGGTCAGCTATAAGGTTTTCAGAACCTTTCTTATCCTTGATTTCACAGTCAAATTCTTACAAAATCAAAATCCATCTCATATGTCTAGGCTTAGCATCCTTCTTAGAAAGAATGTGCTTAAGAGCAGAGTGGTCGGTATAAACAATCACATGAGACCCAATCAGATCGAGTCTAAACTTTTCAAAACCAAATATCACAGCCAAGAATTCTTTCTCAGTAACAGTGTAATTCAGCTTGGCATCATTCAACGTGTGACTAGCATAGTAAATAACATGGGGTTTCCTATCAATACGCTGTCATAAAACAACCCCAATAGCATAATCAAACGCGTCACACATCAATTCAAATGATTCTCCCCAGATGGGAGGATGAAGAACAGGAGCAGAGGTTAAGGCCTCCTTAAGCTTAGAAAATGCCTCAAGACACTCTTCAGAAAAATGAAATGGCACATCCTTAGCTAGCATATTAGACAAAGGCTTTGCAATCTTACTAAAGTTCTTAATGAAACGACGATAAAAGCTAGCATGTCCAACAAAAGACTGCACCTCTTTCACAAAAGTGGGAGGGAGAAGATTAACAATCAGGTCATTCTTAGCTTTGTCTACCTGAATTCCATCTCGAGAAATAATGTGTCCTAAGACTATACCCTTATTAACCATGAAGTGACATTTCTCCCAGTTTAAAGTCAAGTTTTTCTCCCTACACCTCTCCAACACCTTTCTCGGATTAGACAAACAATCATCAAAAGAAGATCCAAACATAGAAAAATCATCCATGAAAATTTCCATGCATTGCTCAACTAGATATGAGAAAATAGAAAGCATGCATCTTTGAAAGGTAGCAGGGGCATTGCACAGTCCAAATGGCATTCTTCTAAAGGCATATGTCCCAAATGGACAGGTGAAAGTAGTTTTTTCCTGATCCTTAGGAGCAATAGAGATCTGGGTATAACCGAAATATCCATATCAAAAGCAATAGAAAGAATGTCTAGCCAACCTCTCTACCATTTGATCCAAGAAGGGGAGGGGAAAATGGTCTTTTCTATTGGCAGCATTCAATTTTCTATAATCTATACACACATGCCACCCATATTGAACTCAAGTAGGGTCTAACTCGTTCTTATCATTCCTAATCACAGTAATACCGGTCTTCTTAGAAAAAAATTGAACAAGGCTAACCCACTCGCTATCAGAAATGGGATAGATAATCCCATGGTCTAACCATTTCAACACTTCCACTTTAACTACTTCTAGCAAAGTGGGATTCAAACGCCTTTAGCGATCACGGTAGGGCTTAGCATTATCCTCTAAATGAATTCTATGGTGCACAATAGAAGGACTAATACCCTTGATATCCCCTAAAGTCCATCCTAGAGCTTCCTTGTTCTCCTTAAGTAAAGTAATCAGTTTGTCCTCTTGGTCCCCGGTCCAGATCAGAAGCAATTATAACAGGTAAGGATTCATTGAGTCCTAGAAATGCATACTTAAGAGATTAGGAAAGAGGTTTCAATTTATGAGCAACAGGGGAAACAGATTCAGTAGCAAATTTGGAAACAGCAATGAGCAGACAATTAGTAGTATAGCACAAGTCATCAAATTCAAACACATCATATTCAGGCTCATCATCTATAAGAAATGATTCATACTCAGTAGCAAATACATCATCAAAAGCATCATCGAATATCGAATCTCCTACCCAGTTAGGAGTAGAAAATTTCATATCATCAAATCCAAAAAGCTGTCTTTGCATATTAAAGATGTCCAATTCTACAGTTATGTTGCCAAAAGACAGTCTCATCATATCATTCCTGCAATTAAAGAGGGCATTAGCAGTGGCCAAGAAAAAACGCTCTAGAATCACAGGAACTTGACTAGATAAGTTGGACACCTTCTCAGTTTCAATTACAACAAAGTCCACTGGGTAAATGAATTCACCCACTCTAATCAGTACATCCTCGACTATTCCCCTGGGCATCCTAATCGATCTATCAGCCAGTTGAATGGCCATCTTGGTAGGCTTCAACTCACCTAACTCTAGCCTCTCGTACTAAATAAAGGTTATCAAGTTAACACTAGTCCCTAGGTCAAGCAATGCTCTGTGAATAAGTTGGTCCCCTATGACTATAGACACAGTAGGGCAACCAGGGTCCTTATACTTCATCGGGATTTGAGAAAGGATAGAATTGGCACCAGAGGTCAAGAAACCCTTCTTAGGTACACCAGTTGCTCTCTTGGTCGTACATAGCTCCTTGAAGAATCTAGCATATGGAGGCATTTGCTGAATAACATCGAGCAAGGGAATGTTGATCTTTACTTGAGAGAAGGTCTCTCTCATCTTCTCAATATGATCGTGATCTTTCTTCTTTAGCCTATGGGGAAAAGGAGGTAAAGGCATCTGGATTTTCTCAGAAGAAGAAAGGGAGGAAGAATCCTTAGAAGGTGAAAAAAATTCCAAGTCAAAGGAGTCTTTCTCTTTAAGCTCCTTTTTCTTATAATGTGACTCAGGAGGGGAAGGACTATCTGAAGCATTGCGGACACCGTCAGTAGCATCCTCTGACTGACTGCATGAACCACTGTCTGGAGGGGAAGAGGAAGAAGAATTTTGGAAGAATTGGTGAGGATACTTGCAAGGTTCATTAGGATTTCTCACTTGGTTATCAACCTCTCGACTAGAATGGAGAGATATAACCACATTCACTTTCCTCACAGACTCACTAGGGTTACCAGAAGAAGGGGAGGCGTGAGCCTTAAGGTTCACCTCAGGTTGACTCGGAAAAGTACCTGGTTCCCTAGAAGATGATGCTAACTGGGAAAACTGTTCGATCATCATTCTTATCATTCTTTCCATGTTAGCAACAATCATTATCTCCACATTATTATTGATTCTCCTTTCCAATTTATCAATATCAGTATAACTAGGAGGAGGTTTAACTTAAGCTATGGGAGGTGGAGGTCTAGGTGCACTGAGTATGCCTGAAAAAGCTGGTCTCTGAAAGGAATTTGAAGGATGAGAGATGGGTTGGGAGTTGTTTCCAGGAAACATCCTAGGTTGAGAGCTAGGAACCGTAGCATTTGGTCCACTATTCCATGAAAAGTTAGGGTGATTTCTCCACCCTGGGTTGTAATAAGGGAAGAAGGGGTTATTCTTAGGTCTCTGAAAGACCATACTCGCTTGCTTTTGTTTAGTTGCTAATTGATGAGCAAAATAAGGACAAGCACTCAAAGAATGATCTAGGGCCTGGCAATGAGAAAAGACACTATAGATGTCTGAGATAACTGGGACATCTGGGGAGATAATCCCTTCAACATGTTTTCTAAAACAACAATCTTAGACTCCAAATGATTTACATCACAAATAGAATGCAACCCACCCTTTGCAAACCTAGAACTCAACCTGTTATCACGAGCGGTTTTCCACTACATGGTTTTCTCAGCCAAGTGCTCTAAAAACTCCCAAACTGCTGTGGCACTCTTAGAAAGAAAGTCACCCTGACATATGGACTCTACCATGGTCCTAGTCTGTTGATCAAGCCCTTCATATACAATCTGGCACAAGCGTGCTTGGTGTAAACCATGATGGGGACATTGGGCCAACAAAGTTTTGAACCTATCAAAATATTTCCAAAATGATTCCCTATCAAGTTGCACAAATTGATTGATTTCATTCCTCAACTTAATAGTCTTAGCATTAGGAAAATATTTTCTTAAGAACAATCTTACAAAATCATTCCAAGAAGTAGCAGAATTAGCAGTCAAGCCATACATCCAACGTTTAGCAGAATCTTTTAAAGCAAAAGGAATCGATTTCATTCGTACAACAGAAATGGGAATATTAGGGAAATGCATCATAGAACAAACTTCTTCGAATTCCTTCAAAAATAAATAAGCATCCTCTAAACCTATAAATTTAGAGAGCATCTGAGTATAATGGGGTTTTAATTCGAATGTCACATTTGGTGCAAGACTAGGCATAACAAAGTATGATGGTAAAGCAGTCCTAGGAGGATAGAAAATATCACTCAAAGTCCTTTCTTGTGCCATATTCTCTAACTCAAGCTTAGGTTCAGGTTCGGGTTCTAACTCAAGGTTGGGCTCACTCCTAACAAGTCTTTGATTCTCAGGATCTCTAACCCAACTATTCATATAAACCCCACACCTTCACAAAAGGTCATATTTTTGGTCTTTTTTCTTTCTATTTTTTTTTTATTTTTGAATGTTCTTCCTTTTTCTTAAGCACAAAATCAAATCAAAATGTTACTCAACCCTAAAGATGGTTTACAAACAATAGGTAGCCAAATCAAATAGTTATTTGTTTTTAGAGTTTTTCAATCAAACTTTTTTGGAGTCTCAAGTTTTTCTAAATTTTTATGAGTTTTTGGATTTTTTTCAAGAAATGAACTAAATAAATCACAACTAATAACGAATAATCAAAGTAAGTCAAAGCATAAGCAGCTAATAAGAACAAAACTAAGAAAAAGGAAAGTTCTCAAACTGCGGAAAACATAAACTTGCCACTTTGTTTTTGAGGTTTTTTTAAAATTTTTCAATTTTTTTGTGGTTTTCAAATTTTCCTAATTTTTTTTTCAATTTTAGGTTTTTCCAATTTTTTTTGGATTTTTGAAAACTCAAGGAATGCACTAAATCAAGTCACAACTTAATAACAAAATAAAGCAGCCTAATATTAAAGTAGCTACGAAAAACAAAATGTGACCTAATCTTATGCCGCCGTCCACGGCAACGGCGCCAAAAAACTCGTACGATAATTTTGAGTGAAAAAAAAAGCTGTAAGCATACAACTTTCGCTGTAGTACTTGAGGGTCGTGTCCTCGGGGACGAGGATGAGGATGAGTTCACAGTCGACTAAACCATCCTAAGCAGAATTAAATTATCCTAACAATGAAATAGGCTAGAGTAACTACTTATTTTATCTCTTTTTTCACACTTTTTCAAAATGGCAACCAAATAAAGAAGGCATTCAAGCAAAATAAGAACAATTCAAAGCTAAGTACTCACATACCTTATTCTAAACTTACCTAACATACAAATCTGCATCATTAGATAAACATAATAACGAGGTAAAATGAGACTAAAGGAATGAACATTCACTCATTGAAATTACTGTTGTTAACAAAATAGTAAAATAGAAAAACAACACCAAAACAAAACCTAAACTAGCAAGGCAAAACAGAACCAAACAGGGAAAGGGGAGTAATAGAGCCAAAACAGGGCCATCAACACCCATTATCATCATCAATCAAATTACCATCAGTAAGCAACAAGAAACCACTCAATCATCATCATCAGAACGTAAACATAATAAGCTGCAGCAACAGAGAGCGAAGAAGAGCCAAATTTACCAAACTCTCTGACCCATTTCGACCATCAACATCTCTGATTCACAGGGGAAGGCAGGGAGCATCAACCGAGACCTTGCCAAGCATGCGAACAGGGGAAAGATTCAAGGGGAAAAGGGAGACGCGAACAGGAAAAAGGGAGAAGAAAATAGAGCTCAAGGCGTCCTTGCTTTGCATATCAGCCAAGCACAAGCCACTCCATTTTTGGAGCTCCAAAAACCACAAAAAATGGCGGAATCACCATTACCAAGCCAGCAGAATTCGAACAGGGGAGGGGGAAAAACTAAAATTAAACAAATTCGAATCCAAAATCTTGTAATAGCATACTGAGAATCGTGATTATCAACTGAAAAATTAACAAAATAAGATTAATTACATGAATTTGGAAGCTGAAATAGATCTAAAAAAACGAAAAGAATAGGAACCCTAATTTTACCAATTATCGAAAATTAAAACGAAAAATCTAAAATCTGACGCTGACCCTGATTCCAAAAACTCTAACTCTAACTCTGGAGCCGAATTCTTCAATTTGTGGTTGAACCTGGTTGAATCTCAACCTTTGATTCATGTTTGTCGTGGACGGTGATGATGGGGATTTGCTGGCAGTTGTTACACGAAATCCGGTGATGGGTGAGAAGGTGGTGTGCTTGCACTGTTGCGCTGGCAGTGGATAAGGATTAAGGAGATGGTGGTGATGGTGAGGATGTCGGTACTGGCAGATAAAGAGAGGGAGATGAGATCCAAGAGAAACAGAGGGAGTCGGGGTTTCTGGTTAAGTGAGGAGAGAAAAGATGAGAAGATTAAAAGGGGGGAAATCATGTGAGGTGCACGCCAAGCTGGGGGGGATTTTGGTTTTCCTTTTATTTTATTTTCTTTTCATTTTTTGGGCTAAAAAAACGGGCTTAAGGATTGGTTCGGGTTAGAGTAATCTGGCCCATTGCTTTATTTTCGGCATTTTTCATCTTTTTTTCTAACATTTTTTTCTCAAATCTATTCAATACCTACAAAACAAAATCAAATCAAATAAAAACCTAAAAAATAACAATTATTACGAGCATAAATCGGGTATAAGATTATCGTAGAAATAACATATTTTTGGCACGAACAATGACCAATGGGCACTTGATTGAAAATCACATGGACAACAACTTATGGCCAAGTATGTAAGGCAACAAAATTAGACACAATAGCCAGAGACCTTGATGAGAATTCTTCATGTGATGTTTACAGTCAAGATTTGTGCTCTGCCTATCCCAATGATCAAGTGATTTGTCTTAAATGTTCACATTCTACAATTCAAGATAATACCATGATGAAGATCATGGTATATCCAAGAATCAAGATTGATGAAGATTATGGTCATGTAATGGAAGGAAACAATCTTCAAGGTGAATGCATGCATAAATATATGAGAAGAAGACAAAAGAAAAATTGATTAATCAAGTTCACTTCAATAGAGATAAAAGAGTCGCATCATAGTCAAAAAATGTTAAAGTGCAATCACAGTAAAAAATCTTCAGACGAAGAGGTTAGAGTTAAAAATCATTAATGACAGATTTCATAAGAGTTTGAAGTTTGTAAAAATATATTCAATTAGTATATGAAGAAAATTCCATTGAATTTTATCTTACAATGTAATATGTGTGATTAATCTAGAAAAAGTAAGATATTTAGGAAGTTGGTGGGTTATCATAAGCGAGATATGAATTCAAAACCATACTCCCTAAAAAAGATGTCTCTTCTAGCATGAAAAGCAAGTCATAACCTACTTTGACAACTTCTCTGAATGGCAAGCTATCACTGTCACAGATCAAAATAGAACATCAACAGCGAGGTTAAGAAAGCATTTGCTAGGGCAAGTCTAAATCAAGGAAAGAATTTCAAATGTCAAGACATATGAATTTGAAATTTTCTTAGCCAAATGAGGAAAAATCGCAAAAATATGTTCGGCCTCGAAATCCGAATTCGTCCAATCTATATAAAATCGAGTTCGATTATAATTCTTTTGTCCTACATGGAAGCTCAGGCATTTAGACATATCCCATTATAATTCTGGTTGAGCTTGGGTTTACTATGTCCGGTTTAGGTTGTTAGAATTTGTGGTCGAATTCGGGTCTAGATAAATTTGGACATTCGAACATTCTAATATTGTTCAGACTCGAATTTTTGGGCTTAAAAACTAAACTGTTGGGCATCTGGGCTACTAGTATAACTTACCTAAAGAGGCGATGGGTGTCTAGTGCTTTTAAATTTATAATTTTTTTGGTTAAAAATTAAGCAATAGATATATTTTTTTTCACTTTCACGACATTGATACAAAGTAGAACTTAAAACCCTAGAACCCTCACAAACTCTCCCTCTATGTCCTATTCTCTCTCCTAGGCGGCAACAATCAAGAATGAAGATCGTTGATTGCAAGCAGCCTCTCTCTCTCTCTCTCTCTGTGTGCGTACACGCATGTGTTTGTGTGTCTGAACCTACTTCCTTTTTCACTCCTCAGCGACAATTGCGAGGACTAAAGGTCATTGACTGCAGGTACCTCTCTCTCACTCTCTTTTTGCTTCCTCACTCTTTCGATGGTGGTTTTATTGTTCTCTATTTAGATTCATGGTGAACAGATCGATGTACTGCTGCAGGCAAGAAGCAATTTTTGTAAGTGATCTCTTTATTTCTCGCTCTCTGTATCTATCTCTCAACTATGCAGTAGCTTCAAAGGAGTTAAGATCCATTTCGTACTGATAATGAAACATGAAAGGCAAAGGGTTCAAGTTACAAACCCACCAAGAAAACACTCAAGTTTGACAATAAAATAGAATAAACATCGCTAAAACTAAAATTCAATGATAACCAAATAGTAGAAATCACTATGAAAATAGATGATCTAGGTTACAAGAAAATTTCTATATCAAATTATATCTTAAAACTTGTTATTTTTATCGTCACCCTCAATGATGCTTTTTTTTTCGCTTTGTTTCTGGACTATGGTGGACACTATTGTCATAGTAGATGTGGATATACTCTCAAATTCAAAGGGAATGGTTAGTTTTTTATCTTTTAGTTTCTACATTATATAATTTTCGTTACTCATTAGGTTAGCTACCATTGTTAGCTTGCCAGTTGTTGCCTTACTTTTTAACTATGGTGATACACAAATACTTCCTAATCGTTGTAGAATGCAGGCTAAGAAACCACCAAATCCTCTAGTTCTACCTATTCTAATAAGACCAAGAGCAAGTTAAAATCAAAGTTATCATAAACCAAATTTAGGGTTATAATTGGAGCTATGAGGATAAAAAATATGCTTGATATTTGTGACCATTTTGAGAAACTAGTGGAAGGGACTTACCCTCAACCTAGAAATAATGACTTCAAAATGAGGCAAATGTGGCAAGTATAACTCTGTTATGATTTGTGGTGGGAGAGGTATTGGACGACAAACATAAAGCATCATATAAAGTCTTATTTAAAGCTAAAAGGTTAGAATGATTTGAAACAACTGCGTTTGAATGTTCCTTCAGGTGATGTTTTATTGAGAGGTTCTAAAATAGATCATGGTGTGTATAGGGAGCTTCTTATGAAGATGATTCTGCAGCATGAGCTTCCTTTTTACTTGTGGAGTATCAAAGTTTCAAAGATTGTCATGCATATTTGAACCCCAATGTTAAACATGTCACTAGAAACACTTGCAAAACCAATGTGTTTAAGCTTTATCAAAAGTATAAGAATAGAATCATGGGATTGCTAAGTCCTTATTCTAGTAGAATTTTCCTCATTTGTGATTTTTGGGGTTCCATGACATTTGATTCTCACATGTGTATCACTAGTAATTTTTTTGATGTAGATTGGAGGTAGCAAGGTTGTGGTTGCTTTTCTTTTCTTTTCTTTTTTCTTCTCCCCATAAGGGCCTGTTTATTAGTGGCAAGTTTTCTAAGTTACTAATGAGAGTGGTTGGAATATTCAGTGGGAGTTAATGCTAATTACTCTTGATAGTGCTACGAACAATATCATTTTTGCTGATTCTTATGTGACCAAATTGGTGTTTGGAGGTGCTTTGCCTCTGATCACTTCATCTTTTAGAATTTGTTGTGTCACTTACATCATGCATTTGCTTATGAAATTATGTTTGAAGGACATTCATGAAGTTATATTAAGATTACAGAAAGTGTTAAATATGTGAAAGTGTCAGCTTCTAGGCTTATCAAGATTAATAAAGCTGCAAAGGATAAAAACATTCCTTATGCTGGAAAGCTCCAGTGGGACACCTTAACAAGATAGAATTCCAAATATCTTATGCTTGAGAGTGCTTTGCATGACAAAGACATCTTTGCTCACCTTGCAATAATTGATAAGTACTACTCATTTCATCCATCTCCTGATGAAGGGGATGAAGCTGAAGTATTTTTCTAGTTCTTTAAATGTTAATGTGATTTGAAAAATATATTTTTTGAGAAGTGAGTATCACACTACTAGTTTATTCTTTTATGGAGTTTAGACTATGCAACATCAATTTCTATAAGAGGTTTTGAATCGCAACCCTTTAATTAGAGCAATGGTCATGAGAGCGCAAAAGAAATTCAATAGCTAATGGCAAGAATCTAATATAATCTTGGTGGTTGCTATTGTTTTAGACCTTCGTTATAAGGTGAAGTTGGTTAAGTTTGTATATGACGAAATTCATCAACAGATTAGAGGTCTTTGAAGGCTGCATTAGTCTATGATACTTTGGTGGCTCTCTTTGATGAGAGTGTAAGGGTAATTGTTCTTTGAATCTTGATCATCAACCTTAACCTTGACAATTACAATGGCAAGCCTCTAACAGTACGCAACTAATGAAAACAAGTAATCAACATTATGCAAACATAAGTAATATGTTCTTTTAAGAAAATTGTATTCATATTAATAACTTCCTAAAAATTGCTATCCTAGTTGCCAAAAGTGTTTTGCCAAATGAACAACCCACTCTAGGATAGAAAACAAGAGTTGGATATATTAGAATGGTGAAAATTGGTCTAATATGTTGGCCTTGTCTAACGGAGTTTATGCATAATGTGTTGAGCATTCCAATTATTTCTGTCTTTTCAAAAGTGGCATTTGCTGTTTAGGGTACTTTAAAGCCGTCTAGATGCCCCTTGGCTCTTGATGGTGTAGAAGCTTTCTGAAATTGGAATTTCAAGCGAAAGGTACTAATTCCTTAATCAATTTTGTCTTTTTTTTTTCCCATAAATCTCAAGTAATAATAATAATAATCATCATCAAGGATAAATTTCTTTTTATGAAGATGGATAAAAGGCATTTAGACACTATGATGGATGTCATGCTAACTTTAGATCTTAATAGACCAACTTCTCAAGGCATCTCAAATGAACGTCGTGTTGTTAATTTTGCAGTTAATTTTTGTTCTCTATAGCTTTCAGTTATTTACAAATATGGATTGTGGTTTTTTCCTTGTATGAGGTGTTGGAATTTTCAAGAGTTTTTATTAGATTGGTCTTTTGAGGATGAATGAAGTTATGTCTTAGTCTATCTTGTAATCGCTTTTAACTTGGATGGAGTTCTAATACTTATTACCCTGCCTTTGTTGTGCCTTGAAATCATTCTAAGTATGTTACATGTTATTATCTTACTACTCCCTAAGCACCCCCCCCCCCAAAAGTCTCTTACTCCTTTTTGGGATTTTCCCAAATTAACAGCCACTTTTAAAAAATGAAAACTACTAATTTTTGAAATTACATAAACTATCCTTATTTTTTATTTAAAACCAATTGTCAAATGAATTTGAGAACTAAAAGTACATTTTTGAATTGAGATTGTTGAGGGTATTAATGGTATATTAACTTTAAAATGTTCAATTTACCTAGGTTCCTTAAAATGCACAAAAAGTTAAATATGACATTCTTTTGGGGACGAATGAAATATTTTGGATTTGACTTTAAAGTTTGAAGGACCTGTAATATTTCTCAACTCTATGGTTCTTTCTAGTGCAAGTGCGCTATGTGGCCATATTTAGAAATTTGTAGTTGTTTGTATCCAAATGTTTTTGCTTGATTGTGTGTTCATGGTAGAGCTTATGCATCTGCTAGCTTTATTTATAGCTAAAAAAGGTAGGGAAGAGACCAAAGTTGTACTTTGGGCAAACAAATCTACCAAATAATTCAGTTTACAAATTTGACCATTCGGGTTTGGACATAACATATTTGGGTCAGGGTTTAGGGCCAGATAAGGTGTCGAAATTTGTAATTTGGACAAGATTTAGGTCTAGGAGTTTTGTCCGAGATCACCGAACCTGAATTAAGCCAAACCCGATTTTTTGCTAGTGCTAGAAAAAAGCAACGGTTAAAAGCAACAATCAAAGAGGCCACCAAGAGACCTTAAGACTAAAAGTCAATAGTCATATGGACCTAAATTGCCTATATAAATGCAAGACTAAGGTTGATTAAGAAGAGTACAACACACACTTACAAGAATAGAGCATTCAGAGAAAATCATTTGTACCATTGTTTAGTTCTTCACTCAAATTATTTATACTCATTGTAAATGGAATAGAGTCGAGGGATTCTCGTATAAAGTAAGAATGAAACAAGAACTGTGTTGTGAACGCTAGAGTTGGTGCACTCAAGATTTGAGATGTCAAAAAGTGAATAAGCACTGTTGGACCGAATTATGAAGGACCAAATGAGAGCTCAAATCAAGTGTGTGAGGGAGTTTTGAAAAAAATAAAAACTCTAATGCAGTTAGAGAGCATGGAAGGGTTTCTATGATAAGGTATCAAGCTTGTTAGAGTACGGATCATAGGTAAGAAAATATGGAGCACTTGCTAAATGATCAAATTTGTTAGAAAGTTTGTAAAAACTCTTATTGTAAACAAGGAATTAGAATGCTCTGGCTGAGTTGAGCTTGTTAGAGAGCTTGGGAAAACTCTGATAGTGTACAAGGAGCTTGAGATCTCTTGCCAAATGCATTGTTGAGTTTATCAGAGTGTTCAGAAAAAAGGCTCTAATTGTTAGCAATATGCTGGAGGGCCCTTGAATACTAGAACAAGTTGAAATCGCAGGGGAGGACCTTAGATGGACATGCAGCCCGATAGTTATGTGAACTTCATAAACAAATCTCTTGTTTTGTCTCTCTTATTTTTTGCACAGCTTATAGTATGTGAACATATATCTTTGTAGCCAATCAAAATCTCCGCCTTATTTGCTTATACATAACACTTTCTTGTTCCCAAAGTCTCTGATACATTCGCTCTAGCATAGTGTTCTATTTAAAGTCAAAAAGTTTTTTAATCCAAAATTTTTACTAGTCTTCCTCTTCATTACCTTGTATGGTGACAGATAGTTCAAACTTTGATATATTCATAACTTCGAGAGAAATAACTAATACAAAGATTAAATATAAAATTAGGTATCTATAGTTTAGGCTTAAAACCCTATAAAATTAAATGATTTTATTGTTTGTGTATTACCTGGCCAGCTTCGATAATGTATGGAAATGTTACGAAACCACCATCTTTCTTGTTCTTGCAGTCACGAACTATTCAAAACATGTCAAGTATAAAATTTGGGTAATCATTGTAGCCTTCAACATTACCATCATATTGTATAGATTATATAATTCATTTAAATATGATATAAAAATTCAAAAAGTCAACAAAAACATATAAATCTATTTGCTAAATGTAGGGAGGTTTGAAGAGAAAACCAATTCAACACGAAATTAGACATATATCTCCAAATCAAACAAATCAATTTCAAATTACTCCGATTAGTTTATGACTTTCTATTTCCTAGTACAAGCTATACAAATAAGTTTTTTTTACAATATTTTCGGATTTAGAAATATAATATAGTGAGCTTCTACATTATATTATAGGATAAGCAACTAATATAAAACAAGATTTTTTGGCAAAAAAGCCTATAAGAAGTTATCATATTTATGAAAGGATGATGCTTGTGAATTTGCAATTTAAATAATATCTTTAAGTAAACAAAGAAGTTAAATCCCATTATGACAATTTAATTGGATTTAATTTACAATTCAAATCATAGTAACATCTCTTCATATGCCAGAAAGGTTTGGATATATATATATATATATATATATATATATA
>JACYFF010031955.1:30938886-30951433 GCA_017589665.1 Selenicereus undatus
GATGATACGTAGTTCTTGGTTACATGAAGTTTATAGACATTTTAGGTTGATGATATGAAGTCCCCTAATTATATAATAGACATGAAACCATTACCAATAGATCTTGATCCATAAGGTGGATTCATGGATTATATGATAGACATTTTAGGTAGAACATAGTTCCACCTTAAATTGGAGCGGAAGTGAGGCCACATCGGTCGCTTCAAGCTGTCAACAAACAATGTACAGTACAGGAGAGAGATTTTCCGGAACCGGGGACGTACATTGCCTATGTTCTTCAAAAACTCTATGTTCTTCAAAAGCTCACAGTATTCTCAGCAATGAAAAATCAAAACAAGATTCATTTAATGAACCAAGTTCTCAATGTTTTGTCACATAAACAAGTGGCCCCGCCAATTATCATCAGGGCTTATGCCCATCAAGTATCAAGGCTTATGCCGACCAATACACCCGCGCGCGACGTCAGGGCTTATGCCCATCAGTTATCAAGGCTTATGCCGACCAATATACCCGCGCGCGGCGTCAACTCATGCTTCTCGATCGGCCTGGGGGATGTGAGCACCTAAAGTACGATCATTTCAAGATGTACATCAACCAAGGGGTTCACTTTCAAATAAGAATCAACAAATTAATGTTACTTATACATTCTCTCTCTCCTGTTTGCAAAACAAAATATTTTGAAATGCGGGCGCCCAACCATTTAACCTCGAAGTTTGTTTTACTGCATAGGGATGTACGTCTGAGTTTCGACGCATATTTCAAAACATGTTAGGTAGAAAATAGTTTCATGTTTCGTCTATTGCCTAAGTTGTAACCAACCTAAAATAGTTTCATGTCTAGTCGATAGACATTAGTTTATCGATCGACATTACATAGACATTAGTTTATCGATCGACATTACATAGACATTAGTTTATCGATCGACATTACATAGACATTAATTTATCGATTGACATTTTTAAGTCTATTGCCTCTATATGTTTATCGATCGCATACACCGTATCCATTATATATAGGTTATCGACTGCATTGTCAATTGTACGTATCCATGGATTATGTGAAGGGCCTTGAGTCTAACGTATGTGAGTCTATTCATATCGTAGGATGATTACATGACATTTGTCAATTGTATATATAATCAAGGTCCATAAATGCTTTATTACATGACCACTAAGTGCTCCTAATCGTTTATCAATCGCCTGTTTGCATCGACAAGTCATTGGTGATGAAATAACCTAAAACCATCGGATTGATCAACCGAGTGAGTCAGGTGACTAGTAAATAGGTCGAGGGATAAGGCATTTTTAAAGGTTATTTGCTTCTTTAGCTTAACCAACCCAGTACCTTCCTAGAAGTTTTCATGTAACTTCAACTTATATGTTTCAAGGCTCATTATTTGGCAGAGAATTCAAAAATCAGAATTTCACTTCTCTGCTAGAAGGCGGAGACAAAGCTCAATATTTCATTTCTCTGCCAGGGATGTTGCCAGTAGGCATATGTTGACGTTACGTGTTTCATAGCTCTCTTAATATGCAGTAGAGTCACGAGAAACATGGTCAATTGAATAAACAAGCATGTAAAGTTCAGAGGTCAATATATGCATTTTATTGCTCTTATTCAGCAGAGGGTGTTTATACCTTTCTTACTTTTCAGCCATCAATTACGTACTTTCTGTAACTATAATGCCATTTCTCTTGCCTTGTGCTTGGGATGAACGATAGGTGAATTCTTCAAAGAAAAGGAATGAATGACGGTTGTAAGTTATTATTGCGTCTTTTAGGGGAGGGGGCTATCCACTGTGTGATTATTGCTCATCCCATCTATCATTGTGTCTCCAGGTTTCTGAAGTAAGCCAAAAGGGAGTCACTGCTGCCTAGAAGTTAAGTGATAGACTCGTACGTGAACCGTAATGTATTTTGTGGTGTGTGATTGTAAATTGAGTTCTTGTGTGCTTAGTTGCATATCATTTAGAGTCGCTCTGTATGGCCGTATGAGCCACCATCTGAGTTGCCAGGGTTGTGCCCCTCGTTGTTCAATTGTTTAAATACTGTACTGCATTGGTTGTGGTGCTCCGGGTGGGTAGCCCGTAGAGCTGTGAACTCCGGCGGGTGGCCGTTGAGTTAGTTTTACTGTTATTTTCAGTGCAGGGAATTAATTGTAAGGCTGTAAGCCTGGGGAAATGGTCAATTTTTAGGGGAAACTCTGTCCGTTTTGTCCCAGGATTTAAGAACAAAATGGTAACACTCCTGGCTTTTGGGTTGGGGGCATTACACCATCGATCGGGAGGCTCTGTCCATTCAGTCTCTTTATAAAGCCTCTCTCCTTGGTGTAAGAGATACCAACCTCATCGGCAAACTCCTTGACCATGTAGACCGTACTTGCTCCGACCGTACTTGCTCCCATATCCAACATTGCTTAGAGTGACTTGCCATTAATGATGGTCTCTACGTACATGTGTTCATGAGGTTGTCTTCCCACTTTTGATTGGATGAAACTGAGTAGCTTCATTATTAAATTTTATATATCAATTGGACTTTCAACAAACAAGTCATGTATACAAGCTCAAATGAAGTTCCAATTCAAAACCAATTGACAATAAGTGGAGTAACTCACAAGCTTATATACATGCTCAAACCCTTTAATTCCATCAATGGGGATAACACCCACTATCATATTCTTTGAATTTTATCAATGTGGGACAATACCCACTTTCATACTCTAACACGCCCCCTTACGTGTGGGCTACTAACAAGGCCCAACACATGCTCACAATTTTAATCAAACGAGGAGGTGGCAAATCAATATCGAGCAACCCGCTCTGATACCATATTAAATTCTTATATTAATTGAGCAATTAACAAATAATCATATATAGAAGCTCAAATGAGGTTCCAACCCAAAACCAATTGGCAATGGGTGGAGTAACTCACAAGCTTATATACATGCTCAAACCCTTTAAATTCATCAATTTGGGATAACACAAACTATCATATTCTTTGAATTTTATCAATGTGGGATAGTACTCACTTTCATACTCCAACATTCATGGAAGCTATGTTACTCTCTTCCTCTTGCCTCTCTTCTTCCTGGACAAGATTGACAAGCTTGTCCTGCTTTGGACATTCAAAGACCTGGTGAGGTCCATTGCATAGGAAGCATGAGATCTTCTTTGAAATCTAATCCTTCTTACCCTTAACTTTATCCTTTGATGTGGTTGGATTTGTTTTGGACAATCACAGTGGCTAGGTCTTGCTCCCCCATGCTTGGAATTTCTAAGAAAGCTTTTGGAACTCCTTGACATACTCTCGAATGTGACCCTCATGTGACGGAGGCACCTTAGCTTGACCCTTACTTCATGCTCGATATCTTCAGGGTAGAATTGCTTTTTAAGTTACTTCTTGAATCCATCCCATGGATTGATGGGATTGGATCCTCTTCGGACGCCATCACTCTTGCAACGCCACCAAATAAGGGCAATATTTTTAAGAGAGAAACGTTGCTCACCTTTTGAGCATCATTCTCAAATCCCATTTCCCCAAGGTATGCCTCGAGTCCTCGTGGAAGTTATCCATCTTCCTTGCATACCTAACCCTTGGAAAGTGGGAGGTTTCGATGTATTCCCCTTTGGAGTAGTGGATACTTAGAGGACCCAGTGTTGGCCACTACGGCCATGCACACATTGAGTCGGGCTTCAAGGGCCTCAATCCTTGCCTTGTATGCCTGAGCCTCGATCTTGTAAGCTTGGAGTTCAACATCCTTAGTGGCCTCGGAGGATTGAAGGTCTTAAATTTCCTTGTTAAAGTTGGCCACAACAAAATTCATCACCGCTTGTGTCTCCACCCAAGGCTCTTTCACGACCCCTCGAACTCGAGCTTATCAAAGCGCTTATCCATTTTATCAACCCTACCCATTAGGGTCAATATGGAGGTGTTGATCTCTTAGCCTTTCATCGATGAGGGTCACCACGTCCTTATTCTTGTCCTTGCCCTTCTTGCCACCTTGTTGAGGGTTGTCAGCATCAGTCACACTTGAACTCACGATCTCCCAAACTGAGCTCTAACACTGACTGTCATGGGTTGATAGTTCACTCAAACTCAACCCCATGCGGTGCTATCAAACTCACTTGAAGCCTTTTCTTAGTTTTCTAGTAAACCTTAAGTGATGCTTAAGTTAGACTTGAGAAGCTAAGTACGCACACACGCACTCAAAGAAAATTTAGAGAGAAAGTGGACACAAGGAAGTTTGGGAGAATGTCTTGTATTGTACTTGGAAATGCTTCATGTGCAAATGATCCCTCTTGGGAGTATATATACACATCCACTTCTTCAATGGATGGTGAAGATATGTTGGATCCTACTGCTAATATTGTACATCTAGAATGTTCTATGTAGATATCCAATATTCTACACGAGTGTAGAATTGTGTGGAACCTTATGGAACACTCTAGAGCACACTCTAGAGAATCTAGAAAAATTAGAGGCATTCTAGAGCAGTTTGTGACAATAAGCAATGGCTAACAGAGCTATGGGGATTATAAAAACTTTCACGAGTACTTATTATATTTTATTTTTAATATTGTAACGGATCGGATTTATTTTTTCTAGTTAACATGGCATACACGAAAGATATGAAATTGTTTTCTCCCCCTTGTGTACAATATTCAACTTTATGCACGCGCATAAAGAAAGAGATTCAAACATTGACATTGCACGTGAACATTAAACATCCTACCATTGGACTACCTCTAGAAGAGCACGTGCAATGGTTTAAGATGCCTAACCATTTTTGGCTTTATTCACCACCTTAGCCATGTTTTGAACTTGAGATCCACTTATCTTACTAATCAAAGGGAAATGAACATGTTGAATCCCTAATAAGCTTCTTACAAATTGCAATTATTAAGGATGCAACTTACAGTATTTGTCTAGTGTCATTTCCTTATAAATTCAACTAATATCTAAAGGGATTATACTGGTAAATAAAAAAGTGGTTCGATACAAACTTGTACGACCAAAACAATACTACATTTAGAATTTAAAATTTATTATTAGAACAATTACTCCTAAATATGTTTGGATTATTTGCACACAAAAAACATGTTGGGATTATCTTAGCAAAAAGGGGAGGGCATAAATTTTAATTGTTTTATTAATTAGAATAAAAATGATTCTAGATTATACGTGGTATTCCTTTAATTTTCTTTCTTTTTTGTGAAGGGATGAAGGAACATTGCATTAACATCATTGTCAAATAAATTTATATTATCCCTCAAAAACACTAAGTATAAATACACTTTGACTATTATGGAAAAAATATTTCCAACACAATTGTATCACTTTACTTCCAACAAAAGATTCAACTAAATTACATCTGATAATAGTGACAAAATTCATGTGATTGATAGCGACCAAACTTACTCTACTTCATTTATTTTTCATAAATTTCCTATTTAGTTTGGTGACCACAACTACCAAATATCCCTCCACAAAATACATGTAATTAATTTTACTCAACTTACTCTATTTTTTATGTCAGATTGTAATTTTTCTCAACATAAACACCTACATATTGTCAAATTAGGAATAAAGAAACACACACTCAAATTTCATTGAACACTTAAATTCATTATAGATTATTCCAAAGAAAAAGGGGAAATGAACATGTTAGATCTACATCATATGAAGGGAATAAAAAATCTAGAGATCATGGAGAACTAAACTAAGAGAAAAATCGGTATTACCATATTAAACCAATTAATTAACAAAAAAAATATGTCAATTGAAAAAGTTAATGTTGAAACACCCCCTCCTAGAAGAAAAAATGCTTCTTCCTAAATATTTACCTTTATTTTTTCTATGCTCCCTCAAATATTTATTTAAACCAGCAACAACTCTCCTCTTCCTCTATCTATTTCTTGATATCGACCGATTTACTAGGGGAATCTTAAACATTTCTGTTGCACCTCCATTTCCGCCTCTCTCATTCAATTTTTTTCCTAATTTGGTTTTGTTTTTTGTTATTAATCGATTCTTGAATCTTGTGTTTGTTTTTGGATTCATTTGTAACATCACACACACACACACACACACACACACACACACACACACACACACACATATATATACACATACATATACCCCTCCCCCCACACACACACATACATACATACATACACACATACATACATACATATGTGTGTGTGCGCGCGCGCGCGCGTGTGTGTGTGCGCGCGCGCGCGCGCGTGTGTGTGTGCGCGCACGCGCGTGCGTGTGTATTAAAGGTTGGATTGAACTCATGTATGAGTAACACGTGAGCTTGCCATGTAGGATGCCCCATATGAGAGAATAGTTATGTGAGATACTTTAATGCAACACAAGATGCTACGTAAGATTTAAAATAAAAAGAACAGGCTATGTGGGATGGATGTAAATTTAATACAATATTAATTCTATCTAATAAAGTAACTTCTCACATGCTTTTCTAGTATCGTAATACAATTTAATCTTAAAATATATGTGATTTAATGATGCAAATACAACAAAAAATGTGAGTTAGATATTAATGAAGAATAAAAAAAGTATGTTATTGGTGAGAAAGCCTATATCATACTCTGAGGAGTACATACTCTTACAAGCCACATCAGCGTCACATATTAAAAATTATCTATATGACAAATACATGCTGAAAATACACACACACACACACACACACACACACACACGGCAAGTGGGAGTACACATTTCTAGGTGTATGATATACATTATGTTGAATTAGTGAGTATACTACCACAAGAGGGGGTGAATTGTGGTGTCTGATTTTCGCGTTGTAAATGAAACAAACACCCCTGTGACTTGTTTGCAGAGGGTGTTCTCAGATATAGCAAATGCGAAAATCACCAAGATAAATGCGGAAAATAAAGCACACACAATTTTTACGTGGAAAACACCTCTAGCCCAACTGATGTGTGAAAAACCACGACCTACCTCGTGTAGGATTTAATCACTTCACTAAACCGGGCTTAACTCGTTACAAATGTAACACACCTTGTTACAACCTTGCAACTACGTAATCTCCTTATCTAAGGCAAATTACACCACGTCCAAATCTCACCAGATAGGACACGTCCAAAGTCCACACGACTAGGACACACTCACTCACTTTTGACTTATCTGAGATCAAGGTCAGCAAACACCTTACTGGGGTGCTTCTTACTAAGCAGATGTAAGGTACAATGAAGATCCTATTATGCCAATATATCGAAAGCTCAGTTTAAACACAACTTGAGTTGGTTTTTCTTTTCTCAAGAATAGCTCAAAAAACTCTTCTAGAAAAACCTCTTTTTGAAATTTTCTATAAGTTGTGTGTTTCCAGGTTTTCACTCTTTGCTTTCTTTTCTTCCCTTTTTCTCTCTATATCTGTGTGTTGTGGGGGCAAAAGAGCTGAGCTTTCATGCACAAAAACCCAACGGTCAAAAACCAAGGAGAAGAGAAGAAAGCAGCTAAGTTTGGAAAAGGATTTTCAAGAGAAATATTCCCAACGGCTAGTGGCAAGTTTTTCCAAGTTATAAGGGATTTGTTATCTCAAGAGATAACCCTTATCTTCTCATAGCCGTGAAGAAGATTTTAAAGAAGCAACCAGAAAACTCTTAGCTTTCGAAATTTTATCATAACCGAAAATATGGACAAAAAGGAAATCTTATTAGTTTTGGCAAATCTCCTATTTTCGCAAATCTCCCACAATCTTTTCAAGAAATATCCTTTCCAGAAAAATAGCAACTTTGAAGATTAAAGGAACTATTCTGGAGATCTTGGCCAACCGAATTGAATTTTCAAAGATAATCGGGTATGGCCACTTCAGTTCAGAAACACCCTAGGCACCCTGTTTGCAGGGTTGTTCGCAACTGGTGTTCTGAAGTACTTAGTGCGAATATCGATTCAAGAGGTGTTTAAAAAGCATTTTCAATATTGGCATATTAACAAGAGTCTAAATAAATAAAACCTATATACCCGAGACTTCTTGTTTTGAATCTTGTCCAAGATTTGTAGAGCTGCTGTGAACACCAATGCCATCTTGTTTGCTGGGGTTCTTCTTTGCATTGCTAGAGTTCAGGAACATGCCTTACAATCAACTGTTGAGATGGCGTTCTTGACTTAATAAAGAATCACCACGTGAAATCTGTTTTAAGGACTTGCTCTCACATGTAGCAAACCAGTTAATACAATAAGGATTACAAACACCAGTTAGGCCTGTTTGGAGATCGTGTTTGAAGCAACATTACTTGGACAAACTTTTACACTTGGATTTGTTATCATCAAAACTTAAATAAAATAACTCAACACATTACGTATTGGTGAGGGAAAAAAATAAAGAAGACTCACTTTACTTCTACATCAACAAAATAGTATAATATGTCAGATTATTGTTTGCTTTTTTTATTAAAAAAAATCTATTTTCTTAATAATATATTAAAAATTATTTAAATCACACTGTTATATCATAAGGGTATAGCCATAGTATATTTATATAGGTCAATGTTTGGTGGGGATGAAGCATTTTTTTCTCTATCAAGTACAATACATCTCATTTTGTTTCATAACAATCACTTGTCTTAAGCCAAAGAATTGATGAGTCATATCGGATTTCCTTCCATTTTAAATTGAAGGAGCCAAATCCTCTACATTTAATGGTATAGCATATGAGATGTTTTGGTTCAACAGCAATCAACATTACATTAACGAGGAGAATGTGAAAGAATAACTAAAAACAACCTTGAATAATTAATAGAGATGTTTTATGATTATAGGAATGGCCATGACGTATAAGATAACACATCTACCAATTAAAAGCAATATGTTTATATATTCATGGCAATAGTGACACAAATTCTATAGTAAACAAGTGAATGTGAGTTAAGTAATAAGAAGATAGAAGTCATAAGAAAGAGAGGTAAAACAACGCCATTATAAGCCAACAATATCAAGCACATAAATGTTCAATATAACGATCTAAGAATACAAAAAGGAGAACTCAATTACTACATTGCAAAAGAATGAGGTAAAACAAGGAGTTAGAGAGACCCAACCCAAAAACAAAGGGAAGAGAAAGCACATCCGAACCACTACTTCGAGTTATATTAGAGGCCCTCCATGGAACTTTTGACTTAGACGGACTTTAGTTCAAATCCCAATGCTCAGAAAAGTCTTTTTTAGACTAATAGAGATGTTTTATAGTTATAAGACTAGCAGTGTCATATCGGTGCCATATAAGATAGCACATCTGCCAATTAAAAGTGATATGTTTGCATATTGATGGTAATAATTATACAAATTATAACTAGCCATGCCATATCGATGCCATATAAGATATGATGTTTGCCGATTAAAAGTGATATGTTTATATAGTGATGCTAATAGTGATACAAATTGTGCAACAAACAAGTGAATGTAAGTTAAGTCATAAGAAGAGATAAGTTAGGAAAGACAGGTAAAACAACACCACTGTATGGCAAGAATATAAGGCACATGAGTGCTGCAAAGAATGAGCATTCATATGCAGAAAAAGTGTCTACAGGTTTTCTCATTAGTCTTCGTTACTTTTGTGGGTTATTGTCAACTCATATTTTGCTAAACTAAAATTACTAAATGACCGTGGTAGACAAATCTAGAATAGAAGAAAAACTGCACATAAAATGATTTATCATGTAAAAGGTGTTTAGAAGTTATGGATGTCTTGTTGGTCAAAGAAAATGGGGGGATGGAACATATCGATATCATGTGTAAGAATTAAGGTGCAAGTATATAGGAGACAATTGAGAGCCTTTGCCATAAAATAGAAGCCTCTATAAGATTAAAACATGAAATATCTTTACTATGAGGAGGGAATAAGGATGGGCAGAGAAATCATCAAGATGGTGACCTTGGTAGTAGCTAGAAGGTAAGAGGGATGTTTTAGATAAGAGCCTTATGAAGCAAGAAAGAGGGAGAATTAGGGTCGGTCGAAAAGAGTAGGACAAATAGTGGGGGAAAAAGGAGGTAAGTTTGTACGATTACCCTGTTCTATTACCATGTGCACATAGAGAAACTATCCATATTTAGATAGAGTGGGACTACTACATAGGACTATAAAAGAGCGTATAAACTACCTTTGATATAATAGACAAGTCTAACAAATTTAGTACGCACATAGTCTCATCCTTATTGGTACTCTATGTTTTGCATAGGTGAAAATCAAATTTATTGTGAACACCTTCTTATTATATGATTTCCTCACCTATGTCTGGAGGAATCAAACAAAAGATCAAAAGGTAAACAACATTTGAACCATGGATTACATGGCCATCTAATTTTGAGGTAGTTTCAGTTTGTTCCATCTGGTTTTTATGTAGGTCCAATGATGAAACCTCTAATTATGCTATTTTAGTTCCTCAATTTCACAACTCTTCTTTGCCCATTTCCTAGATTCAGTGAGGAATTTGATCATATTTTCTCCTCTTAACACATAATCATCTTATTTGGATTCACTTCCCTTTTTTTAGGTACTTTAGTCCTAATTTGAGAGAATTTGTAGTCGAAGGTTTAGAGATGAGCAAGGAGTGATGTTTTGCCTAAGCAAGAGATCCAAGGACTCGGTAAGAATGTTCAAATATACAAGAATGAAGTTTCAACTAACTGCACAGGCGGTTGCGCATATGTGCATAGACGTGCAAAATTACTAAAAGCACCTAAAAAGTTAAAGAGATTGGGTGAGTTATTAGACGATTAGGGTTTTAATATGAAAATAATTGAAATTCTACTTGGGATTTGAGATTATCTATGTGGTAATCCTTAGACTTTTATTCTTATTAAAATAGGTGGTTATAGTTCCAAGATTAGTCTTCTACCCTTAAAAGAGCGAAATGATGGACTTAATTTTTAATCTATCCATTCATATTGCATGCTTGGGTGACTTCGATGGGGTTAGTAATTGATTCGCTAGCACAATTGTGCCATTAATTACAATATGAGTATTTTAACCTTCTGATTTCTCAAAAATTCTTAGATACAAAAACAGTTATCCACCAACATACACACTGCGCATTAATATGTATGTTATAGTTATCGCCTTTTAATATAATTATCCTACAAGCATCAGCATTTCAAGTGTAGCCTGGCGATGAAGGTAATGATTGGTGATACTTATACCTTGTGGTTTGCGGTTCAATGCCTTTCCTGACATTTTTACCTCATTTAATCATTTCCACATTTCCCCCTGATATAACATTCTCCCTCATTTTCCCATTTTTGCTTGATATGATTCTCTTGGTTTTGGGGGGGGGGGGGTTGGATAAATTCTCATTATGTGATTACTCCACTTTTTTTGGTTGGAAAATCCATGTTAAATTATATCAAATCTTAAAATTCAACCTTTTTTAAAAAAATGATGAATCTCATCTTTTTATATAAACATTTAAGTTAGTAAAACTTTTGTTTTGAAAATTACAATACCTTTGTCTCCGTTCACAAGATAAAAAAAATATAAGTATTTCTCATGTTGATCAGTCAATATTTTTATTCTTAACTGAGTAATATTTGAGTGTTACAAACTTGTTATAAGAAGGATGCGCCAACCTTAAGTTGTGAATTTCTAATCTGAACGATGAACCTGTCATATATATTTAATGAACCTTTAGTTGTAAATGATGAACATTTTCATTTTCAAAGTAGTGAACTCTTTTTCTGTTAGATGAACCTTTTTTAGAACATACCTAAAACTATGAACAATTTTTACGCTTTAACGAATTTTTATCTTCAAACAATTCACCTTTTTTTCTTAAAAAATGATGAACCATTTATTTTGAAAATAATGAGTATTTTAATTTTGAATTTCAACTTTCAATGATTATTTAGCGTTTCTCTTACATGATAAACATTTCCAATGAGCCTTTTGATTTTTGTTTGGTAAAATCTGAATTTTATATGACTACTACAATTAAATTGAATGAATTTTAAATTTTGAATTGTGAATTTGTTGTGTATAAATAATGAATCTTTGACCTACATATGATTGACCTTTTGGTTTAATTCATGAACATTTTCTGTCATATGATGTATCTTTTCAACGTGTGCACCTAACACTATACATACATATTTCCTGCAGTAAATCTTTTGTTGCCTACAGTGTATCTTTTATTTCTTGCACTGTCTTTGTTGTTTCTTGCCGTGTATCTTTTCTTACCTACAGTGTACTAATGTCGGTTAACTGTTTTTTCAGGGGTAATAATTAAGTGCTTTATGTCATCGAAACTTTTTATGTATTTTTTTGTACCTATATAGGCACCCTTCTTGATGAAGTTTGCAGGCACTGCTAAGGTAGGGAAATAAGGTAGGCGGCTACTCATATATATACATATACATATATACAAACATATATATATATATATATATATATATATATATATATATGTATATACACATATATATACATATATACACATATATAAATACATGTATATATATATAAATATATATATATTTATATTTATATATTTATATATGTGTGTGTGTGTATA
>JACYFF010031955.1:30961433-30982003 GCA_017589665.1 Selenicereus undatus
TAATGTGAAAAGGTATCGATAAAAATCACTCTTTTTAAGCGCGAACACTAATTCTGTAACTTCTTGGAATGATTTTGTGAAATTGTTCTTAAGAAAATATTTTCCTAATGCCAAGACTGTTAAGCTAAGGAATGAGATTAATCAATTTGTGCAACTAGATAGGAAATTATTTTGGAAATATTTTGATCGGTTCAAGAATGTGTTGTCTCAGTGTCCCCATCATGGTTTAGACCAAGCACGATTGTGCTAAATTGTTTATGAAGGGTTGGACCAACAAACTAGAACCATGGTAGAGTCTATGTGTCAGGGTGGCTTTGTTTCTAAGAGTGCCACAAATGCTTGGGAATTTTTAGAGGACTTAGCTGAGAAAACTATGCAGTGGGAAACCGCTCGGGATGACAGCTTAAGTTCTAGGATTGCTACGGGTGGGTTACATTCTGTCTCTGATGTGAGTCACTTAGAGTCTAAGATTGTTACTCTAGAAAACATGTTGAAAGGATTAACTCCACAAATGACTCAGTTATCCCAGACTTCCTTAGTGTCTTGCTCTCATTGTCAGGCCTTAGATCATTCATTGAGTGCTTGTCCCTACTTTGCTCACCAGTTAGCAACTGGGCAAGAGCAAGCGAATATGGCCTTCTAGAGACCTAAAAATGACCCTTTCTCTCCTTTTTACAATCCAGGGTGGAGAAATCACCCTAACTTCTCTTGGAGTAATGGACCAAATACTGCGGTTCCTAACTCCCAATCCATCTCTCACCCTTCTAGTTCCTTTCAGAGACCAGTTTTTCCAAGTGTACCTAATGCACCTAGACCTCCACCTCCTGTGGCTCAAGTTCAACCTCCTCCTGGTTACAGTGATATTGATAAAATGGAGAGGAGAATTAATAATAATGTAGAGAGAATGATTAATGCTAACATGGAAAGAATGATGATTGAACAGTTTTCCCAGTAAGCATCATCTTCTAGGGAGCCAGGTACTTTTCCAAGTCAGCCTGAGGTGAACCCTAAGGGTCACGCCTCTTCTTTTTCTGGTAACTCTAATGAGCCTGTGAGGAAAGTAAATGCAGTGATAACTCTCCGTTCTGGTCGAGAGATTGATAACCAGGTTAGAAGTCCTAATGAGCTCTGCAGGTATCCTCACCAATTCTTCGAGAAATCTTCTTCTTCTTCTTCACCTCCAGAGACCGGCTCATTCAGTGAGTCAGGAGATGCTACTGATGGTGTCCCCAATGATTCTTATTCTCACCATCTTCCTGAGTTACTGTCTAAAAAAGATGAGGAGCTTAAAAAGAAAGACTCCTCTGAGTCAGTTGACCCTTCTCCTTCTAAGGGTTCTTCTTCTTCTTCTTCTCCTCCTTGTTCTGAGAAAGTCCCTATGCCTTTGCCTCCTTTTCCCCATAGGCTTAAGAAAAAAGACCAAGCTCATGTTGAGAAGATGAGAGAAACCTTCTCTCAAATCAAGATCAACATTCCTTTGCTCGATGTTATTCAGCAGATGCCTCCATATGTTAGGTTTTTAAAGGATCTGTACACAACCAAGAGAGCTACCAATGTCCCTAGGAAGGCTTTCTTAGCCTCTAGTGCTAGTTCTATTCTATCTCATCAGATCCCAGTGAAGTATAAGGACCCCGGTTGTCCTACTATTTCTATAGTTATAGGGGACCAACTCATTCATAAAGCCTTGCTTGATTTAGGGGCCAGTGTCAACTTGATTCCCTTCACTGAGTATGAGAGGTTAGGGTTGGGTGAGCTGAAACCTACCAAGATGGTCATTCAGTTGGTTGATAGATCGACCAGGTTGCCTAGGGGTATTGTTGAGGATGTGCTAATTACAGTGAGTGAATTCATTTACCCTGTGGACTTTGTTGTGATTGAGACTGAGACGGTGTCTAACTTAGCTAGTCAAGTCCCTGTGATTCTAGGGCGTCCTTTCTTGGCCATTGCCAATGCCCTCATTAATTGCAGGAATGGCATGATGAGATTGTCTTTTGGTAACATGACCATAGAGCTTAATATTTTTAATCTGCAAAGGTAGCCTTCTGGTTTTGATGATATGGAGTTCTCTACTCTTCACTAGGTAGAGGATTCTATTCTTGATGATGTTTGTGATGATGTGTTTGCTCTTGAGTATGAGTCCTTTCTTGTGAATGATGAGCCTGGGTATGATGCTTTTGAGTTTGATGACTTGTGCTCTACTGCTGATTGTTTGTTCACTGCTGCTTCTGAATCTGCTTCTAAAACTGTTTCCCCTCCTGCTCTCGAATTAAAACCCCTTCCTGATTCTCTTAAGTATGCATTTCTAGGCCCCAATGAATCTTTGCCTGTCATTATTGCTTCTGACTTAGACGGGGACCAAGAGACTGAATTGATTGCCCTACTTAGAGAGAACAAGAAAGCTTTGGGTTGGACCCTAGGGGATATTAAGGGAATTAGTCCTTCCATTGTGCAACATAGGATTCATCTAGAGGACAATGCTAAGCCTTACCGTGACTGTCAAAGACGTTTGAACTCTACTCTTCAAGAAGTAGTTAGGAAAGAAGTGCTGAAGTGGTTAGACCATGGGATTATCTATCCCATTTCTGATAGTGGGTGGGTTAGCCCCGTTCAAGTTGTTCCCAAGAAGACCGGGATCACCGTGATTAGGAATGACAGGAATGAGTTAGTCCCTACTCGAGTGCAATCTGGGTGGCGTGTTTGCATAGATTATAGAAAATTGAATGTTGTCACTAGGAAAGACCACTTTCCCCTTCCTTTCTTAGACCAGATGTTAGAGGGGTTGGCTGGACATTCCTTCTATTGCTTTTTAGATAGATACTCTGGTTATACCCAGATCTCTATTGCTCCTGAGGATCAGAAGAAGGCTACTTTCACCTGTCCTTTTGGAACCTATGCCTTTAGACGTATGCCTTTTGGACTGTGCAATGCCCCTGCTACCTTTCAGCGTTGTATGATTTCTATTTTCTCGGATCTATTTGAGCATTGCATGGAAATTTTCATGGATGACTTCTTTGTGTTTGAGTCTTCCTTTGAGGTCTGTTTGTCTAATCTGAGAAAAGTATTGGAAAGATGTCGAGAGAAAAATTTGACTCTGAATTGGGAGAAATGCCATTTTATGGTTAGGAAGGGAATAGTCTTAGGCCATGTTATTTCTAAAGATGTAATTGAGGTTGATAAGGCTAAGACTGATTTGATTGTTAATCTTCCCCCTCCCACCTGTGTGAAAGAGGTAAGGTCTTTCCTTCGACATGCTGGCTTCTATCGTCGCTTCATTAAGGACTTTAGTAAAATTGCAAAGCCCTTGTCCAACTTGTTAGCTAAAGATGTGCCTTTTCACTTTTCTAATGAATGTCTTGAGGCATTTTCTAAGCTTAAGAAGGTCTTAACTTCTGCTCCTGTTCTTCATCCTCCCATCTGGGAAGAATCATTTGAATTGATGTGTGATGCTTCTAATTATGCTATTGGGGTAGTTTTAGGGCAGCGGGTTGATAAGAAACCCCATGTGATTTACTATGCTAGTCACACTTTGAATGATGCCCAACTAAACTATACTGTGACTGAGAAAGAATTTTTGGTTGTGATCTTTGGGTTTGAGAAGTTTAGACCTTATCTGATTGGGTCTCATGTGATTGTCTATACTGATCACTCTGCTCTTAAGCATCTTCTTTCTAAGAAGGATGCTAAGCCTAGGCTTGTTAGATGGATATTGTTGTTGCAAGAGTTTGACTGTGAGATTAGGGATAAGAAAGGTTCTGAAAACCTTGTAGCTGATCATTTGTCTAGGATTCTTTATGATAGGGAGAGTGAGTCCACTGTTTCTGAGTGCTTCCCTGATGAGCAGTTGTGTGTTGTCCACTCCGATCCTTGGTATGTTGATATTGTGAACTACCTAGTTGCTGGTAGGATCCCTAAGAGTTGGACCAAGAATGATAAGGATAGGTTCTTTCACCTTGTGAAGTTCTTTGTTTGGGATGACCCTTATTTGTTTAAGTACTGTTCTGACCAAATGTTTAGGAGGTGTATTCCCGACCATGAGGTGAAAAGTGTCCTTTCTTTCTGTCATGATCAAGCGTGTGGGGGCATTTTAGTGGTAGGAAGACTGCAGCCAAAGTTCTTCAATGTGGTTTCTACTGGCCTACTCTATTTAGGGATGCTTTTGAGTACTGTAAGAGTTGCTATAGGTGCCAACAGTTGGGTAGAATAAGCAGGCGGGATATGATGCCACTGAATCCCATCATTGTGGTGGAGATTTTTGATGTGTGGGGTATAGACTTTATGGGACCATTTCTATCATCTTTTGGGAATGAGTATATTTTGCTAGTTGTGGACTATGTGTCTAAATGGGTTGAAGCCATCCCTTCTAGGACTAATGATGCTAAAGTTGTTGTGAAGTTCTTGAGGGAGAACATCTTTGCTAAATTTGGCATGCCCCGTGCTATTATTAGTGATCAAGGCACCCATTTCAATAATAGGTCATTTGATGCCATACTGAAGAGGTATTCAATTGTCCATCGGCTTGCTACCCCCTATCATCCCCAAACCAGTGGTCAGGTTAAGGTGTCTAATCGACAGATTACACATATTCTTGAAAAGACAGTGAGTCGGAATAGAAAGGATTGGGATGACAAACTCGTAGATGCTCTTTGGGCCTATAGGACAACTTTTAATTAAAACTCCCTTGGGTATGTCACCTTATAAAGTTGTTTATGGTAAGCCTTGTCATCTTCCAGTGGAAATAGAGCATAGAGCTTGGTGGGCCATTAAGAAATTGAATTATGACTTGACTAAGGCTGGTGAGGAGCGTAAACTGCAACTAAATGAGCTTGATGAGATTAGAGCCGAGGCTTATGAGAGTGCTCGTTCTTACAAAGAAAGGGCAAAGTTGTTTCACGATAGGCATATCCTTCGGAGAGAGTTTGCCCCAGGCATGAAAGTGCTCTTGTATGACTCTAGGCTCCATTTGTTTCCAGGGAAGTTAAGGTCCCGATGGACTAGTTCGTACATTGTTTTACGTATTTTTCCCTATGGTGCAGTCGAAATTCAGGACCCTGACAGTGGTGTTACTTTTAAGGTGAACGGCCAAAGATTGAAGCAATTTCTGGAGTTGCCTAGTAAGAAAGATATGGAGTGTCTGATACTCCGCGAGCCGAGTCCTGCTCAGTGATGTGTTGAGATGATAGCTTGGGTGTACTTAGCACCCGACCTGGTTTGCTAAAAACTTTTTTTCATCCCTTCTCTCTTTTACCCTTTTCTCTTTTTCCCTTGTTCTTTCCTTTGTCTATATGTTGGTTCTTTTTGTCTTTATTTTGTATCTTTTTGTGTCTTGTTTTCTTTTTCAGTTTTATTTTGTGGTTTTATGTTTCTTCCTACTCCCAATGAGGGCATTGCTCGGAATAGGTGTGGGGGTGGGGAAAATTTTTCTTTTTCTAAAAAAAAAAGAACAAAAAAATCAAAAAGATTTTTGTTTGTTATTTTGGGAAGCTGAGTACTTTTCTTATCAACTTAAATTCCTTGTACTTTGATTATTAGCCTGTATATACGCATGATGTGCATGTTAGGTCTCTATCCTTGGTGTGGCATTTTTTACTCTAATTCTAATCCCATTTGTTCATTATCGCTGTGTGATCCAATCCCTATTTATTTCATCCTCATTGTCTTAAGGTTTTAGTTTTTCATTATCGGCTCTCCCACTTGTTTTTGAAAAAAAAATGCAAAAATTTGAAAGAAAAAAAAACAAACAATGAAAAAAATGAAATAAAATGAAATAAAATTTGGAATGATAAGCAACCCTTTGAGGCATGCGCTACTGGGTGTTACCCTTTGAGGCAATATTGCTACTGGGAAAGCTTGCTTCCTCTGTTAATCAAGCGGGGTTGAGTTTGATTTTAGTAAACATAAGCCTTAGGATGATGAGACACATGCACACACGAGCACAGAGAAGGATTCAAAGTTTTAGTGTGTAAGTGGGATGAAAAGTTAGTGTTTCAATGTCATTCATGGGGTAAAAAGCCCTGATGTGTACAATATGTTTATATGCAGGCCAACATCTTTGCTACATGGGTGATTTTAGTTGATTAGAATATGTATGTATCTTTCCCCAGTTTTGTACATATTACTTTTTGAAAACAAAACCCAAAAAGATTTTTGATTTTCTATTTATGTTTTATTTTATAGATTTTGTGGGTACATCTTCTGCAAACCCTCACGAGACATTCCTCGTCCACTAGGGGTAACCTAGGGGTTTAAAGGGCTTGTTGTACGTGCTAAGTGCAACCGTGATTCCTACGAAAGTGAGTTAGGATTTTCTTTTGTTTTTCTAGGATTTTTCGTTTTGTTTTACTCGAAGACGAGCAAAACTTTGGTGTGGGGGTATTTGTTGAACATGAAATTATGATATTTTATACCCTTTATTAGCTAATATTTGCTTTAAATAAATTGTTAAGTTAGATTTTTAATAATGTTTTTATTTATTTTGTAGGAATTGGAAATGATTTGAAGAAAATAAACAAATTCACTCAAACAAGTGCTAGAGCTAAATAAAGATGAAGCTGAACCGGCCCAGTAGCCATGGCCCAATTCCTCCTTTCTCTTCCATTCTTCCCCTCCCCCTCTTCTTGCACTCGCTGGGTCTGGCCCAGGTGTGCCATATTTCTCTGCTCTCTTTCTTTCTCCTACGATTGGGTCGGCCTAGTCCCGGTTCCTCCATTCACAGCCTGCTCTCCTCCTTTCTCACTTAAACACCATGTGTTGGGCACATGAGCTCTGTCTGTCTTCTTCAACCTTTCTTCTTCCTTCTACTTTATCTATAGGCAGAAAATGAAGCGAACAGAGCTCCCATGCTCGAGCTCTCTTCTCTCTTTCTTCCTTCAAGTTCCATAATTAATATCATCATTATCCCGGCAGTTTCAAAAGAATTATTTTGAGAATTAATGGGGGTAATTGAAGAGGGAGGCGTTTTGGGAGGCTCGGATCTGGGGAGGCTACAAAAAGTCGAAGGACAGAGCATGGAGACAGGGAGAGTTAGCTTAGTTCATTTTGCAATTTTTTTTTTCGTTTTTACAACTCTGAATTCGTCTATAGCCATTGAACGTTTATGTAATTGACTCAGTTTTGTTTGAATCGAAAGAGTTATCTAATTTTGGAGATGACATTGTGAGTTGGTTGGTTCAAATTCGCGTTTGCAACAAAAGGAAACCATGGTTGGACTCTGGTAATTTCTGGGCACAAGTTAGTGAGTGTCGTTTGCTCTGTTGCTGGGTTCGATTGCATTCGTTCATTATTTTGTTGGGCTCCTTCGTTTTCTTTCCTCTGCTTCATTTATTCAAGATGTATGGAACAATAACTTGACCTTGGTATGTGTTAATTTTAGTATCTAGATTTAATTTAGTTTAGGAATTTTGACAACCTAATTTTACAATCTGTCCCTGCGCATCGACCCTCAAGTGTTACGACGATAAACCGTACACTTGCTGAAAATCACAACAAGTTTTTCTTCGATGTTGTTCAATTTCTTCGAAAAGAAAGAAATATCGTCTAATTTATCAATTTTCATACCAGTAGAACTATGGAGTTAGAGACATTGCATTGTGTATGTCGGCATACATTCTATGTCTGCCTGAATTAGGGCCACTTTTCCTGCTTGATGTTGTTGGCTTTCCAAGCTTGAAGGTTGCTAGTTATCTTATTAACTAGTTTAGATACGATTTTCACTTTCGTTCTCCCTTTAAATACTGGACACCCCAGGTATTTACTAAGATTATCTTGATGTGTTATATTAAAGATAGAGGACAAAATCTATTGATCATGTGTGTTTATATTTTTTAGAAATGTAATAGACGATTTATTAAAATTAATGAGTTGCCCTGTATTTTGACAAAACTTGTTAAGCAAAATACTAACTCTCTGGCATGACTCAAGATTTCTTTTGCAAAAGAGGAGACATGGTATTTTGTCCGCTCTGGGTGCAATTTTGAATCTGATACCACATTTCTTTTGTTTCATGTTTTTTGTAATTCTCATGTTAGGACATTCATGCAAATTAGAAAAAAATATGGTGACAATAGGTCACTTTGACGGATTCCTTTGGATGGTATGAAGAAGCAATAAACTTCATCATTAACAATAATTGAATAGGAAACTATGGTGGCACATTGTTGGATCCAATTAATCCTTTTTTTTTATGGAACCCGAATTGTTTGGATCCTTTAAAAAAGAATTCCTACTTCATTCTATCATATGCTTTTTTCATGTCTTGTTTGAGTGCAACCCATGATTTTTTTTTCCCTTTCATGGAATTGAATTCATTCATGACCTTATGTGTTAGTAATATATTTTCATGGATAGAAAGGTGCAGTACAAATGCAGTTTGGATGGGATGAATAATTTTCTCGACCATGGTTGCATTTGTTAACTAGAGTCTTACCAATGATCTTATAGAGGCTATTGCATAAACTAATATGTCATAATTAACCTGTCGTTGTTGGATTATCCATCTAGTATGTTTCATCCTTGATTTCATGTTCCTCAACAGGTTTCACTAAGTTATCATTATCTTCTTCAGAGACGATATTTGGCCAACCTCGATGGTGGTCACATTACCTTGCAATTTTGAATCTTTTAGTGAAATCGTAAACAAATAGTTTCTGAATCTAGGTGGCATCATCCGCCCATACTTCAGATGAGTTCCTAGCCTTAACAATTGTAGAATGATACATTCTTGCTTTCATCATTTGATGAAAATAGCCGAAGTTTTTGTCTATTAACTAGCCACTTCTTTCGTGCTAGTTTTTCCTAATACTTATGGTTGAAAAGATGGATTTTCTTTAGTTGCTTAATAAGTCTATAATGCCAGATATTAAGTCAGGCATTATTAGGTTGGGCACTATTTTTGCTTAATCCGCAATACCTTTTTAGTATTTCTTTCAAGTTTTTACTTAAAGTTTCCATATGTACGCTTACTCCATGTTTTTAAGTCTAATTTGATTTTATTAGTTTCCATGATATGCAGTGCATAAATGTGTCTGTCATGTTTGGTGCTTCGCCATTAAGTTGGGCGGGCACTATAAAGATCAATTAACAAGGTTTTGGCCTTTCCTGGGAGGGTGAAGTTCTGACCTGACGAGGCAAAGTTAGTTCTTGTAGAACTTCTCTCTTAACTTTGAAGTCCGAGAAAGCATAAGAAATACATCTAATTTAGGAATAGCATGTCACCTTCACTTCCATATAAGGTATAGTTATATAGGTGTGGAGCCACATTCCTTAAATAATAAATATTCCTTTTTAGGTGGCCACCTCTCCTTACTGCTTCAACTCCTATCTTACTTAGCTCACCCCAAGCCCTTATGCTCTTGCGAACCTAAGGTCTGAGCTCTTGTGTTAATATAAGTTCACAAGCATTAACTAACTCTGCCAGTATGTGGTAGTTCTATTTTTTTGTAACCAACCTATGAGTGTCATTATATTGGGCCCACAAGTGCTGGTTTTTGAAATTCATGCTCTTCCTAGAAGAATGAGCTGGTTCTATATTTAGAGATATAGGAATGATCAGAACAAGTGAATGGCCCATTGTTCACGAGATATTTAGGGAATAGTTGAAGACAATCTTCCCTAAAAATGAGTCTATCCAATTTTTCATAAATAAGCTAAGCACAACAAATATTTTTTCCATGTAAAACTATTTCCCTGTACGTTAGCATCATGTCCTTTGCTAAATGCAAGAAATTCATTAAGTCCCTATAATATGGAGCCACAATGTTGGTTCACCCAATTTTTTCGGATGGATTTAGCATTTCATTGAAGTCACCCATAATAGACTAAGGCAAACTAGTGACAATGTTAAAATGTTTAAGATGGTTCCAAAAATCATTTTTTTCTTGCGTTTGTGCCAGTTCTTAAACAGCTATGAGTAGACATTATTTTGTTGTGCTCTTTTTATAAACAGTGCAATGAATCGCTCTAGTTTCCTTAGCTATAATATTGACTTCCATATTATCTGTATTCCATAGAAGCCATATACCTCCCATGTGATTATGAGGAGGTATTGTGTCATAGGTTTGGTAACAAAGAGTCTTGATTATAAGTTCATTAACCATTGTTTCAATCAAAGTCAAAATGTTAGGTTTGATTGTTTTATTAATAAATCCCACTTTTTGCTGGCATTGGGTTCTTTGGGGGGGATGGGGCTACTTGTACATTCCAAGCAATGATTTTCATGATTCAAATAGAAAAAAGTAATCATATTTCCATGACACTGCTAGCCAAATTGACAATATCAAGTTTTGCAACTAGGAACATGTGATGGTGCATATCAACAAACAAATTATGTGTCTGATCATATACAGGATTGATTGGAAACATGGCCTTAGGAATCAAGCGATGATGCTCTTTTCCTTTGACCAACGCAAAAAGAGTGAAATGCATACTATAGACAATTCAAAATGAGATAGACTTTACAAGTGGTCAATAAAAAAGTAAATGTATAAGGTAGCATTAATAGAGTATAAAAGAAAGCATCAGACTCCCATATTCTGGAATCCTTGAAGGATGATTGTAGGCTGACAACACTACTCCCAAATGGCATGAAACTAGCGCCTACCATAGTAATCAATAAATTAGAAAAAGGAGCATAACATATCAAAATTGCAACACAAACATCTAACTCATTAATGCCAACAACAATAACAGTGAGGGTTGGACTTAAGAAGACGATGTACCAAATTAAGCTCAATCTCAAAATTAATTTCAATATTAGTTTCAAGGTCTCAAGTAATAGCAAGCAGCTACTAGTATCATCCTTGACTTATTTCTTGAGTAGACGAATTGTACACAATCCTAGTTACCTAGGGTGTAAGACTGTAACATCATAGAATCATGGCAATTGAGTATACCCTCCTCTATATATTCAAAAAACAACAATGCTAAAACAAATTCCTTGGTTCATCTCTCCCCAAAAAGGGGACAAGCTCCGTAGTAGCTATCTCCTCCCTAGATGGGTCGATCAGCATAACAGTAATCAAACTTGGGGAAAAAACTAAATCCAAACCCAAGGAGGAAAAAAAAAAGGATGTTGAAATCTTAACTTACATCAAATATTGCCAATCCAACCTAGAAATAACAAGCCCTAATTGTACAATTGGAACAACGAAATCATACCAATTACTGAAAGTAGTGGATCCAAAAGCAACTAACCATAAGAGGTACAACCAAAATATAGCCAGGGCAGAACTAAAATGTTTAAAGTTAAAAATAGGGGCATCCATAAGCAATGCACAACATCCTAGTGACCCAAAAGCCGCAGGATGGTAATCATCATGACCATTTGGTTGAAGAAGTGAGATGAACACTCATCCCCCTCCTTGAGCTTTTTTTTTTTCTTTAAAGGATTCAGTTGAGCTAGCAAGATCATGAAGATCCTCAAGTTCCAAGACAAATATCATTCTCCTCCATTGTAGTCTTTAGCATGCTTATAGCATTGAAAACTATTCTCACCCTTTTGATTAAGAGATAAAACCTTTTCTAGAGGAAAGGTCGGACTTAAGGCCTAAGCGGCTACCAGTAAAGTGGTGTTCAATATGGTATAGTAGGTGTGAGGAGGAAAAATCTCATGGGCAAGAGGGGATAGTCCACTTGGTTAGGGGTAGAAGCAATCCTAAACAGCACGATGCCCTCAAGGATTGGCCCACAATGGGTAGGTAGACTCTGGTTAGTTCTATGATCTACTAAGATTGTCTTCCCTTTGTCTTTTGTCAAGATATGAGCTTCCTAAGACTTAGGGGAGGATGACGTAACTTGATTTAGAGGATCCGTTTTAAATCTTAGTTCCTCTAGAGGGTGGTCATTTGTCCTGGGGAATGGGGGATAGTATCCCTCTTTTTTCCGGGGAGACTCCAATCCACTTCTCTTTGGACTCCTGAGCCCCACTAAAGAAGGTCTTATGAGAAGAATTATGTTCAGTGAGGCTGTGCGACCCAAACTTTTCAACCAGAGTTTCAAATTTTGGGATGGAGGAAATGCAAGGGCATTTTTCAATTATGTGTCTGGGGCCACCACAAAGAGCATAAACTTCATGCAGCCCCTTATATGTTAAGGGGATATTTAGACCATAGTTAGGTGTAGGGATCTCTAGAGTACGAAGAAGAGGTTCATTTACATCTATGTTGATATAAACTCAGCCAAAACAACTCTTTTGGTAAAGAAGGGTGTTGTGCTCCACTATAAAAACTTCTCCAACTTCTCTGAGGATACTACTGAGAGATTCCTGACTCCAAAATTCCCAAGGCTAATAGGAATGTGCCCATTAATCTATATGACCCATGGTCGCAGAGTAAGGATCAAAGTAGGGGACCCAAAGGGTGAGGACAAAATTAAGACCTTTGACAAACTAAGGGCGATTAAACTAGACATAGTTCTTGTCAGAAACAAAAGCAAACTGAAAAAGCACACACCCATCCCCCCAGCTCTATGTACTCAATCTGAATTTTAATATGCTTCCAATCAATTTTGGTTTTAGCAATAATGAGTACAAGCGGCTGAATCTCCCCCCACAATTTAGCTAGTAAGCATAGAGCTATGAGTTCATCCATGTACCTTAGTACATGGGGGTGGGATTCAGTGGTCCAAGCACCTCATAAGACTCAAAGACAGAGTGGCCTACAAGGCTCCCAAGGAGCAAGTGTTGGCTATTTAGTGTGAGAAGGATGCTACATTGGTACTGAGGGATGGTAAGGAGGATGGTTACCCTCCATAACAACTGGACAGTGTCAAAATAGCTTGAGTAGGGTGTCTGACCTGGGTGGAGTGGGCTGCAAATCTTGATCCATTGAATTTGGATGTGGATGTTAGGTTTTAAGGTGAGAAGTGGCAAGTAGGTTGTGGTTGAGAGGAGTGCTATCTTTGTCCAGGAGATTACTAGAATCAAAACTCAAATGGATCAGTTAAAAGGTGGATGAATGATGAAAATCATATGTGAGAAGAGTAGATTCCCATCCCTACATTTATAAACTAAATGGAGAAGCCACAAACAACATAAGAAAGTAAGAAACCAAGAACAATGATAAAAACCAGATACAATAAGGCCCAAGCAGGATGGAAATCCAATTTATCAAGACAGTAATACATTATTAAAACTAAAAAAGAAATCAAATTTTTGAACCATGTTTCTAACAAGGAATAGGAACCAAAACTTGGGAAGTAAGGAAAAAACGTGCCTTAGTAGCAACTGGGGGTAAAGGTAGCAGATTTACACACTTGAACGTGGGATCTAGTCAAGATGACAAGTGTGGTGGTAGGTTGCTCAGCTAGGAGATCAATTGGCTTTGTGAGTTGTGCAGATGGATGACAGAGATGGAAAATTGTGGCTTGGAGGGGGGCATGGGTGGGCTTATTATAGATCACATTATCAAAGAACCGATTAGTGAAACTGCAATCATTGCCGATCTGATTAGCGGATTTGTAAAACATCATGATAAGATCGTTTTTGCATGAATTAAAGTCCAACCAAGCAAATGAAACTTAGAAAAGAGAGGAAGAAAGATGTCTCAGAGGAAATTGGAGGTGCTTCGGTGGCTGGCTAGAGCGCAGATTTAATTACATGATGAGTAACAGGGTTAACGTCAAGTTCAACGGATTAAGCAGTTCCTTTATGATTAGGGTTGGGGTTTTAGAGGGTGCTCAAATGGGGAGGCAGGAGACCCTATCTCTCATGCATTTCTCTCCCTAGAGGGAAGGTTTGCATGATGTATTGCACGTCCTAACATGCCACAGTAGATTTGAGGCTAAAAATACAAAAAAAAAGAAAAAAGAAACTTCATATGTGGGCTTTTCAAGAGCAGCGAACAGTCTCAAATCAAAATCCAACTATTCCCGAGCCGTCGTCGCAAATTCCGGTGATACCCAGCTCGCTTCCGGCGCCGGCGATGAGTGCGGCGGAAGAACAAGATCCGTCGGCGGCGAATTCCCGGCGGCACGTATCCTGCATGCCTTGCTTCGACGCCCTTTGGTTTTGCTACTGTAGTCCCCTCTCTCTCTCTCTCTCTCTCTCATGCTCAATTGGAAACAAGTATTGCTGCCATTTGTTCACGAATCATGCTCTTATTGAACTTCATGTGGCTTCCGGTAGTCCAATTTTGGCGTGTTAATTCGACTTTTGCTAATTTTATGATAGTATGTTAACAAGCTTAGACATTTTTGACTGATCCGATTTTAAAGACATGGTATAGAGAAGACAGTTGGCGACTTTTCGAATTTCTTGTTTTTGAATTGACAATCTGAATTTTGGTCAATTAGCTGCGGATGGGAATAAATAGGACAAGTTTTCTTTTCTTTTGATTGGGTTATTCCCCCCCCCCCCCCTCCCTTCTCCCGGCGGTTGTCAATGGGATTTGCATCTAGTTTGACTAGTTTCTTCATGATTGGTCACTTGTTCGTGTTTGTATGCGATATATGATGCTTTGATGCTTAGTATCATAGGCTATGTTTGCAGTTTTTGAGTTGTGGTTATCAATTTCTATGATGGGAAGTTTGTTTGGCTTGCTGGAAATGTATTTGATTGAACCTCATGGGTTCAGTGAGTGTTTTGGGTTGTTAAATTGGAATGAAATTAGGTCATTGGCAATTTTGATTGTTGATACCTTGTCATTGTACCTGTGGCCTAGGGCTCCTTGTGAGACGACAATGGCACTATCCAGACAGTGGCATTGTTGCTCAATAGTTGTCAATTACGATTCATTAAGTATAAAAGTTGATGCCTTACTGTTTTGATGTCTTTCTAAAAACATGCCTTTTGCTGGTAAGTTTCTGAGTTTTCAGCACCAAATTTCGTGTGCTCGACTAAAATACGCCCAATTCATGAATCGAGTTTTCTAATGATACTTAAGTTCCGCTTCTTTTGTTGTTTCATTGTTGTTTTTGTGTGGGGTGGAGATTTTGAAGTATTCTAAATCCAAATGTAAACAGAAGTATTACTGTGGTAAGATAACCTAATGATTGTGACTCCAAAGATGATTTTGACAGAGGAGATTGGAGATTAACAATATGGGGAATGCTGCAATGATAATGGATGTTGAATACTGTTCAATAGATTTGCATGAATCACCCCCCCCCAAACAAAAAAAAAAGGAAAAAAGAGAGAAAACTTTGCCCATTGCCCCATTTTGCCTCTCGACTACCTGCAATTCTCCTGTATGATTATATTGCTATCTATTTGCTTTCTTGCAGCTCCAGTTCATCAGTTGCAGCAATATTATCGTCTTGGAGCTCTTGATAATTGTTCAAAAAAATGGAGTGACCTTTTGTACTGCTTGAATTTGAAAACAAAGTCGTCTTCTGAGGTTCAGGTATGCGTAACATCTGTTTGTCTGGTAGATTTAGTTATGAATCATATCTGTGCTAGCCTGACTGTCATAAATAATTACTAGCTTCTTGTTTATTGTCCGGTTCTCTTGGAAACCATCCTTCTCAGATTAAATGTTTAGGTTACACTCTCCACTAGGCTCCAGTTCCATAATTGGCATCAAATATTCCTCAGATTGGTCTATTTTATTATGCATTAGAGAGCCAACATAGCTGAATAATGAAAGAAAGGAAGATTGTGAACAGTGAGGACAAACTGGTGTACTGAGGGCTACAGGGTTTATCCTTTTTTTTGGGGGGGGGGGGGAATATGGATATCGAATTTATGATATTAAGTAACGGATTTCCACGATACTACAACATCTCGGCTACAACTGGATATGGTTTCTCTATTGCCAAAACTTTCATATGTTAATTTGGCTTCTTCACTATAACAGTGTGTTTTTTTCATTATAATTGCTGAAACTAAGCTTTGGCATAACATTGCTGGAGTCTAATTCAGATGTACAGGTTAGGTTACAGTGTTCAAGCATACACGTATACCTATGAATTCGACATCTTAATACTTCTCTGATTTTTTTCCTATCTCCTCGAATGACATATATAATAGTGCATTACTGCTTGGGGTGTTGCACCTGAACATGCGAATTTCCATGATACCCAACTCATTACTGTTATCTCTCGCCCAAACAATCTCACCAGATGCTTCTTCAGTTGCCTTAATTGCAATGATGTGTGTGGTGACAGGAGGGAAAACATCAAGATGAATTTACATTCATGCCTCAAGCTTATTAAAAGAGAATGCAATTGTAGAAGCTTAAAATAAGATTTATATTAAGTTTGTGATGGCTGCATACGCATACATAATGCCCATGTAAGTGGTGCACTTATGGATAATATCCATCACCCATCTGGGAGTAGGGTGTGGGTAAGGTAAAGGGTTAAATTGGGGAGACATGTACCTTATATGTACTCGACCATCTCCATGTCTTCATGCACAAACAATATGGCAAAAATGTTTTGAGCCATCTACTGCATTTATTAGAGCATTTAGCTCTACGCACTGGAGAGCTGTGAAAATGATTTCATTGAAAGCATTTATGCATAGCATCCCCTTCCTCTTTTCCAGAAGCTCTGGAAGGCATTGCATGGCTGCTAATTGCCTTACCAACATCAGAATCATTGTTCGGATTGCCCTTATTTCTATCACTTTCTCCATTTCATTTGCCTTTGGAGTTTGAAGGACATGATCTCAATTATGTTTGCAATTTGTTCAGTCAGGCACTGTAAATGTTGAATGTTTGGCTGAAGTTGGTATATAATATGGCTATCATTGTACGGTCTGTATAAAAATTAGGCAAGAGACAGCAGTAAGCTATTTTTGCCATGAATAGTGCATGATCTTATTGCTTGTTTGAAGGGCACTTTTTCATCGTTTCTCAGTTCTGAGAGGGCTGGGGGCTTTGTGGTCTAAATGTAGTGATGAGAATCTGAAAGTGCAGGGATTGATATGTATATGAAAGATGGTCTCAGCTACTTGATACAATCATTTAGTTAATTTTTCCACCCATCCAAACGATTTACTTCCGATGTTTGTGATCAACTGATCTTGATATGAAAAACAAGGAGAAAAGAGCCTTGAATTTCAGTTTTCTCTTCTTTCTTCATCCCTCTCACTTATTGGAGCACTCCCGCCCTTCGCCCGGTTGCTGAGGAAAATTTTAATTGGCTCATATTCCAATGAATGTTGTATGTTTAGCAGTCACAGCTTACTTTTTTCTTATTTAAGTGTGGCAGTTTCTGGTAGAACCAATGGAAGTGGCATGCCTATTTCTATTATAGAATCATCAAGAAGTGAAGATTCTTTCCACGAGGAATGTTCCTCTTGCAGTGCTGCCTATATGTTCTTGCTTTTGTTTTGCTATCTAAATTTTAAAGTTTAGGTGAAGTATACTTAATGAAATACAGAACTGACACTGACATAACTAAGCCCACTAATGAGCAACCTGTGTCCGTAGGATAGAATCTCAGTATGTATTGCCCTTTCATCAGAACCTTGTGTGGGTGAACTGGCAGCGGAGGAATTGATTAGTGCAATCTATGATGGAATCATTATTACAATACATGAAGCTGCTGTCTTTAAAAAACCTCTCTTTTTCAAGCGAGGTTTGACGTAGCTGGGCTTTTCAAAAAAGCCTACTATATATAATCAAAGTGTGCAAAGAGGCAGTGAGTATTATCTATGCAAGCTTTCTTCACCCCATCGTTTTTGCTTCCCATTTCTGCACAGCCAAAAGCCCAAGTGAGCAATGTAGAGTTTACCAGGAAGCTGCTTTTCAAGTTGAATATTTTAGATTGAAAGTTGATCTTCTAGTAACGTGGATGCTGGATCTGCTTTTTCATTACCCTTACAGTCTATATCAGCTCTTAAGTTATACTTCACTTCAAATTTCTCTCTGTTGGATTGCTCATACGAACCTTCTGTAAGGATGTTTTAATGTGATGAATGATTCATCTTTTTTTAATCCAAAAAATGTCATGAATGATTCTAGGAGTGGCAAAGCCAGCGCTCGAAAAACTTGAGAAAGTACTCTCTTCGCTTGTGCACCCTTTTCATGCAACAGTTGCACAGAGAATGTCAGCCTGCAATGCTGGTAATGGGATGTCTAAATACGTAACATGAATTCTGTATATCTTGTGTGCTCTCATAAGTGCAACTCAATATCCTTTGGAATCTTGCATCTATTTGCTTACAAATCTGGCTTATTAGTCAACTCCTTAAGACATTCATTTGCTTGGTTCACATCAGCTATGCATTCCTCCACAGATAAGGCTAAAATGTCAGCACCACTAAAATGGGTCAAATGATCCTTGCCACACTTTGGATTCTGGCTGTATTTAGGAACTGGGATTTTGCTTAAGGGTGGTGAGAGGATGCTACTCTTTGTATACCAGTTTCAATAATTCGTATTTAGAATTACCTTTTTGGGTGAAGTTTCAGTCTTTCTGATCTGCTCTTTGTAAACATTACCAGAGGTGAATTCCATAAAATATTTAGGTCAGAATTGTGTCAACTTAATCCCGCTTTCTCTACCCCCACCCAACCCCCTTGGGGAAAAAAAGGACAGAAAAAAAAGGGGCCAAGAAAAAAAGGATGGGAGAAAGAGGAAGAAATTAATGCAGAAGTGGAAAATAAGTAGCCTATAGATCTCATGCTGTTTCTACAGTGTAAAGTGTAAACCATGTGTTTGCATTGTCGTTCTGTCTATTGGTGCTTGCGTGCTCCTACAACTTCTTGGATATGAAGATGTGACACTTATCCTGATGCAAAGTACCAGTTCTTTCTATTGTAATTGTGCTATCGATTAGACAAACCTATCATAAATACCCTGATGATTATGCTTCTGCTTCTGTCTTCATTACTCTGTTAAGATATTCCATGCAGAGCTTGCAATTTTCCTGGTGCTTTACCTTTGCTTTTGATTAATTGAATGCAGGAAATTCTGGAAGCACGCGAGAAAACCAAACCCCATATTTGGTCTTTCAGGACACGTGAAGAATCAGCTGTTCAGTGGCAAAAATGGTACGAGCATCTAGATAAACCAGAGTAACTTCGCCCCCCAGAAATATCTCTTAGTTCTACAAATCTGATGAAAGTACCATAAAAGAATGCAAGTCGTGCAACTAAGAAAACTAGAGTGCAACAATTACAGTTCATCCTGGACATGACAAGGTTATAAAGCCCTGCTAGGAGTTCCACCCTTCATCCCTTCTGTAACACCACATTTTTTTATTTATGAACCAATTTTGGCCCATGTGAATTCATTGTCATGCATAGGATTGTAGCTTTGTGGCCACTGAGAAAATCCAATGCAGCTTCAAACTGTTTCTTTAATGGTTGTTTTAGCAGGTCAGTGAGGATAAAGCAGGGGTTGTATTTAGGAATGCTGAATGTGGAAAGGAGGACGTGGAATCTGGATTGGACTCTATTTGAATTTGCTTTTAGTGCTTTTTTGTTAGGGGGGACATGTGCTATTGTTGTTTGCTAAATAAAAACTTTCTACAGATAAAAGCTGTATCCATCAGCTATAACTTTCTAATTTGGCAATTAGTACGAGTCTTTGCACCAAAATCACTGATCTAAATGTAACTAATGCACCAACGTAAACCACCACCTAACCTTTGGTTTTCTTGTTGCTTTCGAATTATTTTGTCTCTTGGTTTCTTGCTGATTTATTTGTGTCTCAATTTCATTCCCTAACTAACATGCTACCAATGTTATACGCAGCTTCCCGGTGGCCTAGTGCATGTAGCTTGCTGTGCGCAAAAATATGACTAGAGATAAACACCGGTCATCTAATATCGTGAACAATGTCCATAGAAGTCCAAGATATTAGGAGATTGGTAAACTGGTAGTAATGGTCGCTCCTCGTTAGCTGAAGTCAGATATATTAGGGGACTCCGTAGTAGCAGTCTTAGCTTTGACATGTATCGTAAATCATGCCGAAGATGTACTAGCCTAATAGGTAGAGACTAGGGACTCCACATTTCACATCTTCAATTCCACTGAGGTTCAATTTTGGGGAAACACATGTTGCCTTTTTATGAGAATTTGTGTGTTGTTTTGATAGTGAAAGATCCTCCATTGTCGGACTACTATGGCCTATTAGTAAACTCGAAGATAGGGGCCCATTAGGTTCGGCATGCTTACCCATACAAAAAAATGTACTATAACTCATAAAGGTTATACTCAGGGCCTGTTCTTTTCGTGGGTCAATCCGTTTTTACCCACTTCAACATACTTCAACCCATTTCAACCTACTTCAACCCACTTGAAAAAAAAATACCAACTTCAACCCACTTCAACCTATTTCAACCTACTTCAACCCACTTCAACCAACTTCAACCCACTTCAACCCACCCCTTCATAATTTTAATAATTTGTAAAGTATCATGTGAGATTTAGAGTCTGTTGTTTTCGTGGGTAAATTAGGTAGGTAAAAGGGTGAATTAGGTTGAAGTTGGTTGAGGTGGGTTAAGGTAGGTTAAAGTTGGTATTTTTTTTTTGGAAGTGAGTTGAAATAGGTTGAAGTAGGCTGAAATGAGTTAATGTTGGTTGAATTTGGTATATTTTTTATGTGGTGGATTGAAATGGATGAAAATAATGAAAACGTCATTAATGTGTGATAATTTATGAAGTTATCCAAATTTTGTAAAATTTT
>JACYFF010031955.1:30987003-31016218 GCA_017589665.1 Selenicereus undatus
TGGATCACCAAATAAAATAATATTTTATAGACCCAACTACTACTATATTATTGGGTTGTAGACTTTTAAATGCTTAGTTGGCAAAAAAAAGAGAGAGAGAATGTGTGGGGGGCGGATCATGGCCATGAGCTGGACCGTGGGGCGAGCGAAGCGGATTACTGATGCATGGTATTGCTTGGACCGTGAGCCAAATTTTTGGCTCACGAACCTTGCATTGCAGATGCTCTTAGTGTCGAGCCCGTACAAGAGAACTGTCCTAACAGTTCCCCAAAAAGGATGATGAAAGTTGGAAAGACAGTGTCACTGCAGATTGGAAGCAAAGCAAGGATCGAACCCTACAACAAAACTTTAGTGTCGAGCCAATACTAGATTGAAGATTTAAGAAAAAATAAACACCTTATAAGTGTTAAATTTATCTGTTACAACAATAATCATTTCGGTTTTTTTTTTTTGAAGCTTGGGTAAGAAAAATGAGCTTAGAAGATGTTAAAGCATAAAACAAATTTCTAAATCTTCAACTATTTGTTTAAACTTTTGCTTGAGATGGTTCTTAAACATGGTATCAGACTTTTTTAAACCAAGAGGTCTCGAGTTCGAATCTCAATAGCCCCCATATTAATTTATTGCGCAAGGTAACCTTCGCAGCAGTGACGCCTGAAGCTCAAAGGACATTCACGTGAGATGGCGTGTTAGAGTTATAAACTTATTCCTGGATTTTCAACCATCAGGTTAAGCTTTTTGTTGAGTTAGTTCTTAAACATACGGGTTTACTCTCTAAGCCTAGCTGGACTTGGCAAACAAGCCATTCAATTCGGTTTTGGGTCGAGTAACTTCATTTCAGGTCGTATTTGGTTCAATCAGATTCGGTTCTGTTCTATTTTCGGGTCGGGTCATTTTCGGTTTGGCTTGATTTCAAGTAACTCGGTTTTTTGGTCTAATAAGCTTAGGTTGCAAATAAAAATAAATTCAGGGGGGAAATATCGGGTTAGGTCAATTTCAATTTTTGGTCAACTTCCGATTGTTCAGTTCAAGTGTCGATTTTCATATCAATTTAAATATAAAAATTTAAGAATACCAATAATAATTTGACAGTTGAAACACCTTTGGCACAACAGTTATCAAGACATTTCTTAAGCTCACAACATCAATGTCACTTGTACAAGTCCTACATACCCTAAAATTTATAAGAAGCCAATAAAGTCTCTTTAAGAGACATGCTTACCTTGTTGACTAGACCTTTATCAGACCTAGTTTGATTTATGAGTTTTTTTTTTTTACAATTTGATAATTAATTGGATCCATTCTTTACCAAGATTTTATGGATAATAACTTAGTCTAGTTGAGGGGGACAAAAAGAAAAATACCAATTTAGCCAGCATATTTTATTTGATGATGAGGAAAGGAAAAGATAAATTGGAGGGACACGAACCACCATCGCAAAATGGTAGAGCATGGGAAATGTCATTCAGGGCACCAATGGCATACACAACAAATACTTATACTCCTACCAAATTAAAAACAATAACACAACAAATATTTGAAATGGGGAGAAAATATGGCGGGTAATGAGAGATTGAAAGACTAGCGTTCCCGCCATTTGTACCCCATGATGTGAGCGACTTTAGGCACTCTATGGTGATGGGTCACCCTGAAATTTATTCTTTTAGCTAATTGCTTAACTCCCCCTTTTTTTTATTTCCATTTTTCTGCTAACTCGGACGATCCCCCGGCTTTCAACTCGTTCGCTCGGCCCCCCCGGTTCTTATCCTCGAATCCGGTCTACTCAAATTGTGTTCTGTGCTTTTTAGGATTGTCTAGTCAAATTTGTCACTCCCTACCTGCGGGGGGGGGGGGGTAAGTTAGAATAGTGTTCAGTTTAGTTGGGTTTGTGGATTTAGTATGATTTCATGAAAGTCTTTTACTTTCTTCAAATGAAGAATAAGGCACTGTTTTTTTGGTTGAAAAATTACAAATGCAAAATGAGTAGAAGTGCGAAGAGAGAAGGAGTGAATGAAAGTGGGTATGAGTGGTTTGTTATATGTGAGAGTGGGAAGAAGTAAGCAGGAGTGGGAATGAGTTGAATGAAATAGCAGAGTTGATGTAAGTTACATGTGTTTGTTTTTTATTGTAATCTTTTATTTGTCATAATAATTACCAATGATAAAAAAAAATTTAGACTGAAAAAAATATTTTTCTATGTTATCTCGGGTATGAAATATTATTTCGTGGCCGTTGTTACCCAAAAAAATTGTAATTTTTGTTATTCATAACACAAATTGCGGATGTATTTTTTTCATATGTTAACCGAATACAAATAACGAAAAAATACACATATGTTCAAACCCTGTTCTTTTCGCTGGTAAATCCAAATTTACCAACTTCAGCCTACATCAACTCGCTTCAACTCACTTCACGAACTTCAACAAAAAAAATGCAAACTTCAACCAACTTCAACCCACCTTCCATTCTTTTAACCAATTTCTATCTATCATATAAAAAAAATAAAAAAATCAGCCCACTTCAACTAATTTCAGCCTATTTAATCTACTTCAACCCACTTCAACCAAAAAATATCCACCTCAACCAAAAAATACCCACTTCAATACATTTCAATCCACTTCTATCAATCTTAACCAACTTCACCTATTTACCAATCAATATTTTCCAACGAAAAGAGCACACCCTCATTACACATAAAACAATCAACTACAATTTGTGTGCAGAACTTCCAATATTTTGTTAGTAACGTACACAGAAAAAAATATCTGCTCAAATTCAATCTACTTCAACCAACTTCAACTCACTTCAACAAAAAAATACCTACTTCTACAAATTTTAACCAACTTCTACCAATCTCAACCAACTTCACCCATTTAACAACTCGTATTTCCCATCGAGAAGAACAAAACCTCAGTACATGAGAAACAATCATTTGTAATTTGTATAAAGAACTTCCAATATTTTGTTATTAACACATACGGAAAAAAATATCCACTCAAAATATACTTACAATACATCTGCATTTCCTATCACGAATTACAAACAACGCGAAAAAAATTTACACATTCCTTCATTATGCCGGAAAAAACATCTACAATTTCTGTCATGAATTATGATGAAGGAAAAATAAATCTGTTACACATACAACAACAACCATCTACGCTTTGGTAACTTATAACAAATATTTCGTAACCAACGCAAAAAAAAACATTAAGCATCCTTTTCATATACAAAATCAAATAACAAATAACTAACATTGGCTTAACAATGCAGAAAAACAAATATTAATTCTTCAATATATATAACAAAAATTACGTCATCTACAATTTTCAGCACAACTAACAAATATTTTCATAACATTCGAAAAATATATAAAAATTTTTATAATTGTTATCAGCCAATTCGTATACACAATTATATAAATTATAAAAGTTTTCAAAATATGAAAACTAGTAGTTATATGTAGGAGTGGGAAGGAGTTGGTGAGAGTATGTGGAAGTGGGAATAAGTAGGAAGGAGTGGTATTTTTTCAAATTGTTGGAAGATGTGAGAAGGGGGAAGAAGTGGGTGGTAGTGGGAAAAAGAAGTAAGTAGACATGGAAAATAGTAGGATAAGTCTATTAAACCACGAAAAGAACATGGTTTAAATCTATTAATTAGAGGTCATACAATACTAATGGTTTGTACGATATTTAAATGATAATAAAATAAAAATAAATTGCGTGTTTAATAAAATCAATTTCCAGCATAATGATCATTCGACTTTATTTACTTGTCATTTTTTGATGTAACCTTTGAGAATGCGATCATTTTAAATTTACTGTCACTTTTCTCTGGAAAGAATTACCATGACATTCTAGTTTAAGCCATTTAGCATTTCTTTTTTACTTTTTCCAATGAAAGGTTAATTATTTATCATTATAAAAAAAAAAGGTGTCCAATAATGTTATCAATGCCGTCCAGATTATATTCCCTAAATAAAATAGGTTTTAAAATTTCTTTTTGTGATTTCAGATTTTATTCAGTAGGTCTAGAACGATATTTTTGTGAGTTTAGGTTTCATATTTCATTCTAATTTTCGAGTTTGACATCATTGTATTTAGATATTATCTAATTTAAAATAGAAAATCAAGATGTGGACTTGATTTTCTTTTGTTAATTTATCCATTGTGATTTTTAACTTTCGCTTTGTTTGTGGGCAGCAGTGTTTTTTCTTTCTTTTTTTTTTTTTTACTTTTCAATAAAATGATAGTGAAATAATTGTGTCGTAATTTTCGTATCTGACATCTAAAAATATGTAAATTGCGATGCTACATTATAGTTATTTTTGTTTTTTTATGAAAACTTTTGTAGTTCCATGTTTCTCTCTCAATTTTTTTATTCCTTGGATTTTATACTCAATATCCCATCTAGGTTTGTGCTACTCCATTTGTAAGTCTACAAGAATACGTGCTAGTTTCGATAGGTTTACAATTTTTGATGAAATTGCCGATGGATCGGCCCATTTGTCGATTAAATTTTGAATGGGATTAACCATGTCCAACTTATTATCCAACGGAATTTCCAACGACCCAATAATTTTTTTGACAATTAAATTTCCGACCATTTTTCCAATTGATTCCATCCGAATACCCGTCAGAAATGGCTTCCGACCGTTGAATTTTCAACGGGTTTTTCATCAGAAATTCTGTCGGAGTGTGTAGTAGTTGTAAATTTTTTTTGATAGAAAGTAGTCGTAAATTTTGTGCAATTATAATTCCTTAAGATTTTGTATACACACACCTTTTTTTCTTGCACAGCTTTGTATGGACATATGAACACTAGGCATGTAATGCCTGAACGTTCGAATTTAGCATATAAAATTTTGAAATTCAAATTTAAAATCTAAACTCTAATTATGTAAAATTTCAAATTTAGAGTTTTCTAGGCAAGAAATTCTCCAATGAAAAAAAAAATGAATTTAACAAATGAACTATTAGATCAGTCACTAATTTCGTCTGTAATATAACAAAATTTATGTTGTTATATTGTTCTCTAATAACAACAAATTCTAGTTCATTGAAATGCTATTAACATAATCATAAAAAGTTGTTGATAATTGAGACCACCTTTCATTGCGAATAATGGTACTCAATGTCTCATAATAAACTATTAATCAACATTTGTGTATAGGCACAAAATTATTTTTTATGCATCGTACTATGTAAACAGTAAAGACAATGTTTGATTTTACTAAAACGTCATGGAGTTGAAATGGTCGATTAATGAAAAAATTATACACACATAGTGTGTGTATTGGGATCTAAGGTACAAATATATGGTGGAATTAATTTAGATATTTGTGTCCATCTTAATAAGTTGTGGTATTCTGGCTTTCATAGAACCAAAAATGGAGTTGGCATTATGGTTGAGAAAGGGTTAGCGGAGCAAATTGTTAAGGTGAGGCATAAGAGTGATCACATTATGTCTATCAAATTAGTGACGGATTTAGAGATTATTAATATAGTATGTGTTTATGCATCTCATATAGGTCTGGGAGACGATGCTAAGAGGATATTTTACGAGGAGTTAGATGAGGTTATCCAAAGTATACTGCAGCCTAATAGACTTTTCATTGGGGGTGATTTTAATGGGTATATAGGAAGAGAAAGGGGTGTTTATGAGGCGATATGTGGAGGTTTCGGCCGTGGGGAAAGAAATAGTGGAAGGGTGTCTATTTTGGACTTGCGGTGGCATATGATCTGTCAATTGTTAATTCATGTTCCAAGAAAAGGAAGAGCACTTGGTGACGTCCAAGAGCGGCAACACTAGGAATCAAATTGATTTTTTTTAGGGCGAATTATAGTAGGGAGTGTAAAGATTGTAAAGTGATAACAAGTGAGTGCTTAATGACACAACACATGCTATTGGTCATGGATGTGGAGGTTAGGAGTTTAAAGAGGAAGAAGAGAAGGGTGGGAAATTGTAAAGTTAAATGGTGGAATCTAACTTGGAAGAATGCAACTAAGCTATCGAAAATTATCAAAATAAAAGTTAATTGGAAACCTATAGTGGATGCATACAAAATGTGAGGAGAGATGGCGGAATGTATTAACAGGTCGGCTAAAGAAGTTTTAGGAGTCTCTAGCGGGGGAAGTGGGGGATTGACAGGAGCTTGGTGGTAGAATGAGGATATGAAGGAGAAAATTAAAGCAAAATAAGAGGCTTATAAGACTTTAGTAAGTAGTGGCACAAAGGAGGAAACAGAAATAAATAAAGTGAGATATAAGATTGCGAAGAGGGAAGTTAAGAAAACAATCATAGTTGCAAAGAACAATGCTTACGAAAGGTTATATTAAAGACTAGATTCAAAGGAGGCTGAGAATGAGGCCTTTAAGCTTGCAAAGGCTACGAAAAGAAGAACAGCAGATCCAGAGAGTGTGAAGTGTGTTAAAGATGAAGATGGTCAAGTCTCGCTCAAGGACACCAAAGTTTGAGAATGATGGCAAAGCTATTTCTGTAAGCTCTTTAATGGGGTGAAGTTTGATGGCGCCCAAGACAGTGAGCAAAGGGGTCATGAGGAACTACAAAACTCTAGCCCTTGTCAACTTATCTTCAAAGAGGTGATTGGTAAGACATTAAAGTAGATGAAGGCTGGAAAGGATGGTATCTGAGTAGAAATTTAGAAGTATGTGGTTGAGGAGGGCCTTGTGTGGCTAACGAACCTTTTTAATATTATTTTTAAGACAACGAGATTCAGTACCGTTATCCCCCTTTACAAGAACAAATATGATATTTAAGATTGTAATAACTATAGAGACATAAAGTTGCTTATCCACATAATGAAGTTGTGGGAAAGGGTGATTGAGAAAGGGTTGAGGGAAGATATACGGATCCCGGATAACCAATTTGGTTTTATGCTAGGTAGATTGATTGTGGAGGCTATTCACCTCATACGTAGGCTTTTGCAGTTCTACAGGGATAAGAAAAAAGACCTCATATGGTTTTCATTCAATTAGAGAAAGCATGTGATAAAGTATCTAGGGAGGTCCTATATATGGAGATGCCTGGAAAAGAAGTCTTAAATTCGAGTTATTAAAAATATATACGATGGAGTAAGGCAAGAGTTAGGACCTTAGAGGGGGATTCTGATGACTTCCCTATAGAAATTGGTCTTCATCAAGAGTCAGCATTGAACCCTTTTATTTTTACTATGGCTATAGATGAGCTTATTAGAGGGATTCAGGATGAGGCATCATGGTGCATGATGTTTGCTGATGACATAGTTCTTATTGACGTGAATAAGGAAGGGGTTAACGAAAGATTAGAGCAGTGGAGAAACACCTCATAGTATTATTATTGTAATAAGGGATACTCCTTTCTTCTACCTCGTCACCACTACGAAGAACACCTTTGCCCTACAACCAATGGCTATGTAGCCGATGGATCCCTTCCATCAGATATTCCTCTTGCATTTTCTCCCTCTATCTTTTTGTGTCCGAAGTTAGAGCTCTAAGTTCTTACATTTGAGTGTTTAGTAGCCATTGTTGCGTGAGACAATTTTTGCAATTTTATGTGCAATAATTAAAGGAGATAACATTATTAAGAGGTAATGTAAACTTATACGTATGTATCACCATGCACGAAATATGACAAATAGTAATATTATTACAATGTTTATTCCTTTTCTTATTCGTATTTTCATTTCAAGTGCAAGATGCCCCTATATATGTATATATATATATATATATATATATATATATATATATATATATATATTCATATTAAAATTTGATAAGAACACTTTACTGGTAATGGGACAATTGGGGGAAGTCATGAGGAGGAAGGGCGGGCTCTAGAAGAACGGCAACAAGCATTGTGAAGGCCCTCTCTGGATTCATAACCATCGATGGTCACACGAATATTAAAGAGGTAGGTTGCAAGGGGTAAGGTTGCGTAAAAGGTGAAAATGTAATTTAGGTGATTATTTATAATAGAGTAGTTTTTTTAAAGGAAATTAAGCTATTTTATTTTTCTAAGTAGTTTTGTAACACTATGCTAAAAGTTTTTTAAAAAAATTATGATTTTTTAAGAGGTCTATGACATTAGGGTCCATTATTTGTCAGGATATCATTGTTTTAAATTCTTTTTAATGTTTTGACAAGTTTTAGCAAAATTCATCATCAAACCTTTTCTTAAATTTTTTTTTTGGGAGAATGTGTAACATTTAAGATTTTTTGGTGTTTGGAAGATTTTTGAAATTCTTACGTCCTTGAAATGTTTAATTATTTCATCATGTTCTAGAATATAAAATTTGAACATGCTTGTTCACTACGAAAATGTGTGCCTACTTGATAGAATTTTTGCTAAAAAATGGTCAAAAATATTCATCATTGGAAATAGTATTGGGTCTGTCGGAATTCCAGCAAAAAATGGGTTGATTTGTAAAAAATTCTCAACCCGTCGAAAATAGCACGTATTTTTGCAGTGTTTAAATTACTTCATGCTTTATCTATATCAATTTTTGTGACTTCGATAGACCTGACAAACAAGTTATTCAATTTGGGTTTTGATATGGTCATTTTCGATTCATATTGACTTCAGATTAGTTGGTTTTGTCCAATAAGTTTTTTTCTTACAAGGAAAAATAACTTTAGTGAAAATGTTCGGATTGTGTTCAGTTTGGTTTGGTTTGGATCATTTTCGGTTCTGGGTCAAGCTCAAACTAGCTATTTCAAATATTAATTTGGGTATGATTTCATGTCATTCGATTCAGATTATTTGTTTCGAGTCACTTTTATCATGTCTTGCCTTCAAATATTTTTTTTTTTTTAAAAACATAGAAAGAAAAGGATCTCGGGAGAAAAGGATGAAAAGTCAAAAGTAAAGCCATGGTAAAAGAGGGCGATCAAGTGAACCGGTTGTGATTCCACCGACTCAGTCCGGACCGGGATTGCCAGTGAGTTTTCCCGAGTCAACCAGGAAACTCAGATACGCAAATTTATTATGGTAGGAAATTATAAAAACCGTCCAAAAATCCAATTATTCTTTTTTCCAGAAAAAAAGAAATTAGGGCTAATTTCACACCAGAGCCCTTCTAGCGCTTCCACTTCACATCGTCTTTCTCTCTCTTCCCCCTCTCTTCCTGTCTCTTTCTCTCTCTATCTCTCTTTCTCGTGTTCACTAAGAATCCTCCAATGGCGGTTATGTGCATCTAGCTAACATGGTACGCCTTTTTTCTCTTCGGTATAACACGCTTCATCCTCACCCTAATGATGTATAAAGCGTGGGTTTTTCATTTCCTTTTTGTTTTGGGTTAGGTTTTGATTGAATCCTGATTCTTACATAGTATCACTCTTTTGCAGGGCCTTTTGGATCCGCAATGTTAGGTTTAATTTCGGTTGTCCATTGATTTTGACTTCTTTCGAAACCCTAGGCAGAATTAGGGCAAAAAATTTGATTCAAGAGGTCGATTTGTGTTTTGCATTAGAATTTGTTGATGGAAACTCCGGTTGTTAGATCGAGGGGTCGACCCAGGAAGAGAAAGAGAGAAGAAACTCAGATCGAGGGGGATAGTAAAGGGTATATAAAGGATGTGGTGGAGAATAAGAATGTTCCAGACGATGTACAAAATACTACTGGGAACTTCCGTAAACGTGGTCGACCCCCCAAGAAAAAACCGGTTGAGATCAAGGGACAGGCGATGGTGGGGCGTTATGTGTTGAAGGAATTTGACGGTAGTGGGATTTTCCTGGGGAAGATTGTTTCTTATGATACTGGGTTGTACAGGGTTGATTATGAGGATGGGGATTTTGAGGATTTGGATAGTGGTGAGTTGCGCGTGTATCTAATTGCAGATGAACGTGGACAGTTTGTGGGTGAGTTGTTAGAGAGGAAGATCAAATTGGATGAAAACTTAGCCAAAAGGACTAGTTTGAAGTACAAAGATAAGCCCAAAAAGGAAGAATTGGTGGGTGAGTTTGGGAAGGGGTATGTGGCAAAACCAATTGATAAGGCAGGTGAAGGAGATGCTGGAAATGTGCAGAGTGATATGGGCAATGTCGAGGTGCGTCCATTGGCTGAGCTTTCTAATGTTGAAGTTGAAGGTAGTGAAGTTGATGATGATGATGATGATGCTGATTCGTCTAGTGATTCATGCGAGTATGGGCAGGGTTGGGAGATGAGGTCTGAGACTGAGACCCCTGCTTTCCCCCCGCCGGAACTGCCTCCATCTTCTGGGACTATAGGAGTACCAGAGGAGTATGTTTCAAACCTTTTTTCGGTATATGGGTTTCTACGTTCATTTAGTGTTCGCCTGTTCTTGAGCCCTTTTACATTGGATGATCTTGTGGGTTGTCTCAATTGTACGGTTCCCAACACTCTATTGGATGCTATTCATGTTGCTCTCTTGCGGGCAATGAGACGACATCTGGAGACCTTAGCTTCTGATGGAACTGAGCTTGCATCAAAATGCCTCAGGTGAAGAACTCTCATTGTGCTGCTCATGTATTCACAGTTTAGTTTGGCTTCATTCTACTGCGGTCCCCCTGAAACTAATGTTGTTGTGTTTCAGTTCCATGGAGCCTCCTTTTTTCTTGTCATGTGTATTTTACTCATACTAATCAACATATTTGTTTTTTTAATTTTAACTACAGATGCACCGACTGGGGATTGCTTGATAACCTCACCTGGCCAGTTTACTTGGTTCATTATCTGATGGTGATGGGCCGTTTAAATGGTGATGATTGGAAAGGATTTTATATTGATGTCCTAGATAAGGATTATTGTACCTTGTCTGTGGGAACAAAATTGATGGTGCTACAAATCTTGTGTGATGATGCTCTAGATACTGAAGAGATAAGGGCAGAAATTGACATGCGTGAAGAATCTGAAGTTGGGGTAGATTCTGAAGGAATCACCATAGAACATGGGCCTCGAAAGGTGTATCCTAGATATCCTAAAAATTTTGCTGGTAAGGTCAGTGAAAATATGAACATAAATGCAGAAAGCAGTGGACAATTTACCTCACATTCGTTAACTGTGAAAGGCAATGATCTCAGTGGCAATGATGCTAATGTTGATGAGGATGGTAATGGAGACGAGTGCCGGTTGTGTGGAATGGATGGAGTGTTGCTCTGCTGTGATGGCTGCCCATCAGCTTACCATCCAAGATGTATCGGTGTAAGCAAATTATCTATACCTGAGGGGGAATGGTTTTGTCCTGAATGCACAATCAGCAGAATAGGTCCACCCCTTACTGTGGGGACATCTCTTAGAGGAGCTGCAGTTTTTGGTGTTGATTCGTATGCGCAGTTGTTTCTGGGTACTTGCAATCACTTGTTGGTGTACGTTTTTTTCTCCTTGCGGCTTGTCATTCCCTTTGATTTGTTTTCATTCTGTAGGAAGCCAAAAACTCAAAAAAAAGTGTGCTAATGAATATCTACACATTTAGAAGGTTGAAGAGCACAGAATCTGCATTGTGGCTATGATTTTAGAATACATCAATGTTGTGTGAGTAATTAATGTAGTATATACATGGTAAGATAAAATGAGAAAGGTGTAAGCTAGTCTCGATATATGCTAAAATGTGGGTGATGACTTCTATGGTTAAGATGGTAATCCAATGGAAGCTATGGACCTTGGCTTTAGATAGTGGTTCAGTTTGGTGGGATTGAGTTATAGCCAACTGTAGTACTGGAAATTTTCCCCTAGCGTTTTTCTTGTTTATGATTTATGATATAGTGTACATTATGCTTGATGTTATGTTACTAACAAATTTATGTAAATAAATTTCTGCTGCAGGCTTAAGGTCTCTGTAAAGGTATCACCTTTTGTTCGATACTACAATCGCAATGACATTCCAAAAGTTGTATCTGCATTGTGTTCATCTCCACACTATGCAGCTTCATACTTGGGCATCTGCTGGGGATTATTGAAGTATTGGGAACTGCCACAGGATGTATTACCACCACTTACAAATAATTATCTAAGTTTGGCTTTGATAAATAAAGATGCCAATGTGCTACCTGCTCAATTGCATCCTTTCGGCGAGAATAAAAGTGAGGAAGTTGTCATGGAGAACTGTTGCAGTAGTATAGGTGAAAGCATTGTGGATAATGAGTCAGTATCTGGCACTGTTAAGTTAGTCCTCATGCCTCATTCTGCTGACGTATCGTTTGGCGTGCCAATAAAAACTGGACCTACTGGTATGCCAAGGGAGGGTGGTGCTACAATGAATCAGAATTTGACCAGCAAGCCATCTGAGCATGCTAAGGTTCCTTGCTCAACACAAGGTTTGGTTGATAGATCGAGTGTGACAGGAATTGCTTCATACTCTTCTGGAATCAGCAGCTGCAATAGTGCAGGGCGCAGGAATGGTATCTGTTTGCCAGACAATATTTTTGCGCATGGAAAACAGGACTGCTATAGATTTGGTGGCAGGACTAACCAAAAGTCGAAGGATACTTGCCTATACATGGGATCTTTCTTCAAACCTCTTGCATATATAAATCAATATATGCATGGCGACTATGCAGCTTCTGCTGCTGCTAATTTTGCTGTTCTTTCATCCGATGAAAGTCGAGCCTCTGAGATTAATGCATCAGACCCCAGGAAAGTCATGTCTGCTAATGTTGGCCTACAAGGAAAAGCTTTCTCGTCTGTAGCTGTTCGCTTTTTCTGGCCTAGTACTGAAAAGAAACTTATTGAAGTTCCAAGAGAGCGTTGTAGTTGGTGTCTTCACTGCAAAGCTCCTATCAGCAGCAAGAAAGCTTGCTTACTAAATCAAGCTGCTTTGAATGCTACGAGAGCTGCTATGAAATTTGTTTTAGGCCTTCGGTTGGCGAAGAGTGTAGAGAGTGGTCTCTACGGCATTGCAGCATACACTTTGTATATGGAAGAAAGCCTGCATGGGTTGATACTTGGGCCATTTCAAAGTGCAAGTTATAGACAAGAATGGCGCAGAAAAGTGGAGCAAGCCTCAGATTGCTGTGATATGAAGTCTCTTCTGCTTGAAGTAAGTTGCATATTCTTCTTTTTGTATGATTTACTATGTACTCAATTTGATTGTTTCGTATTCAACCAGATAAATCCCAGGGGGGGGGGGCGCTGATCTCATGCCTAGAAGCACTTTTTGTTGGCCCTTCATTTTCAGAGTGTGGTCCTAATTTGAGGTCGTTAAAGATCTCTGCAAATTTATTTGATCTTTTGTTTATCACATATTGGCGGTAATGTACAGAATAGTACAAAGGGGAAGATACTTGTGTGTTTCATCGACAATGGAACTACTATGGATCCACTAGTTAGAAGCAGATTCTGACTAGCTGATAGATCTGAAACATACTTAAACTTTGCTTCATCTGAGGCTGCCGACGCATGTAGGAATTCTTGAGCGTTTTACATGCAAAATGAGGATCTTCATGTTTGAATGTTTTCTCTCTTTTTTTAATTTGAATGTTTGCTTGTTAATTGATGAATTTATGGGCTAACTATGAGATCTCTGCTATCTTGTTTTGTTCAATGCATTAGTGTCGCTTGCTCATGGGACCTTGCCTTTGGGCTTTTCTTTGTGCAGCTTGAAGAGAACCTCTGCACAATTGCCTTCTCATCAGAATGGACTAAGCTGGTAGATAATTGGATGGATGAACCTTCCGTGCCTCAGAATGCTTGCCCTACTGGAACTGCTCAGAAACGTGGTCCAGGAAGACGCAGGAAACATTTTGCTTCAACTGAAGCGACAGTTGAGGACTCTAGTGATGGTGCAAGTTATGTAAGCTGGTGGCGAGGTGGGAGACTTGCAAAGCTTGTATTCCAGAGAGGGACATTGCCTTGTTCAGTCCTTAGGAAAGCAGCTCGTCAAGGTAATACTGATACATAATCATTTGTCTGTCCCCCTCTGTGAAGGGCATAATGCTTCCTTTGTTAATCAGATTTTTCTGGTTGTCTCTGCTATTGTAGATAGAAGTTTCAGCGAGGTTCGTATAGCTATCTTTAGTGCTTCTGGAATTGTTGGTCAGTTGGAGCATGCTAGTGTCATATTGTGTTCAAGTACCCGTGGGTCACACATGGACACTTCGGTGACAAATAAAGGAATGTAGCATTAAGTATCAGACAAGGAGTGGCAAACTTTGTTGTATATTTTCCCTATAAAAGAAGATGGTTGCATTACGTAGCTGTTACTCTTGACTTAATTCTTACGGACCAAAATAAACTATTATGAATGTGTCTCAAACTTAGCCTACCATTTATGCCTGTAAAACACGGCCTACTTGTCTGCCTGAGATTAGTTCTAAGTGGGTGATTCCACATTTATGTACCGTTTTGAATACATCCAAATGTAAGGAGAACATTTCTGTGTACTGTGTAGCCATACTTCTAAAACCGAATTGATGACATTATGCTATATTCGTGCCCCAGAACTTTTGCTCTTTGGTACTTCGATCTGCACTGTGGAAGTCTCTCACTGATCATTTCTTTTATTTGCACCAAAATTCTACAAAAATGTTCTTTAGAAATGGGCCCATTGGCTGTTTGTGGGAATTGTATTACTTTCATGGGGTGATGATGAGGAAGAGGCTCAATTACATTCTAAATTGTTAAATTGGTGTAACATTGTTAGGTGGTTCAAGAAGGATTCCTGGGATTAGTTATGCTGATGGCCCTGGGGTACCCAAGCGAAGCAGGCAGTCCATTTGGAGAGCAGCTGTTGAAATGGCTAGGAATATGTCACAGCTTGCGCTGCAGGTAACCATCTTTTCTAGACTCTCCCTTGTAGTTCATCCACTTGGAAATCTACAGTTTAGTTTTATTGCAGACATCTTTCTTTGTTGATGCACAAGCTTGACAGGAATGGCGTTTTTTTATCAGGCGAGGTATCTGGATCACCATATAAAATGGAGCGATCTTGTTCGTCCAGAGCAAAATGTTCAGGACGCTAAAGGTCCAGAGACAGACTTGTTTGCTTTTAGAAATGCTCATATATGTGATAAGAAGGTTGTGGACAACAAGATTATTTATGGAGTCACTTTTGGACACCAGAAACATATTTCCTCTCGTCTTATGAAAAGTGCCATAGAGAAAGAAGAGATTCAAGATGGAAGGGATAAGTATTGGTTCTCAGAAACACGTGTCCCTTTATATTTGATCAAGGAGTATGAGGAGAAAACAGAGAAGAGTTGCATGCCATCTCTTGACAAACCTGTTCCTTTGTCCAAACTTCAGAAAAGACAATTGAAGGCGTCTCGTAAGGATATATTCCACTATCTTGCTCGTAAGAGAGATAATTTGTATACGTGCCTCTGTGCATCCTGTCAGCAGGATGTTTTGCTTGGGTACTCTGCTTTCTTTCAGATTCTTTCTTAAGGCTTTATGTATTTGTTTGCTTTAGCAATATCTGTATTGATTTATTTTTTGTTTTCTGTGTTGTTTTCAGTGTTGCTGTTAAGTGCAGTGCTTGTGAAGGTAAACTCAGTGCTGAGCCTTTCCTTGCTCTAAAGCTGAAAGTTGTTTGTTATTTGTTTCTTTTGCATTTCAGCACCTTATTCTTTGTTAATTGTTTATATTGTTCTTTTCCTTGATGAATTCTTTTATTGAAGAACAAACTTGTTGATACATATGTGCTGGCATTTAACATTGGTCACCAGTATCAGTACAGTAGGTATGAATTCTAGGATTTATGTTCACTACATTCTTTGGCTAGCCTGCAGTTACAGTTATGACTTGAAGGTGGGCGCCTGAGGGTGGGGTGTTCAGGTTGGATGTGCTACATGTTAGGGGAATTACTAGATTAGGCTTTTTTTCAATTTTTTGTTAGAGAACAGTCAATCCTATGATGCTCCAACTCAGCTAAATGGGTGCTGTACCCCGGTCGGCACAACCTGACTTGTACTCAGACACGGAATATGTGTCCGACACGCCCTTTTGCAACCGAACACAGTTAGGTAGAGTGCAGACAAAGACGAACACAGTTAGGAAGAAAGGGAAGTAGCAGGAGTGGAGGACATCTGCGCATACCTGAAGCCATCAAAGAAGATGAAGAGAAGAAAGTTCAGTCTTCTCATATGCGTCTCCCCTCCCCCCCCTCTGGTAAAAAAAGAAGTTTTATGTTGGTCTGCTGTGTATGGTTAAAAATGGTTCCAGTCTGTAGTGACGTTGACTGGCTCTCGGAATTAAACTGTGGCTAAATAGCGGGACATAAAATGGTTTCTTTTGGGGAAAATACAACGTGGAAGTATTGTTTACAGTTTACGTGATGAATCAAACAAGCAACGAAGGAGTCCTAAAATACAGAAATATTGGAGAGTACAGTGGGGACTGGATCCAGTATCAGACTAAAGAGGGGGGATTAGGAAAGAGGAAAACATATTTATGTATTGTATATTAGATTCTTAAAAGCTGCTAAGAGTACGTTTGTAAATTTGTGTTAGAAGATCCTTCTTTTTGGGTTGCTGAATCATTGAATGGCCGTTCACAAGGGTGGAGAGTTGGTTGCGTGTTGTCTGGTTAGCAGAGTTAATAGAAAGAGGGTATTGGTGTCCCAATTACTTCGCGTGCATCGACTTGACAGGTTCATTTGATGTTTGATTGGGGTTGAAGAGATTTGCATAAACCCTGAAGTTTTATATTGCGCTAATTTTAACGGGTCAGGTGCAAGCTTTGGTTCATCTTTTATATGATTTTTTTTTCCTTTTGGTTATTTTCATCACAGATTATTGTAGATTTATCATTTGTGTAACCAATTAGTTTGTAAGTATACGACTTGATTTGTTTTCAGGTTATTGTCACAACTCATGCACCACGAGTTCAACTGTCCTAACAAATGAGGATTTTGAGTTCATAACCACTTGCAAGCAATGTGCGCATGGTAAAGCTGTTACCCAAACCAACAGCACTGTTGAATCTCCAACAAGTCCTTTGGCCATGCAGGGGCAAGAATATCAAAACTCGGCGCCGGTTACAAAAAGTGTGAGGCTAAGAAGTACGATTCAGCAGTACCAGAATTCTGCAGTAGTTGCTAAAAGTCTCCGGACGAAAAGTAATAATCAACAGTCACCATCAGTTGGAGCTGTCGAGGCTGTTTCTGACAAGAAGCCTGTTTCTTCGGATTCTAATTCGAAAAAGAGCCTAAAAAAGGATCGGCAGTGTCACTGGGGTCTCATTTGGAAGAAGAAGAACACTGATGATGGATCTGATTTCCGGCTCAAGAATGTTCTTTTTGGGGGCAATCCAAGTGGTGGAAGTACATTGAGGCCATCTTGCTATTTGTGCCATAAGCCATATAATCATGATCTAATGTATATCCATTGTGAAACATGCCAAAGTAAGCTTGTGAAGTATTATCATTCTTTTGAACTTCCCTTGCAAGTAATATATGTTTATATGACAAGTACAGGTATAAATTATGTCTGTTGCATGTGCAGACTGGTACCACGCTGATGCTCTTCAGCTTGATGAATCAAAGCTCTCCAATCTTATCGGGTTTAAATGTTGCCGTTGTCGCAGAATAAAGTCACCAGTTTGTCCCTATGCTGACTCAAACCTCAAGAAAACAGAGGTGAAAAAGCTACGCATTAGGGGCCCAAAGGAAGAGGGAGTGGGAGCAAATTCTGTTTCAGTTTCCATTTCAGAACAAACCGAATCATCAGTACCTTCAACCCCAATGTCGCCCATGGAGGAAGATATCTATATTCCAGTGGATGATCCCTTGCTTTTTTCTGTCTCAGAAGCTGAACATTTGCCTGAGCCTAAAACAGAAGAAGATTTTGAATGGAATAACCCTCCTGGGCCACTCCCCCAAAAGCTTCCAGTCAGAAGGCATACTAAGAATGAGAAGGCTGATGAGGGATTTGCTTGGAATGACCCTTCTCTCGTTCAGTTACCTATGTCAATTGATGCAAAAAATGTTGACGACCCTCATGTCCAGTGGAATGTTTCAAATGGTGGTTTGGAAGATGGAACAATGTTTGACTATGACAATCTTAATTATGAGAGTGCAGAATACGAACCACAGACCTACTTCTCTTTTACAGAGTTGTTAGAGGCTGATGATGGTGAGCAGATGGGGGGAGTGGATGCTCCTGAAGCTGCTTGGCAGAATTTGCCGTGTGAAAATCCTCACAGTGGCTTCATGGAGCACTGCGAGATGGGTTCTTCCAATGAACACATGACAACAGCATCGTTACAACCCGTGACATATGCCCAATGTAGCATGTGTTCAGAAACAGCTCTACCTCCTGATCTTTGGTGCCATAATTGTGGGCTGCAAATTCACAGCCATTGTTCTCCCTGGGAAGGTGCTTCACAGGGGGAGGCCTGGAGTTGTGGCAACTGTAAGCAATGGCGATAAGGACCAAGTTGTACTTGAAGTATTTTTTTGTTTCGCTTACAGCTACCTCTGTGGTGAGGCACCAGTAGGCAGAGGTGAATTTGCAGATTTTCTGATTATAGCAGCGGGTATGCAACTGGAACTCTGGCTACAATAGGGCTGAAATCAACTCCAGATGGTACTGATTGATCTATCATGGTCGTGGAGAGAATTCTTGGCAAGTTTAGATTTTTCCCAAAAGCAGCCTGGCTGGTTGTTGCAGGAAGATGGTTATTGTACCATGGCATGCTGGAGGTGGAGAAAAAGGAAACTGGGGGAAGGGGGAGGGGGAAGGGGCGGGTTTGTTAGATGTTTTGCCTTGTGGTGGGAAATTGTAAATGGACAGTGGAGGCAATAGCGGTAGAGAAAAATTAGGTTAGGTTTTCTTTGTTAAGTTCTCACCTGATTGGGCCTTAGGAAATGCCCAATCATCGATTTATGCTCAAAAGATAAGCTTGTTTTGGTGTGCTTGTCTTGTTTGAGTTGCTTGTATAAAGGACATGGAAATTACAAGTATTTTTGCAATCGATGACTTGGATCCTTGGACAAAGCTAAATCGAAAATAATTTATTCCTTCTCGTCACCATTCGTATTTTTTACTGTTTTTTTGTAAATTCAAATGTGATGCCTGTGGCATGTACAAGGCAAGTTGGTCGTACTCGCACTGGAAAATTTATCCTGCAATTGATGTCTATCACCAAGAACTTCGTATAAAAAATCTCTTGTTTCATTGAACCCTTCACTGTTTACATCTCTATGCGCAAGCGACTTTGTGGATGCAAAGTGATAATGCATCAAGTTTGCAACACCAAAGAATTAGCCGCCCAAACAAAGCCTTCACAACGCCTGACAGTGGGACGCTCGTGAAAATTAAACCCAAAAAAAGAAAAAAAACTACAACACATATTAATTCAAGGGGATTGATACTTATTTTCTTTAAGCCAGGTCTCGGATTCGAGTCTTGTGAATAGAAAAAATTTGTGATTGGAGAGTTCTACCTCTTATTGGACCAATAGTAGCTTGAATCCAGTGATGTAGAATATCCAAGTCCACAAGAATATCATATATTGGGAGCGCATAATGCCAGGCATATGTGGCAAAGATTTTAAGCATTGCAAGTGGTGGTATTTTCGGACTAGGGAGGAAGATAACAAAAGTAAGATAAAAAAATAGGCTGAAAACTACCACATATGAGATCTTCAACACTATCAACTTGCTATATCTGTGTCTCTCCACTCAACTACCTTTCTTTGTCCGTTTCTTCCATGTTACTCTCCCTTCCGTACCACCAACCGAATTTGCTTCAGACACCAGACCCACTTCCGGAGAAAACACCATCTTAGGTACTTATCGCAAGTCTCCGCCTAAACCACAATACACTGGCCTAATTCCTTGTGCTTTATTCGCAATACTGGAAGGGCTAGAGCAACTACAACAACTGAATAGTGATTTTGAGAGCACCATAAACAATGAATCCAAACTCACAGAACAACAAACTAAGCATACAATTCCATGAGAAGGTACTTCATTGGAATTCTACTTCCTGTTCAATTTTGAATCTATAGAAATCCCTAGTTTGGAGTTTACGATCTGATTTTGCTCATTCTGTAATTTTTGTACTTAAATTGGATAATTACAGCATCCAAACTCCAAAAATATACAAATTTAGATGGTATTGGTTTATTCACAAAAATTGGTGACATTATGTATGGTCCATGGATTCAAAATGTGGCTGAACTACGGCAAAACGACCGCATTGAAAAGATTTTGGGGTTAGTCGAACCGCATTTTCATGCCGCGGTAGCCATGGTATGGAACATGAATGCCGTATTAGAGTGATTTTGCCGTATCCCTATTGGAACCGAAATCGCGACTGAAACCGCATTTTAAATCCTTGGTATGGACACAAACGTGATTGTTCACCTCAATTGGATCTTCCTCTTAGTATATATATTCTTCCTCGAATTGTAGCCTGCTATTTGTTAGAATAAACACAAACCTACTCTCTTCTCTATTTGCATGACCCAAATATTTACTGTTTTTCATTATTTAACTTAACTTTGTTCATTAACAGGATACCCCACTTTTCATCCCTCTCTTAAAAGTGTTCACTATTTGATTTGCGTGACTGAGTAGTGAATTTTCATGTTGTGTCCTAGATGTCTTGATATTATATATCTTGTATGGGAATTTGTAATCTTGAATTTGTTCATTGAGCAAAGAGGATTTATCTTACAGGACTTTTAGAGGTTATTCACTTATCTTCATGTTATAGACTTGTTCACGGTCATTGCTAATTTGTTTTTGATGTTTTTAGTCATATGACCTCTCAAGATTGTGCCCTGAAACTGTGATCTCTCAAGATTGTGCACTAAGACTATGATCTCTCAAATGAAAGGCATATGTTTCACACCTCTGACCTGCAGAATGTTCACCAAATGTGTTAGAAAAATGCGAGAGGGAGCCGGGAGAAAGCATGAAAGGAAACCGCACAACTAAAACACTTCAGTGACTGCACAATAAGTCAGTAAGCATGGAAAATCAAAAGCAAAAAGACATCTTTATGATTCAGAATCTCCCCATTTGTTCTGCATATGGACAAATATTGGAGTGTCATTTCAGAATGTTGGTTTGTCAACCATCGTTTCACCAGAAGCCTGCGCTCAAACATTTTGCCTGCTTATATTAGTTTGGACTATGACACATACGATCTTAACTCATCTTGAGGTGCAGCAACTATTTTCAAGAGGGAAAAGCACAGGGAAATCAGAAGTAAAGATGAATACAAAGCATGTAGCCATAGTTAGCAACTGAAGGGGGTCATACAGATGAGGAGGTCAGCTGGATGAGCTGGAGAAGACCTAAAGCCCTTCAAACAACAATCTATGGTCTTGAGTAGTTTTGATATGACAGAGAATAGAAAAAGATACAAAGAATAATCAGTTTTCCAATCGAATTTAAATTGTGAACTAACTCGATAAGTTGTTTTTCGGGGGTCTACTACAACACCACCACCTCCTGGGTCCTATTTCTGTGGGGCCTGGGGAGATCCAACTGTAGGCAACCTTACCTCTACTGGCATTCCTACCCGTAGAGAGGCTGATTCCAAGAGACCCACAAAATAAGAATTGTGGCAGTAAATCCATAATCTCTTTGCTGTAGACCTTGAACCTGCCATGGCAAAATCTTTCTCCTTCTCTCCCCTTCCAACCAAAAACGGAGAGGGGGGGGGGGGCGGGGGGGGTGGGGCGGAGGGGAGAATAGGACACGATAGACACTCTACTCAGGGAGATGCCAAGGGTTAAAATCCCATACCAATGCAAGATTGGGCCCCTTCTCCATGCAAGGCTTACTACCTTCTTACCCTTGGCAATTGGCCTCCCACATTCCAACGCCTGATGGCAAGCAGCAACTTACTTGCAAACCCATCAAATAGTTGTAAAATCAGGGACACCATTCTCTATCATCAAGTCCATCACAACACCACCACTAGATGAACAGGGCTTGGGAAAATTCAGATGAAGACAACTTTATCCCACCCTGTATCATACTTATGAAGCACATGCTTCTAAGATCCACATAAGAGTATTTATATAAAAAAGAAATATGTGACAAATACACGTCAGAGAAAAAATATATACATTGTATTTGGAGCATGTATTGCCGTGTGTATGTAAGAATTTTCCACTGGCAGAAACACTGATTTCATGGGGCCCCACAAAAAACCTTTTGTTGAACTTTTTAAAAAAAATAAAAAACAAAACCTTTAGAAAGCAAATTACTAAAGTAGTAATGGAAGGAATAAGACGACAGAAGTACATCAAGTAGGCAAAACCGATAACTACTATACATCAAGCAGGCAAGCCACTTAGTATCTCAAAATCTCAGGGCACACAGCCGTGCATAATTTATGGGCTCAGGGCGCATGACCGTGTAAAAGTGCACAGCCATCCGTGCAACTCTGTGGGAGCTTTCTGCTTCAGGTGCACGGCCATGCAACTTTGCAAGATTCCTTGGTCTTCCTGCCAACTTCTCGGACATCTTCTTTGTTCAAAACTTCACTCCTCGCTCATATACCTTCCAATTATGAACAAAATACCTAGAAAAGGAAAATTAGTCCAAACAAGATGATTACGAGCAAAGGATCCTAAATAAATTAAGGAGATATGTAGAAGAAGGCGACGAAATTAAGGGGCCAAAAATAGCAAAATTAGAGGTTTATCGTCAAACCACATCTAAGGTTTGAACATGCCAATCCCTATTAGGGGATTACCTTGCAGCAGAAACCGACCTTATTTCTGACTTTTTCTGAACAAAAAATAACTGAAAGCAATATTGTGAATCGAAAGAGCTGAGTCGAACTTGAAAGTTCAGTTCAGCGCATAGCAAATTTCATGCTACATATGCTATCTAGGTATCTTACCTAAAGTCTATTTTCCCTAACCTTCCCCTTGTGTTGGAGTATAGCAAACCCTAGGAAATAAACCATTGATGAAAAAACCATGACAGCAATCTACAACTGTAAATAAATATAGGAGATGGTCTTAAGTCTGAAGTTGCAGTCAAATGTAGTGAGGACTATATGCATAAGCCCCTGCAAGTCAAGCGTCAAGAAGGAAAGAAAATTCTGCAAGGGAAAAAGTTTACACATTCGCACTGTTCCTGAAACTTCCAAACTGCTCCTGAAAGGGATCAGTGCTGAGGGAAAAATTCTTCAGCAGTTATTTGCTGCCACAACTTGCTTAGGATAGCATGAATGCAGAGCTTACCCATCACCTTTGGATTGCCAAACATGAATTCAGCAATTTATGATCATCCAAGCTACTACTAGATGACTGGTAGATCTGTTGGGTTGTTGGGCTTCGTGGCCCAAAATCAAAGGCGGTTAGGGTTTGTCTTGAAGCGCAGTTTCTCCTGACGGCTAGGGTTTGTCTCTAAGGGTAAAACCATGGTTTTCTAGACCCTATAAAAGGGGGCCATGCATAGGATCTAAAATCACTCCAGAATCACTCCTGAATCCCTAAACACATTGAGAGGTAGAGAATTGTGAGAAAGATTACAAAAGAGGTTGTAATTCTGCTGTTGGATCAAATCACTTGTTGTGATTGTGATCGTTTTGTATTCTCCCTACTCATATAGTGGGTTGATTGTGCTCGTCGCTGTCCATGGTTTTTTCCCGCATTGGGTTTCCACGTAAATCTTGTGTGTCGTTGTTTTGTTCTTGTTATCTTTCTTTAAGTTTCTGAATATCTGTTTCATCCTATTGTTTCCGCTATTAGTTTGCTCTAATTTCCTAACAAGTGGTATCAGAGCTTTGGTTGAGGATGTCTTCAATTGTGAAGGTTGATATTCAGAAATTTGATGGGGAGATTAGTTTTAATATCTGGAAGGTGCAGATGAGAGCATTTCTCATCCAGCATGGGTTGTGGAAGGTTCTGCAAGGACCTCACGTGAAACTCGAGAAGATGACTGACAAACAATGGACAATAGACCAAAAGAACAGGCATGGATCGCTGACAGACGAGGAATGGAAAGAATTGGAGTTGAAGGCGGTTTCAGCCATTCAGTTGTGCCTAGCACCACGTGTCCTGCGAGAGGTGCTCGATAAGGCAACTCTAATGGATCTGTGGACTCGGCTGGAGGAACTCTAGATGACGAAGAGTCTAGCCAACAAGATCCGTTTGAAGGAAAGGTTGTACACGTTTCGTATGGCTGAAGGTACCCCTGTTCAAAAACATTTGAATGAATTTAATTCTATTCTGGCTGATTTGGAGAGTCTGGATGTAAAGATTGAGGATGAGGATAAAGCTATTCTGCTTGTTGTGTCTCTACCCCCTTCTTATAAACACTTTAAGGAGATTATGCTATATAGTAATTCTGATATTATATCTTTTGAGGATGTCAAGTCTAATATGCTGTCTAAGGAGAAATTTGACCATAATATCCATGCTGATCCGGCTGAGGGATTAGTTGTTAGGGGTAGAACTGAGCTAAGGGGAACGGTAATAAGAAAAAGAACCGATCTAAGTCTAAGAATCCTAATTCCAATAAGACCAGCAATTACTGTGATAAATTGGGTCATATTCAGGCTAACTACTAGAAACTAAAGAAAAAGAAAGGGAAAGAGAAAAAGGAGAAAACTGCTACAGCTGATTGTGTAGTAGAGTCAGAGTCTGATGGTAATGTATTGCTTGCTACCATATCTTTGGCCACCACCTCTGAAAAGGGTTTAGGTGATGATTGGGTTTTAGATTTTGGTTGTACGTATCACATGTATCCTCGTAGGGACTGGTTTGTCACTTTTGAGCCTGTTGATACTGGAGTTGTACTTATGGGCAATGATGCTGAGTGCAAAGTTGCAGGAATAGGTACTGTACAGGTTAAAACCCATGATGGCATAGTTAGAACTTTGTCTAAGGTTCGTCACATACCTGATATGACTCGTTGTTTAATCTCCTTGGGTACTCTTAAGACTAATGGTTGCAGGATTGTTATAGAGAATGGTGTCCTAAAAGTAACAAAGGGAGCCATGGTGGTAATGAAGGGACTGCGGTAGGGCAGTCTCTACATCCTACAAGGAACTACAGTTACAAGAGTAGCTGCAGTTGGTACAGCATCAGCAAATGCTAATGATACAAGGTTATGACACATGAGATTGGGCTATATGAGTGAGAAAGGGATGACCATTCTAAGTAAGAAAGGTTGTCTGGGTAGTGCTGGTACGGGTAAGCTTGATTTTTGTGATCACTGTGTTTTTGGGAAACAGAAAAGGGTGAGTTTCTCTAAAGCGAAGCATCGTACTCAGGGGATCCTTGACTACATTCATTCTGATCTGTGGAGTCCTTCAAAGGTTCCTTCTCTTGGGGGTAAGCACTACATGCTAACTTTTGTTGATGATTTCTCATGTAAAGTTTGGGTTTACTTCTAGAGACAGAAAAATGAGACATTCTCCATGTTCAAGAAGTTCAAGGCTTTGGTTGAGAACCAGACTGGGAGAAAGATCAAGAAACTTAGGACTGACAATGGTCTTGAGTTCGTTGAGTAAGAGTTTGAAGAGTTCTGCATGATGAATGACATAGCTAGGCACAAGACTTTGGTTGGTAAACCACAACAAAATGGGATTGCAGAACGAATCAACAGGATTCTACTGGAGAAAGCTCGATGTATGCTTTCAAATGTCGGGCTTTGGGATCGCAAAAATTTTTGGGCAGAGGCTATTTCTACAGCCTGCTACTTGGTGAATCGTTCACCACACACCTCCATTGATTTTCAGATTCCAGAAGAAGTATGGTCAGGTAATCCTATTGATTATTCTAGTTTGAGAATATTTGGATGTCCTGTGTATGCCCATGTGAATAATGGGAGGTTAGCCCCTAGGGCTGTCAAGTGCATGTTTCTTGGATATGCATCTAAGTCTAAAGGATACCGCATGTGGTGTCCTGAGTCTAAGAAAGTCATTCAGAGTAGGGATGTCATTTTCAATGAGACTGCTATGTTATCTTCTGCGAAGGATTTTGTTGTTTCTTCTACTGGTATAGGTGATTAGGAGGATACCAGTATGGAGATAGAAGTGGAGACCGTTGCAGTTCAAGGTGGAGCTACTAATCACCCCAACAAGGAGGCCCAGGGTACTGAACCTGGCACTATCAGTTCTAATCAGCCTCAGGTGGAGGTTGTTCACTTTATAGCTCGTGATCGTTCTCGAAGGGAGATCAGGAGACCTGCTCACTACAATGACAATGAGGGACTGATAGCATATGCACTTTCATTTACAGAGGAGGTGCCTGAAGGTGTGGAACCTTCTACCTATACTGAAGCAATCTCGTGCCCAAATTCATCTAATTGGATCCTAGCTATGCAAGAGGAAATGGAGAGTTTACAAAAGAATCTAACTTGGGAATTATGTGAGCTACCTAAAGGCCGGAGAGCCTTAATTGCCAAATGGATCTACAAGAAAAAGGAAGGTATTCCTGGAGTTGAAGATGCAAGGTGGAAAGCGAGTCTGGTTGCTCGTGGTTGTAATCAGAAAGAAGGTGCTATCTTTTAGAAAGCATCGCTTCAGTCAATTGCAGCTCTATCTACTATAGAGGTTGAGTATGTTGCTGCTACTGAAGGAGTGAAGGAGGCTACTTGGTTGAGGGGCCTCGTTACTGAGCTTGGAGTTCCACAGGCTGCCACTGTGGTGTTTTCTGATAGTCAGAGTGCTATCCACCTGACTAAGAATGATGCCTACCATTCGAAGACCGAACACATCAGTGTCAAGTACCACTATGTCAGAGATACAGTTGCTGTAGGGGAAATAGTGGTAAGGAAGGTTCATACTTCGGAAAATGTTGCAGATATGTTAACCAAGCCTCTACCTATAGCTAAGTTTGAGCATTGCTTGGACTTAGTTGGCATTCATAGTATCTAAGCGCCCTTCGGGGCATTGCCCCTTTGAGGGGGCCATCACCCTTCGGGGTGCTATGACGGTGTTACAGAGTTGGTGATTAGAGATTTTGGTCCAAGGTGGAGATTGTTGGGTTGTTGGGCTTCGTGGCCCAAAATCAAAGGCGGCTAGGGTTTGTCTTGAAGTGCAGTTTCTCCTGGCAGCTAGGGTTTGTCTCTAAGGGTAAAACCCTGGTTTTCTAGTCCCTATAAAAGAGGGCCATGCCTAGGATCTAAAATCACTCTAGAATCGCTCCTGAATCCCTAAACACATTGAGAGGTAGAGAATTGTGCGAGAGATTACAAGAGATGTTGTAATTCTGCTATTGGATCAAATCACTTGTTGTGATTGTGATTGTTTTGTATTCTCCCTACTCATATCGTGGATTGATTGTGCTCGTCGCCGTCCGTGATTTTTTCCCGCATTGGATTTCCACGTAAATCTTGTGTGTCGTCGTTTTGTTCTTGTTATCTTTCTTTAAGTTTCTGAATATCTGTTTCATCCTATTGCTTCCGCTATTAGTTTGCTCTAATTTCTTAACAAGATCAATATAGAAGTACCATGGAGCCTGCAAACTTGAAGGAGGAGTCAAGAACAGAAACACTGCACTTGGACTTGAATTCACAACCTCAAGGGGAGGTTGCCTACCTAACAACCGTACCAAAAAAGAAAATTTAACATGAATCATATTCAATATCTACATAATGAGATGATGATTATTTGGGAAGGAATAATCTCAAGCACAAATGGCAGCTCCGTCTTCAGATAGGAAGGAGGCAATATTATCACTTGATCTGAATCAAGAGGAGCAGTATTCTTTTTCCCATAGAAAAGGATCATGCGACTTTGAAATTAAGCAGAATAACATTAAGTGCAAGGGTAATGAATTACATAAATCATTTATTTCTGGAAGTTCAACTAACACAACCAAAATGATGCTACTGACTATTCAAAGTTTAGCATTACGCAAAACAACAAACAGTGAACACTATTCATCCTGCATTTTACCCAAGAGGGAGAACGAGGAAACAGGAAAAACAATTCATAAAATAATCCTACTTGCTGATATTCCATTGCAGTTCACTCAAATCTGTAAGCTTGAAGTAAGACGTTATGATATAGATGCACATGGAGGACTCCAGCACAGAAACCTGACAGTAGAGAGCCTTATCAAAGTAGACAGAAGTGAATAAATGTACATCATCATCTATACGACTATAACCCCAACCCAAAAAAAGAAAAAAAACTCTTTTGGGAGGAATGAAGGAAAGATGAACAAAGGAAAATTCATTGAAAAACCTCAGGGAAGTGGCATACCAACGATAAGGTAAGGGACTTGAAAGCTTCATTGTGCCCAATGATATCATTGCATACAATATTCATAGCTAGCCATAAGAAATCATGATTCTTGCTGAGCAAGGGACTTGAAAGCTTCATTGTGCCCAATGATATCATTGCAATATTCATAGCTGGCCATAAGAAATCATGATTCTTGCTGAGCAAGCATGACATCTACCAACCCTACATGATAAGATAAATGGTTTGCTCATGTGAGCCATACGTCATTAGTATGAAAATAAGTTATCCCACATCATTGCATACAATATTCACATCTACTAGCAGACATGACCTTGCCAATATGGATATTATGGGATGAGGTATCTCGGACTTTAGATTGTCAAGAAAGAATTCAAGCGGGAAAGCCCACTTTAATTATGCACAGGTATAAAGTACGAGTTCCATAACATAGTATAATATTTTCTTTCTTTCTTTTTTAATCATATACAGGTACAAAGCACCAGTTTTTCACCATTGTATGATATTTTCGTTCTTTGTTTTTGTTTTAACAATAAATCTAACAAATGCTACTATTTCTTCTCTCTTCTGTCTTTTGCTATTTTTAGATGAAGCATTTGCTTTACCACTTATGGCCTCTCAACTCTGCAACTAACTCCTAGGGGTTGCCTTACGCAGGAAAATTGGAAATAACCTATTTATAGTGGTACATTAGGACCTAAATCGATGTTTGTGGATTGCTGGTTGATATATAGGAGGGCAGCACAAGGACAACTGAAACCACAAAACACAAAGCAGAGCCACTATAGAAAACAGTAACTATCATAAGGATAGGCTTCAAACAATGTTCATACAAATTTGCATACAAATTTTGTAAGTGTGCACACACATTACACACATACATGTCCATTTGTACTTGCTTAGCTCACATGTACACATGTAAACAACAACAATGCCAAACCGTTGATATACTATTCTTTGGAGGACAAGGGAAGAATCATATATGAGAAAAAGCAAATGTACAAGAGAAAAGTCTCTAAGACCACTAATAAACAAATCTTAGAAGGAAAAGAACAGAAAATCAAACACAAAAAGTAGGATAACACTACTCTATAAGAGAAAGATATGGACGAAGAACAATACTACTCTAT
>JACYFF010031955.1:31016228-31034397 GCA_017589665.1 Selenicereus undatus
AGAAAGATATGGACGAAGAACAATACTACTCTATAAGAACAATACTACTCTATAAGAGAAACATCAAATGTATAAGAGAAGAGTTTCTAAGACCACTACTAAAAAAATCTTAGAAGGAAACGAATAGAAGATCAAACACAAAAAACAGGACAATACTACTCTATAAGAGAAAGATATGGACGAAGAACAATACTACTCCATAAGAACAATATACTCTACAAGAGAAAGATCAAACACACACATACAAAATAAAAAGAACAATACTACTCTGTTCACAAATGCAAATCATGTCTTTCTAGAGAAGCGATGGGACAAAGAAAGCTGCTTTTAAAAGTTCTCTCATCTTTCTCTGCGTATTTCACACCCGTCCACCACTAACCTTCCCACTAGTTTCCTCTCCCAGACATCCACGATCGTGCACCACCCATTCACTCTCCTTAAACCCTAGCCATTGTCTCCCAACCTCCAATCATCTTGCTTTGACAAAAACCATCCTAAATTTCCCTACACATGCACCTCTCACCCTAAATTTCCCTTATGCACTCTCTCACTATCTCTTTAAAAGCCTTTCTCTCAATTCCCTGCCACTTTACCCGCTTGTACAACCATCCATGCCATTGTTAGGCTTGCTGCTCGCAATACCTTAAACTAGTACTATCCCTCTGATCCCCAACTCATTTCTCAAATAATATCTCTTTCCACCCCCCAAATTTCTCGATCTATGATGCCCTACTCATACGTTAAATTCAGTAAGCCCAATTGATAGTGAAGCCTAGAGGAGGAGCTTTTCTCACGTTAAGCAAGGGACATCTCTCACCCATAGGTTGTTAAGTCAGTCATGGATGAAGACAAGGGAGGGAAATTAGTGACAGAGAGAGAGAGAGAGATGCCAGAAGATGTAATTGCATATCTCTCGATCTGTGTTTGCAATACAATGGCTCAGGCTTATATACCTTGCATGTGTCCTTATTACGTCAATACAAACCTACAAAAATGTCTATAACAAACCTCTTTATTTCATGTGTCCAACTCAGCATCTATAACTACCTCAAGTCTTAGCTTTATCCAAGCTATCATAGCTTCTTCACCTCTTACACTACCCCTCAAGTTAGGGTTGGAAAATGTCAAGAACCCCCAACTTGCCAAGGAGAGTTGTTTGCTGGGCAACTGTCAAGACTTTGGTGAATACATCAGCCAGTTGGAACTTGGTTAGAACATAAGATGGCTTGATAATTTCTACCAAAATTTTCTCACGAATGAAGCGACAATCCACTTCAATGTGTTTAGTTCTTTCATTAAAAACATAATTATGAGCAATGTGTAAAGCAGCTTTGTTGTCACAGTGCATACTTCCTGGCTTTAAATAAAAGAATCCCAGATCTTTCAACAAAGAGAGCAACCAGATGACCTCACAAGTAGTAAAGGCAATTGCTCTATACTAAGCTTCAGCTGAGGATTGGCCACCACTGACTGCTTTTTAGTCCTCCAAGAATTAGGAGATGAACCAAACAAAAAACAATACCCAGGGGTAGACTTTCTACCCAGAGTACAACCAGCCCAATCACTGTCAGCTGTAAGATTGGGCTGAGAATCTCAGGCCATAAGTATGCCTTGACCTGGGGCTTTCAATAGATACCTAGGAACATGCAATGCAGTCTGCATATGAACAGTGGTTGGGCGTTGCATAAATTGACTCAGAACTTGCACAGTATAACACAACTCTGGTCTGGTAATGGTCCAATAAATGAGCTTGCCAATCAAACTTCTATACTGATCTGGTTCAGATAGACAAGAGCCATCAGAGGCTAATTTCTAGTGTGCTTCCATGGGCAGGTTGAAAGGCTTGGCATTTTGGTCTCACGCAGAAGATCCAACATATATTTCCTTTGAGAGAGGAAGATACCTTTGCCAGATCTGGCAAATTCAATGCCGAGAAGGTACCTAAGCTCACCTAGGTCTTTCATGTGAAAAACAGAAGAAGTAGCTCCTTCAATTGGTTAATATGATTAAGGTTGCTACCTGTAATCAACATATCATCAACATACATCCAAACAGTAGTGAACCCTTGATTGTCTTTCTTGGTGAATAAACTGTGATCAGCCTTGGACTGTATAAATCCAAATGATAGCAACTTAGAGGATAACTTGGAAAACCATTGTCGAGGAGTTTGCTTTAGGCTTTATAGAGACTTCTTGAGTTTACAAACTAGGTGTTTAGAAGAAGCTTTAGCCAAGGTAGTTAGAGAAATAGACTCCCCTGACGTGTACAACCTTTTGGTAAGGTCATGTACACCTTTTCATGCAAATTACCATGAAGAAAAGTATTGGTTACATGCATTTGGCATATGTACCAGTCTTGTTGGGCTACAACAACTAAGAGTGTTCTTACTATTGTTATTTTTGCCACAGGAGCAAAGGTCTTATCATAATCAATCCCCTTTGTTTGGCTACAACCTTAAATATCCAACCTTGCCTTAGTTTCATTCCTCTACAATGCTTGTAATTCAATGTTTATGGTAGTACACCATGCAACATCTGTGACTACCTGACTGAAGGTTTGTAGATCCTATTCTTGATCTAGAACATAGATAAATGCCTAATAGTTTGAACTGAGCTTGCTATATTCTACACAATTAGCCATGGCATATTGAAACTGGCTATGATTTGTTGAGGGTATTGTCTTAACAGTTCCAGTAACATAATCCCCTAGCCATTTAGGCCTGGAGACTGATCTGGTGGATCTTCTTGCAGGCGGTACAGGTGTCTCATGTGCACTTGTGGAAGGCTCAGTAGGCATAGTGTGTAGTGTTGAGGATTGCTCAGTAGAGGGACCAATGGGAATATCATCAAACCAGGATTGAGGTGGCATATAAATAGGAGTAGGTTAGACATATTTGGAATAATCAGTTGCATGTAAAAGAAAGATATGCTCAGCAAACTGCACATCTTTGGAAACAAGTGTTAGTTTGGTTTGCAAATTGAGTTATTTGTAGCCCTTTTGAGTTGTTGACTAACCAAGAAAATGGCATGAATTCTTCATGGTTTGAATTTGTCTATATCAAGCTGGGGATTGCTAGCAAAGGCCAAGCAACCAAATACTCTTAAATGGGAGTAATCTGGATGATGATGATAAATCATCTCATAAGGGGTTTTATGTTGTAAGATAGGGGTAGGCAGCCTATTTGTGAGATATGCTACTATTAAAACATAGTCTCCATAGTACGTTAATGGAAAATTAGCTTGAAATCTTAGAGCTCTTGACATTTTTAGAAAATGCCTATGCTTCCTTTCAGCTCTACCATTTTGTTGGGGTCTATTAATGCATGAAGTTTGATGTGTTATGCCATGCGTACTGAACAATTATTGACAAGGACCACTATCAAGTTCAAGTGCATTGTCAGATCTAATGATCTTGACTTTGGCTTGAAACTTAGTAGAAATCATATTCTAAATTACTGCAGGGTATCCAATGCCTGTGACTTTTGTTTGAACAGATATAGCCATGTAGATCTATTATAATCATCTATAATGGTCAGAAAATGCTTATTGGATTTGTGTGTGGGTACCCTATAAGGACTCCAAATATCCATATTAATTAGTTCAAAGAGAATAGAGCTTTTATTCAAACTCACAGAATAAGGAAACTTTCCAAACTTTGCCATGGGGCATGTTACAAATACTATAGTAGCATAAGCCTTTTTACACTGCAAACTAGGTATGTGTCTAATTTTGGACAGAGAAGTATGACGTAACCTCTTATGCCAAAGCTCATAGCTATATTCTGTAACCTTTCCATGATCATAAGCAGCCAATGCACGACTAACACTCAATGGAAGAAGTACAATAGAAAGTATATTAGCTAAATTAGGACCTTAGTAATGGGTTTATTCACTAGGTAATACAGGCCTTGTTGTTCCTTACCAATCCCCAAGAGCTTCTTGTTTGCACAGTCTTGAATCAAATAGAACTTTGGACAAAAAATGACATAACATTGGTTGTCCTTAACCAGTTTGGAAATAGACAATGGATTGAACTTAAAAGATGGGAGATGAAGTACATCTTTAAGTTTCAACTCATTTGCTAGTTTCACATTGCCTATGTGAGCTATGAGAGTGGCTTGTCCATTTGGCAAATGTATATTTGGTTTTTGTGTAGGACACACAATCTAATCAAATGTGTCCAATGAATTATGTGACATATGATCAGTTGCACTTGAATCTAGCACCCATTCATGCTTATCAATAATAGCATTTAAACTTGTAGCCATACTTGTAAAAGTATAATTGAGTTCATCATCAGTTTTAGGATTGGTGTCACTATTTATTTGTGTCTGCTGTGGTAAGCGTCTTATCAGTTACTCGAGTTGTTGCTTTGTTAGTTTGTATGTTTGTGACTCAGCTTTCTGCAGAGGTTGCATACTGTTATCTCTACTCTTACATTTGCTGCAGTTCTCCCTTCATTTATAACTCCTTCCTTATTTCTCATGTTTGAAGGCCTGACACCCTTCTTTTGTGGACACTATTTGTGTCTTGGATGCCATGAAGGATATCTAATCATTGCCCAACACTTCTCTCTTGTGTGGCATTTGTTTCCACATTGAGAGTATCTCTGATCCTCATTTCTGCTATACAGAGCAGCTGGTTGAACATCAACTTTATTGAATTCCAAAACCTCTTTCTGAGTCTCTTCTTGTTGCAACATTGAGCAAGTCATTTCCACTATTGGAAGAAGTGTCATAAGCAGAGTTTGACTCCTTTTTGATATATAAACTTCATCCAGGCCATTAAGGAATTAAAATAATCTTTGCTCTTCTCGTTGCTGATTCATAACTTCTATAAATGCTTTGATCTCATCAACAATGATTGTGATTAGAGGTAGTAGACTCATTGATTCCAGTTCCTCCTATAAACACCTCAAAGTAGCATAGTAGTCATTAACAAGACTATGATTTTGTTTCAAGGAGTAGATTTCTTTATTGATCTGATATTTTCTTAAGCCATTACTCAATGAAAATCTTCTGTCTAACTGAATCCAAATGTTTAGAGCAGAATTCAGGAACACCACTGATTTCGTAATAGAATTAGTCATAGAGTTTGTGAACCAGACAAATACCATGCTATTGTAGGTGTCCAACATATCTGTCTTCACAGGATCATCAGGTAATAGTTCCTTAAAGAAACCTAACTTCCTTTTGGTATCAAGTCCAATCTCAACTGCTTTCCTCCATGATCTATAATTTCCAGTTCCAATTAGCTTTTCTTGAATTGCAAGCGATCCCGGTCCTTTAGAAGGATGCAAGAGTAGTGGATTTTGGAGATTATTCATTCCTATATTGTTGCGATTTCTCTCTGCAGACCTTGAAGACGATAAATGTGAGATTATATTCTTGAATCAATGAGCTTTGGCTAGATCAGTTAGTGAATCAAACCAATTCAATTGATAATGAAGAAAATTCTGTGTTTTAATTTGAATAAGCTTAATCAAATGATGAATCAAATCATTCAATCGAAGAAGAAAAAGAAAAAAAGATTCAGGATCTCAAATCCATGCTCTGATACCATGTTAAGTCAGCCATGGATGAAGACAAAAGAGGGAAAGTAGTGAGAGAAAGAAAGAAGCCAGAAGATATAATTGTATATCTCTTTTGACAATACAATGGCTCAGGCTTATATACCTTGCATGTGTCCTCATTCCATCAATACAAACCGATAAAAAATTGTTGGGTTTATGGCCCAAATATCATGACGACTAGGGTTTTCTTTTTTGTTGGGTTTATGGCCCAAATATCATGATGGCTAGGGTTTCCTCATACCTGTCTACTTGATCCCTTTATAAGGGGCACGCCTCGAGCCTCTATAATCATCATCAACGCACAACAATACACAAATACAATTGTTGAGCTTTCTTGTTCCGCTATTCTAGCATTGTGAGAAAGTGTTATAGAGTGAATTGTAATCACTAATTGATATCTCCTTTAAGCACATCGCTCTGAGATCAATTCTGTACTCTCCTATCTCTATAGTGGATTTTGCTCATCGTCGTCCTTGGTTTTTTCCACATTGGGTTTTCCACGTAAATCTTGGTGTTGATTTGTGTTTGTTTTTATTATCGTATTTTGTGATTCTTTGTTATTTCCATCTAATTCTTATATGATCTTAACAAGTGGTATCAGAGCGTTGGTTATAGGATGGCATCAGTCACAAAGTTCGATATATCCAAATTCGATGTAAAGATGAGTTTCAACATCTGGAAGATCCAGATGATGGCAGTTCTTACCTAGAATGGGATAAAGAATGCTATCACTGGAAAAACGAAGAAACCTTCTACCATGACAAGTGAAAAATGGGAGGAGCTTGATGAAAAGGCCCTCTCGACGATGCAACTGTGCTTGGCAACTCATGTTCTCCGTGAAGTCTTAGATGCGACTGCCACGGTAGCTCTCTGGCTCAAGTTAGAGTTCTTATACATGACCAAAAGCCTAGTAAGCAAGATTCGTCTGAAGGAACGCCTGTACATATTCGCTATGGCTGAAAGTACTCCTATTTAAAATAATCTTGACAAGTTTAATTCTATTGTTATTGATCTTGAAAGTGTAGATGTGAAACTTGAGGATGAGGATAAAGTAATACTGTTAGTTGTCACATTATCCCCTTCTTATAAGCACTTCAAGGAAATTATGGTATACAACAATAGCAAAATTTTATCTTTTGATGATGTTAACACTAACTTGTTGTCAAAAGAAAACTTTGATCTTGAAGTGCGTTATGATGATAAAGATGAAGGCTTGTCAATGAGAGGGAGAACCTCTGAAAAGGAGGGCACAATAGGAGAAATACTATATCAAAATCTAGGGGACGTAAATCCAATAAGCATTGCAAATACAACAAAAAGCCAGGACATTTAGTAGTTGAATGCTACAAATTGAGGAACAAGAAGACAAAAGAAGAAAAGAATAATCAGCCTGTAGAAGCTTCAGTTGTAGACTTAGGGTCAGGTGGTGATGTTCTACTTGTCACTACCACAGATAACCGAGGTGCTACTGAGTGGGTTCTTGGTTCAGGATGTGCCTACCATATGTGTCCCCACAAGAACTAGTTTTCTACATATGAGACACTAGATGCTAGTGTTGTAATCATGGGCAATGATGCACAAGGCAGTGCTATTGGCATAGGCACTGTTCGAATCAAGACTCACGATGGCATAGTGAGGACTCTTTCTAAAGTTCAACACATTCCTGACCTAAAGTGTAATCTTATCTCACTTGGCACCCTTGAATCCAATGGGTGCAAGCATCCCATGGAAGGTGGAGTTTTGAAGATCTCCAAGGGTGCCTTGGTTCTCATAAAAGGAGAAAGATGGGGAAGTCTTTACATTTTCCAAGGGTCTACAATAACAGGTTCTGCTGCAATCACTACCACCTCATCTATCGAAGGCTATACTCAATTGTGGCATGCTCACTTGGGCCACATGAGCGAGAAGAGAATGACAATTCTAAGGAAGCGAGGTCTACTAGGTAGCGAAGGCACGGGCAAGATTGATTTATGTGATCATTGTGTGTTTGGAAAACAAAAGAACGTTAGTTTTTCTGCAGCCACACACCGTACTAAAGGTACCCTTGGCTACACTCATTCTGATTTGTGGGGTCCTTCTAGAGTTCTTTCTTTTAGAGGAAAACGTTATATGATGACCTTTATAGATGACTTCTCTAGAAAGGTTTGGGTTTATTTCTTAAGGCAGAAGAGCGAGGCTTTCCCTATGTTTAAAAAGTTCAAAGCGCTCATTCAAAAACCAGACTGGGAGGGAGATAAAGAAGCTCAGGACTGACAATGGTCTTGAGTTCTGTAAGTCAGAGTTTAATGAGTTCTACGCTACTCAAAGTATCACTAGATATAAGACCTTAATTAGGAAACTTTAGCAGAATGGGGTTGCAGAATGTATCAATAGAACTTTACTTGAGAGCACGCTCTATGCTCTCCAATGCTAATCTGTGGCATCGCAGAGATTTTTGGGCAGAGGCTGTTTCTACAGTATGCTATCTGGTGAGCCGGTCTCCACACTCCTTTATTGAATTCAAAATTCCAGAAGAAGTCTGGTAAGGTAATCCTACTGACTACTCCATCTTGAGAGTTTTTGGATGTTCTATTTTTGTATATGTTAATAATGGGAAACTAGCTCCCAGGGCTGCTAAATGTACATTTCTACGCTATACATATGAATATAAGGGAAATCAGCTTTGGTCTCCTGACTCCAAAAAGGTCATTTAAAGTTAGGTTATTACCTTTAATGCAACTGTTATGTTCTTCCCTGAAAAAGAGTCTACGATCCCAAGATGTGATCAACAGGATGACAGCGAGAAGGTGGAACTAGAGGTTCCTCCAAATGCTCCTCAAGGTGGGGATAAAATACCTCATTCTAGTAGTGAGGACCATATTGAAGAAACCAACTCTGACAGCCATGGCACCCCAAGTTCTGAAGAGCAGCAGACTTCAGATAACTACTCCATTGCTCGTGGAAAGCTGCGAAGAACCATCAAAAAGCTTGCATGCTATTTCGCTGATAATGAATATGGAATAATAGCATATGCCTTAGCTGTTGCATAGAAGATATCTGAAGGTATTGAACCTTCAACCTACTCTGAAGCAATCTCCTATCCCAATTCATCAAACTGGCTTATGGCAATGTAAGAAGCAATGGAGAGTTTGCACAAGAATAAGACTTGGGGGTTGTGTGACTTACCTAAGAGTCGTTGTGCCTTGATGGCCAAATGGGTCTACAAGAGAAAAGAGGGCATTCCTGTGGTTGAAGTTGTAAGATGGAAGGCACGGTTGGTTGGTCGAGGCTGCAGCCAGGGGAAGGTATTGACTTCAATAAACTTTTCTCCCTTGTAGTATGTCATACCTCAATTAGAGTGTTGCTTGCATTTGTTGCTCTATTTGATCTAAAATTGGAGCAACTTGATGTGAAAACCGCATTCCTTTATGAGGAGTTAGAAGAAGAGATATACATGAAACAATATGAGGGCTTTACAGTTCCTGGAAAAGAAAATTATGTCTGCCGCTTGAAGAAGTCTATGTATGGCCTAAAACAAGCACCGCGTTAGTGCCATAAAAGGTTTGATGCTTTCATGATAAGACAAGGCTATACACATTGTCACTATGACAATTGTGCATATTTTCAAGAATTTGGTAGTTCCTTTGTTTATCTGTTACTATATGTGGATGAAATGCTCATTACCTCCAAGGACCAGTCCTTGATCAAAAAGTTAAAATCTCAGCTTAGCAATGAGTTTTAGATGAAGGATCTTAGGGCAGCTAAGAAGATACTTGGTATGAAGATTCACAGAGATGAAAGGCCGGTAAGCTCTACCTATTTCAAAGGAAGTACCTTGAAAAAGTCCTTGATAGGTTTAATATGAGTAACTGCAAATAGGTGACTACTCCTCTAGCTGCTTACTTCAAACTATCAGCCAAGTCCTGTCTAGCATATGAAGAGCAAATAGAGAAGATGTCTCATGTTCCTTATTCTAGTGTAGTTGGGAGCCTCATGTATGCTATGGTCTGTAGTAGACCAGATTTAGCCTATGCAGTTAGCGTCGGTATATGCATAATCCTGGTAAGGATCATCGGGAAGCTGTGAAATGGATCTTTCGCTATATGAAGGGTTCTCTTAATAGGTGTCTATTGTTTGATAAATCCACGACTACTACCTATGATGTTGCAAGATTCGTTGACTCTAATTATGGTGGAGATCTTGATCACAGGCATTCTACTTCTGCCTACATCTTCACTCTATGTAGGGGTGCTATCCCTTGGAAAACATTCCTACAACCTATTGCAACTTTATCCACTACTGAAGCAGAATACATTTCTGTGACCGAGGGAGTGAAGGAAGCTACATAGTTGGAAGTAGGGGTGTGACAAAAAACCTGAAACCGAAAACCGAACCGAAAAATAAAAAAAATCGACCCGAAAAACCGGTTAACTGAACAATTTTTTCAAAAAAATCGGTTCGGTTAACCGAAGCAAATTTTTTTTTTGGTTTTCGGTTCGGTTACGATTCGGATAATTTGAAAATTCGTTTAACCGAACCGAAAATAATTTTATTTTTTAAAAAATTATACATAAAAAATAAAAAAATTCGGTAAGAAAGTGCACTTTTTTATTATTTATAAATAGTAACCAAAGTTTAATTTTTATACAAATAATTAAACATAAAAAAATAAAAAACTTAGGTAAGAAAGTATACGTTGTTTTTTGTTTTTTTTTTTTATATTTATGAACGGTTAATTGATAACCGAACCGAAAAATTGGTTAACCAAATCGAAAAACAGGTTAATCGACTTTGTTGATTCGGTTACACTTCAGGTTTTGGACGAACTGAAATTTTCGGTTAACCAAAAACGGTTAACCAAAATTTTCGGTTAGGTTATGGTTCAGAATTTCTTTGAATTGAAAAAACGGTTAACCGATTTTCGGTTAACCGAAACTCTGGTTAGCCGATTTTTCACACCCCTAGTTGGAAGGCCTTATTGTAGAGCTTGGTGTTCAACAAGGTGTCACTACATTGTTTTTAGATAGTCAAAGTGCCATTCATTTTACCAAAAATGATGCCTATTACTCCAAGACCAAGCATATCAGCATCGAGTACCATTATATTAGAGATACTATTGCTGTAGGAGATATCGTTATGAAGAAAGTGCATACATCAGATAACTCTGCAGATATACGCACCAAGTCTCCCGCTATTACTAAGTTCCAGCACTGTTTGGACTTAGTTGGTGCTCAGTGTTGCTGACTACCCTTCGAGGCACTACCCTTCAGGGTCCTTTGGCGATGTGTTTGTTCCAGAATTGGTGAATTTCATCTAAGGTGGAGATTGTTGGGTTTATGGCCCAGATATCATGACGGTTAGGGTTTCGTCGTTTGTTGGGTTTATAGCCTAAATATCATGACGGCCAGGGTTTTCGCATACCTGTATACTTGATCATTTTATAAGGGGCATGCCTTGAGCCTCCATAGTCATCATCAACATGCAGCAATACACAAACACAATTGTTGAGCTTTCTTATTATGCTATTCTAGCATTGTAAGAGAGTGTTCTAGGGTCTTCTAGATCTTAAGTTGGGTCTTGATCTTATGGTTTTTGATAGAAGTTAGTTTAAGCACTAAGAATTTAGTGGAAGCCTATAAAGACCGAGTTTTAACTCGTGTCTCTCATCCAATCTCCCTTGTCTCACTTAGAACACTCTCTGCATAGACATATATAACATAGTGCACAAGAACATGATGGAACTAGATAAGGCTCTAAATCTAACTTATATTCATACGCTCAATAATAATAAGAGGTCAAAAGAAGATCTTTAGGACAATGTATAACAATCTCAAATTAAGAGAAATTTTTTGTAAGAACTAATACGCATATATAGCTAATAATGATAGGATAGCCATAATCAGCCGCTGTAAGATGATCATATATTGCGTACTCAAATTTTCACCATTGCACATTTCTTCAACGAATGCATCTTGATTTTTTATTTTTAAGAAAATTTAACGTCACTCTAAAAAGAGTAGCAATGGCAGATTGTATTCGAAAGTCTGTTAAGGAAATCCTAGGGGCTTCTAGGAGAGGTGGTAACAGAATGAAGGGAGCCTGGTGGTGGAACGAGGGGTTCAAGGAGAAAGTCAAGGAGAAAAAGGATGCTTACGATGCTTTTATGAACTGTAGAACGAACGAAGAGAAAGAGTTCAGTAGAGGTAGATACAGGGGAGCAAAAAAGGTAGCCAAGAAGGCTGTTACGGTAGCTAAGTGCGGGGCCTATGATAGGTTATATCGAAAGTTGGAGACCAAGGAAGGTGAGAAGGAAGTCTTTAAACTGGCTAAGGCTAGATAAAGGAGTACTAGAGACTTGGGTGTCGTGAGGTGTATCAAAGATGAGAATGGTAGGGTACTGTCGGGGGATGCGGAAATCAAGGGCAGATGAAAACGTACTTTTTCAGACTCTTCAATGGGGAAGCGAGCGTAGACCCTCGAAGTACGGGTCATGAGAAGAGCGAGATGGGTCTTGACCTTTTGCCTGGGTGAACCGATCAGCAGGGACGAGATTAAAGAGGCCTTAAAGAGGATGCCCAATGGCAAGGCAGATGGACTAGACCGGACACCGGTGGAAGTGCATGGGTGAGGAGGGACTGGAGTGGCTAACAGAGCTTTTTAATGTTATTCTTAGGACTTCTAGGATGCCCAGAGAATGACGGTTTAGTACAGTCATCCCATTGTACAAGAACAAAGGGGATATTGAAGAATGTAACAATTATAGGGGCATAAAGTTGCTCAGTCACACAATGAAGTTATGGGAGAGGGTGATTGAGCGAAGGTTGCAGAAGAATATCCCGATCTCACAGAACCAATTTGGTTTTATGCCTGGCAGGTCGACCACTAAGGCGATTTACCTCCTTAGAAGACTTATGGGATTGTACAGAGACAGAAAAGTGGATCTTCATTTGGTGTTCATCGACCTGGAAAAAGCCTACAATAGAGTTCCACGCGACCTAGTTTGGAGTTGGTTGGAAGAGAAAGGAGTGCTACCCAGGTATATTCGAGTTATTAAGGATATGTACGAGGGAGGTAGGATGACGGTTAGGACGCCAGGAGGGGCTACCGACGACTTCTACGTTGGTATTGGCCTGCATCAAGGGTTTGCTTTAAGCCCTTTTCTGTTCCCTATAGTGACGGATGAGCTTACTAAAGGGATTCAGGATGAGTTACCTTGGTGTATGTTATTTGCAGATTACATTGTTCTTATTGATGAGACTAGAGAGGGAGTTAATAGCAAGTTAGAGCGTTGGAGGCACACACTGGAGTCTAGAGGTTTTAGAGTAAGTAGATCAAAAACTGAATACCTCCATTGCTGTTTTAGTGGGAGGGAAGGTGCGGGGGGAGGGGGGAGATATCATGATTGACGGGGTGCCGATACCGAAGGTTGAGAAGTTTAGATACCTCGGTTCGATCGTTCAGTAGAATGGTGAGATTGGCGAAGATATTAACCAGCACATTAAAGTCGGTTGGCTAAAATGGAAGCATGCTACGGGTGTGCTGTGTGATAAGAGGATGCCGGTAGGTTTAAAAGGTAAAGTTTATCGTACAGTAGTGAGACCCGCTATGATGTACGGTTCGGAGTACTGGGCATTAAAGAAGACTCAGATTCAAAGGTTGATGGTCGCAGAGATGAGGATGATCAGATGGATATGTGCGTATATGAGGTTGGATAAAATTAGGAATGAAGTGATAAGAGACTTAGTCAAAGTGGCCCCCATCGAAGACAAGATGAGGGATTCTAGACTAAGATGGTTTGGCCATGTGAAAAGGAGTGTGGACGCACTAGTAAGGAGGTGTGAGACTATCAACATCCCCGGTGGTAACAGAGGGAGAGGTCGACCAAAGAAGAGTTTCGATGAGGTGATTAGAGGGGACCTGAAAGTTGTAGGATTGACGGATGACATGGCTCAGGATAGAAGACTTGGCGGGATAGGATTAAGGTCGTAGATCGAGGAGCATTGTCGGCATAGTGTCTTTCGGTTGTAGTAGGGTAGGTTTTGTTACGAGTTTGCGTTTGTTGTGTGGTTTGCAGGTAGTACTTGCTTATGGAGAGGTAATTATTTGTCTATCGCTGCTAAAGTATGGTACCTCCCCCCTCTGCTTTACTATACAAGTGGTTCTCTCTCTCTAACCCTTCTTTTACAAATGTTTTTACAAAATTCTTGTTTTGTGGGTTGCTTGGAATCAGCCTCTCTACGGGCAGAGATGTTGGTTGAGGTAAGGTTGCCTACATCTGGTTCTCCCCAGACCCTGCGAAAGCAGAACCCACACTGGGAGTTGTTGTTGTTGTTGTTGTTGTTGTTGTTGTTGTTGTTGTTGTAGTGTCTAAAAAGAGTAACTCTTTCTTTCCCCTGATCTTTCTATGAGTGTAACAGGTGCAAAGAAAAGTCATGATCTAAGGTTCAACAGTAAATTAAAGCTTTCAAAGAGGAGCAAAGCCTTTGAAGTAGAATTCGTTAATTCTTTTCATAATCCTAATGGTGTTTAATCTAGTAGTGAAAGTGCCCAAAATGTACATATGCTATTTTTCTATACAACTGACGAGGATTTAACCATGAAATCTTGAGCACAATTCTCATTTAGATGCTAATCTACTGCCATTGATGTTCATGTATGACCTAATTATATAAAAACAAGGGAAACAAAAAATTCCACAAATCCATTGTGCTAAATTTAGAAGCATTTCACAACATTGTCAATGTATCAACCTCTATAGATTCAACAAAAAGAAAATTTGAGTAAAAATAGAACCCTAATATTGCCATTTTTGAATTTGTTGCAGACTTTCTGGAGCTCATTGTCCATTCAAAGACGCTCTTGTTCTTTGTTCTGACAATTGCGAATGTCACTAGTGAACATGGAGAATCCTCTTATGCCAAAAATCTCTATTACTCTAGTTTAGAATAAATGGTAGGGGTAATGCATATGCTTTTAGTTCGTTAACTGAAGTTATAGTTATGATTTCAGGTTGGAATTAGATGAAAATATGTTCATGTATTAAATCTTGCTTAGAAGGCTGAGATGCCCATGTTTAAAGTTGGACTTTGACTTTGTGAGTCTTATACGCACATAATAAAGACCCACAAAGACGATGGATCCGACCAATAAATATAATAATCTACCCACATGTGATTAATAACTTAGTCTTAAGAGTAGACTTTTGTACATTTATTATTATCAAAGTCATGTAGTGAATTGTATGACTTTGATAACAATGATGTTAAATGCACACTAAGTCACACATAGTGGAACCTCAACTTAATGCTCTTGGAAGCATCAAGTCTTAAATTCAATGAGTCAAAGTACAATATCTAAGTGACTTGTTAACACTCATCGTCACCATTACAATCCAAATAGAGTGCTAAATTGCCCATTTATTTAAAGGTTTTGCTCTTAATGAACCTCAACAATGATCATTGACTTAATATACAAATAAGTGCTTGATAATGTCACTTAATCAATGCCATGACTTATTTTTTATAGTCAAATATTTTCATTAATACTTTATAGAGTATTGATGAGGTTTACCTAGTAAGTGTGAAGTTTGCATCCTTCTGTCGAGCTTGGACCTGACTCTAGAACACTTACAAAATGGATACGAGAAATATGGTCAATAATAGTGTTAATGTACTAATTGATCTAGGACAAAAGTATTGTGTAAGGCCTAGATGCAAGTAGTAAGAGAGGACGATTGGCCCAAAGCATCGCCTACCATGTTATTCAAATCATTTGATGGATGAGACCTCTAGAATTCAAAATGCCATTTGTTATGAAATGGTAGGGGATTGTTAGAGTAATTTTCATAAAAAGGAAATACAATAAAACGCATATAAATACTAATTAGTGAAATTATTATTTAAGGAGAGATGTGATTTGTTTAGTTACTAATTTGTATCTCCCACTTGAAAGGATGTAAATATGAAGAGGAACGTCCCTTTTTGAAGTGGTGTTGTATGAAAGGATGTCATCCTCTTATGAAGAGGTATGGACATATGTATAAATATGCTACATGATGGTACGTGCATGGCACGCCTTGATTGACATGCTCAAGAGAGTTATACTAAAACCATAATCTCGACAATTTGTGTAATGTCTTAGGGTCCTATCTTCGTGATTGCAGCATACAGAAAAGGGAGGTTTAAGTGGTTACACATGCGTAGAAGCCTCGCTAGGAAAAGCATACTTACACCTGCCTAAAAGCCTTGTTTAATTAACATGAATTTGTCTACATCAAACTAATATTTGTATCCATCAAATTGAATTTTGCACCAACAATTCTTTGGTGGTTTAAGTGCTCTCTCACCCCCACCTCCACCCCCACCCCCAACCCAAACAATAGGGGGGGGGGGGTGAAAAGAAAAAGTCTAAGACTGCCAAATATTCTTCAATCTCTTTTACCTAAATTTTTTTCTTAGTCATGTTATCTATCCACTAATCATTACATATATAAATGATCTATTACTAACCCTATTCAAAAATTCACCCCATTCTTGTTGGAGTAATTTCAATAAAAATGAAAATCTAATAAAATAATTATTTCCATAAAAATGGTTATAGAAATATATTTTTGAGTTATGCCTGAATAATAGCTAATTATGTTGATAATTACTTATTACAATGCACCTTTTGATAAATGATTAATTTGATTAATTATTTATGAAAAGGTACAAGTTAGTTTGGATGATTAACTAACTAATGCCTCTTAATGAAAGGTGTATTCATGAAGAGATATGTCTCTTTTGAAATCGTATTTATGAAAAAATGATATCCTTTATGAAAAGGTATTAATATCTCTATAAATAGGTGACTTGATGGCATATGAATGGCATGCCTTGATGGGCATGATCAAGATATTATACCAGCACCACAATCACTTGAATATTTGTTATGTCTTGGACACTTAGGGTCCTATCTTCGTGAGTACAATGCTCAGATAGAAGAGACCTCTTTGTATCCAAAAGACCTCTTCTAGCAGTCCTGTTGCACGGGGGGGGGGGGGGAAAAAATCTTTAGGAAAAGCATAATTACATCTGCCTAGAAGTCTCAATTAATTTGACATTGAGTTTGTCTATAACAAATTGATATCTATATCCATTAAATCGAATTTTTACACCAAGAATCTAAAGACTCTAGTTTATCTGATACAAAGAAGCCTAATTTTTTATGTGTCAAATTGAAGGTTTGAAACAAAGGCATTGCAATGCCCCAAATCCTTAATACTGGATTATTCTAATTTAATAACTTATTTACTTACATTTGTAGTGAAAGTCTTTTAATTGGAGGCATTACCATGTTTCATGACGGAACAAGACTACCTGAAACTAACTGTAACGCTATGTTGCTCACCAATCACCATATTCACTAATCATTGGAAATAAACATACATTCGACAATTGGCTCAATTCATAATACACTTGGTAACTTAGCATGTAACTATCAAGCACTAGAGAACATAAAGTCCAAAAGAATATACAACTAGCAAGTCCCTAGAGGTGCTAGCCTATAAATCACTGTGAGTACTTTACTAACGAATCCTCAGCAAAAGAAGTTGCAACTCCTGTTTATTTCTTACCACCTTTTAGCTTACCAGGAGGAGGATTGTTCACTGATCTCTTAATTAAAATGAAAAACATTAAAATATTCGAATAATGAGCCAAACCTCAGTGCGTACATCCCTATGTTGTAAAATAAGTTTTGTAGTCAATTAGTTGGGCACCGCATTTCAAAACATCTTGTTTGCAATCAGGAGAGAGAGAAAGTGTGAGTAAAGTTTATTACCAATTATTATCTGAAAGTGGACTACTGTTGACGTCTAAAGCAATCTTGAGATAGGTGCACACCTCCTAGGCTGATCGGAAAGCCTGAGTTGTAGCTGTGCGGGTAAATTGAGGGGCGTAAGCTATGATGATTGATAATTGGTGAGACCACTTCTTTATGTGACAAAATATTTCCTCAAATGATTCGCTATCTGAACATTATATGAATTTTGTATAGTTTGAGAAACATGTAAGTTTTTGAAGAGCACAAGCAATGTACATACCTGGTGTTGAAGTCTCTCCCCTTATTTAATAAAAAATGCTTGTTAGCAGCTTGAAGCGATAGAGGTGACCTTGCTTTTGTTTCAAATATATAATTTTATGGTTGGTATGAGTTTAGGAAACTTTATTAATTATTCTGGTTTAACAAGTAACTTAAAATCCTTTGGCTCTTCTTTCTGATTATCATACTCATTATTATTTGCTTAGCTTGACTCTATTTCATTTTGTTTTTGTCCTTTCTTCAAGTATTTCTAAAACTCATTTTATAAATGTTATAATAGCATGATGGTATAACTCACCTTGGTTATTATTATTATCGACATTATCGTCATTACCATTATAGTTATTGACATAGGCTTGTTAACATCATTCATTTTGCCTTGCTTGCTAGTATTAACATCATTACTAATCATTATTATTGATATTATTATTATTATTATTATTATTATTATTATTATTATTATTATTATTATTATTATTATTATGGTTATTGTTATTATTATTATTATTATTATTATTATTATTATTATTATTATTATT
>JACYFF010031955.1:31046170-31068126 GCA_017589665.1 Selenicereus undatus
TCATGACAATAATTACTGTCATATAGTTCATATGGTGGGAATTTGGGAGTAACCGTATAAAGAGTTGCATTATGTATTAATAAAAGTTACTATTATGCATGTACTGTAACTTGATATTTTTTAACGATAAATACTTTCATCCTTGATGAGAGTATGGTATTCCCATGTTTCCTTGAAATAAAAGTCCATGTGTTAAGATGGATATTTGAATGTTATTTGGACTATACACACACACACACACGCACGCACACACACACACGCACGCACGCACACACACGATATTTATGGTTCATGAAGTGTGGTTTATGAATCAGTAATTAATGTGAATGTAAGGATAAATGATTCATCCTTTATAGAAATAAATGTGGAATATTTTATTCATTTATTTATATGTAATTCTAATTTGCTAAAAGAATAAGTCCTTGGATGTTTTTGTTGGACTTGTCAATGCATATTTTAGTAAAGTTTCTAAGGCTTCATTTGGACCCTAAAAAATTTGATGGAAGGAAAAAAATTTGGAAAAGTAACTTATTTTCTTGTGTTTGGTTTACAGAAAATCACAAAGGAAAAAATAAGAAAGAAAATTAGGCAGAAAAATTGTTAGAAACAAGTGACAAAATTTTTCTTATAAAATTGTGAGGAAAGTTTGGGAAAAGTTCCTAAAAGAATTACCGACCTCCTTCAACCTCGCACTACTTAAATGATATCAACACGATTCAAGTAATTTAGCAACAATAAGAATTTTCATCCAAATTCTTGTATTTCTTCCTCAGTCTAAATAAGAGAAAAAAACCCACTTTCTCATTACTTTTTTTTTCCTTTACATTTTCTCCTTTAACTTTTCTCTTCACTAAATTTTCTAAGAACCAAATAGAGTTTTTATTCTAAACATTTGGATGATATTTACTCCAATTTTGAGAATTGAAATTGGGAAGAATAACTGTTCCATCCTTCATGAAAATAAATGTGGTCTTTTATTTATTTTCAAGGGTTTTAGTATACTAAAATATGAAAGTCTGTATAATAGACTTGTTGAAATATTTTAGTATAGGGGAACTCCATCTCTATAAATTTAATTGTATGACTTGTTTATGGCCATGCCATGATACTTTTGGTGTATGTGGTCATAAGAGAATTAAGAATATATATGGATGGAATGTAAATGTGTAAGTATTTACATTAGTCCATGAATATATATATATATATATATATATATATATATATATATATATATATATATAAATTAGAAATTCTGTATGACGGACTTATAATTGTTTACCCTAGTTTAAGTAAATGGTGGGGTTAATCTATATTTTATGTGGTGATGAAATACATTTTTAAGTCCGTTAATTGAAATAAGACTATAATTTGAAGTTGAACTTGTATGAAAATATGAAAATATTTCATGTATGAACCTTGTTTAGAGGTTGAGATATCCAAGTTTTAATAGCTAGACTTTGGGTTTAAAGTTGCTTGACTTTGCAAGTCTTGTGGGCCCATTATTAAGACTTACACAGGCAAAAAATTTGGATTAATAAATAAATATACACATGTGTGATTCATGTAATAATTCATAAGTCTTGAGACTTTTGCAAAGTTATTATCACCAAAGTCATGGAATGAATACTATGACTTTGATAAGATGGTGTTAAACCCATACTAAGTCGCCCATGGTGGAATCTCAACTTAACTCTTATGGAAACATTGAGTCCTAAGTTCAACGAGCCAACGTAGACTGTCTATGTGACTTGTTAGTACTCACCATTGCAAAAAACATCCAAGTGGAGTGCTAAATAACGCACATTTTAAATGGAGGGTGAGCTTTTGCCTTTATTGAGCTTCAATGGAGAAGATTTGAGTGGGTATATAAATAAGTATTTGGTTGTACTTAATCAATGGTGTAGCTTGTTTCTTGTGCAACAAATATTGACACCAATACCTTATGGGGGTATTGATGAGGTTTACCTAGTAAGTGTGAAGTTTGGCCACTTCTATTGAGCTTGGGCTTAGCTCTGCAGCACTTATGAAATGGATATAGGACACATGGCTATTAATAGTGTGTAATTACTAAGTGATTTGGTACAGAAGTTTTGTGTGTGACTCAGATGCAAGTGGTTAGAGAGGATAGCTTGTTCAAAGTATAGTCTACCATATTATTTTGATTATTTGACAAATAGGCCATTAAGATGGGGGTTCAATTGGAATACCCCAAAATTTGAAAAACCATTTGTTGTGGAAATGGTGGGAGATTATTGGAGTAATTTCTATAAAACTGAAAATTTAATGAAATAATTACTTCCGTAAAAAAGGTTATGGAAACACATTTTTAAGTTATACCTAAACAATGATTAATTATCTTGATAATTAATTATTACAATGTACCTTCAGATAAATGATTAATTTGTTTAATTATTTATGAAAAGGTACAAATTAGTTTGGATGATTAACTAACTAATGCCTTTTAATGAAAGGGTTTATTCATGAAGAGATATGTCACTTTTGAAATGGCATTTGTGAAAACATGATATCCTTTATGAAGAGGTATGAATATCTCTATAAATATGTGACATGATGGCGTATGAATGGCATGGCTTGATGGGCATGACTAAGATATTGTACTAGCACCACAAACCCTTGAATTTGTATCCTGTCTTGGAAACTTAGAATCATATCTTTGTGAGTGAAACACGTATATAGGAGAGACTTCTTTTGTATACAAAAGACCTATACTGGTAGCCATGTTACACATGGAAGTGAATAGATTTTTAGGAAAAACATACTTACACCTGTTTAGAAGTCTTGATTAATTTGACACTGAATTTGTCTATGAGAAATTGATATCTATATCTATCAAACCGAGTTTTTACACAAACCATTCTTAATCTCTCAATTTCTATATCATACTATTTAGAGTACATATTCCCACAACTCACATAAAAACATATATTAAAACTTATATATATGACAAATACACATGAAAAAAAATATCACATGATTTATGACAGTAACTACTCCAAGAAGTATCATATAGGCTGTCTTAAATATATCTAAAGCAAAAAGCGCATTATAGTATAATGTGGCACTCCTTTTCTTTTATTTATCACTTTTTGTTTATCTTTTTTAGGGGTTGAGCCTCTCTTTATTTTTAATTACTAGTCTGGACCCGTGCTTTGGACAATGCATGTTCAAATACATATTTCGTGGATATATACTGTGCAAATAATAAACAGATAGTCATATTGTAGACATAGTTAATACTATAATTTAGAGAACATGATGAAATTACTCAATGAAAAATCTAAGTAGATAGCCAATTCGTGCATAACCATTAGGATTAATAATTAAAAACCATATGATTGTAAAAGAAGTCTATATAAGTATGATTGACATAGTACATAGCCTAAAACTAACAATGACAGAACTAGAGGCTTCCAATGAATACCAAAATATAGAAGTTAAAACGCTTGCAACATAAACATGTCTTCTAATCTAAAGATTTCCAAAAAAAAACCATTATAACCTAACAGTTCATCAATATAATCCAAAAGATCAAAAGCAACAGATGCATGAATGCATAAAGCCACAAGATGGAATATCCTCACAAAGGAAGCTAGAAGCTCGACTATCTAGTCAAGTAAGATCAATAGTTTGGCTTTGTTCAACATGACGAACCTTTTGCCAAATCTTCTGGGTTTTTACATCCAGTTCAAGTCCTGGTTTGAAATAAATAGGAGGGTAAGGTGAATGAGGGTCACTTCAGGGTGATTCTTGCTCAACCAAGCTATAATCAAAGCATCCAAGTTAACTTCCTTTTCAACATAATTGATGTTAATTATTTGGGACTTGTGAATCGGAGAAAAGGGTAATTAATTACAATCAATGGCGGAGTCAATTGACCCCCCAGCTTTTGGGAAAAAAATAAATAAATATGGGATATTTTTGTAGATCAGCAAAATAGATATATATTAATTAGTTCATATATACACAACATAGGCGTGCATAGCAGGGTGGTAGTTGTCTCTTCCTTCGTGTAAGAGGTTCCTGGTTTGACTCTTTATTTCGTCATTTTTGTATTATTTTTTTGGAAGTGCCCTTTAATTTTTCCAATTTTTGTTTCAAAATTTTCGCAGGTAACTCCAAAAAATTCTCAATTTTTGTTTTTAGTTTTGTTATTTTGTAAATAATTATGTTTATTTTACTGATTTTAGTTAGATTTATTTTAAATAATTGATTAACTTAGTGAATTATTCATGATTCATGAATTGAAAAATGACAATTTTTACCTAATTGTCTTCTTGGTTGAAGATTTAAAGTTGAGCTAATCTTGTTTGCAATTGCTTGCGTGTTTATGTTAGTTTACTAATTGTTATTGAATTTTTGTTGAATAAGTGGTTAATTTAGAGACTTACCCATCAATGAAAAAATTTACGTTGTGTATTATTAATCTCACTCTTCCTTACTTTGAATCCTGGCTCCGCCCTTGATTACAATGAAATCCAGCACTGCATTAAGTAAAGGGTAATGGTGACTACTAAACATTCATACAGCGTGGAACAAGTTTGAAAGAAATTTTATTTTCTTGAAACTCTTAACTCAATTCCGTGAGCAAAAAAATACATTCTTCATTATTGGAATTGATCTGAAATGATTAAACAGTTGATATCTTTGAGCTAAAGTAAGATCTTGCAGAAGTTTCATTTATTTAAATAGACATGAAACCCAATAAGAAAGAGAGGGAAGAGTTGAGAAATGGACTCAAAATTTATGCAAAGGTACAAAAAAGTAGTCACACAATCTTCAATGATAAATACGAAACGGAAATAAGTACTTCCAATATTTTTCCACAAGTTGAGGAGCATGATAAAACTCACTTGTTTAAATTTTGTGCTGTACAATTACGAAACTTTTGGCAGCTAAACACAATACGCTTAACATGGGCAATAGAATACACATTTAAAGAGCTAGGGCATGTCCTTCCAATGGTGGCATAATAAATAATATGAAAATCTAAAATCGTAACCATAGTTCACTACACAAAGAAACAAACAATGCAAAATTAGCATTTATATTCTAATTGATTCTAAAAACGACACTTAATTTACACATGTCAACCCCCCCAAAAAAAAACAAAAACCTTAAAACTAACCCATATTAGTCTTTTCTGAATGGTCAACTACGATACACAGTTTAAGTTCGGAGGAAATTATATGTTGAAAATAACATATAAGTTGAAACAAATATCCTACAACACTGATACAACCTCATGTTTTCGGATTCCAACAATGGCATAACCTCATGCTTTTATAATTTTTTTTGGCACAAAACCAACATAGCAATTCTATATCCAAATAAAATTTGCTAGGTTAAAACTACTTAAGAGATTACAGAAATGATCTAATACCAAAAGTGAATAGAAAATGGTGGGGGAAAATCTTATGATTTTGCCTAAAATATACCAACTTAAGAAATATGAGACATAACATATACTCACAATTAGCAATAAACATAATGATAGTGAAGGCAAAAATGAATGGAGACAGAAGATTTGGATGCATAGAAACACAGATCACAAATTTAGACCAATTAGTCATATATTATAGAAATATGGGTGTTGAAAAAACAAATAAATAGATGTGGTGTCACAGGAAAATATGCAAAAGAGATGACGATGGGCAACTAGAGATGATAAATTTATAATTAACAATGTTAGCTATAACAGAGCTTTGGAGATAATACAATGAGTGAAATGGACATTTGAATTGCATTGTGTAGTAAGCAAGGACCAAATACGTGGAGAGAAAGGAAAAACTATGATCCAACAAAGTGAAATTAGGTCAACATTTTCAAATTTCAAATAAAAAGGAGAAAATAAGTAAATAAATCATAATGATAGACTTCTTCCAACTGAAACTAACCATGTCCCATTCCCCTTTGGATGTACTGCACAAGTATTAATAGAGGGGAGATGAACAACGACATAGGCAGTTGAAAAGGAGAAATAAATAGATTAAATAATATATCGAATGAAATTAAGCATTTCAAAGTGAAACCAACTTAAAACCAAACCAAGAATTAAAATGCAAAAAACAGATAAAACTTACAACTTACAAATATCAGAGATCTACAACACAAACAAACAAAAATACTGAATTGAAGGTGCAAATCAGAAACTATGCAAAGACATTTTGCAAGGCACAAAGTAAATATCATTGTAATTTCACTAGCAAATTCTATGCACTTACATCAAAATACAAAAGAGGAAAAATATGGGGAATAGCGCCAAAAGAAGATCCAAGTGAAATGATATCCACTACCTTTGCCATCCTCACTCTTGGTCTTAGTCATCGACCATCACCATCATCATCGTTTAGTCTTAATCTCAATCCACTGTCAATTCCATGTGTGCAATGTGATCAGACTCTTATAATATGGATGAGGTCGACAGGAAGAATCTGGATCAAAATTTCATGAACAATTACCAACATAAATATGACTACTTATCCACATTCAGTCTATTTTTCAATACTTTTCCATAAACCATATCTTGAATCTTGAATGCAATGAATAAACTAAAATTAGAATTACATATAAATATGAAAATCAAAGAGACCAATGAACTGATGTTAAAGCAAATGTAATGAAAATCAAAATGCTCAAATAAATAGAATGGCACATGCATTTGATAGAAGATATTACTCACCCCATAAATTTTGTGAAATTATAAAAAGTGAATTATGGCCAAATAATTTGATAGAATGATGAACAAAGAAACATAGGTAACAACTAAAACTTTGAGTAGGAGCCAAAATTGAGTTACTGAATTATGAGTTTGACATATTGAAGAAAAGAGGATTGAAAAGAGAGGAATGTAGAGAGAGAGGAAGAGAGGCGTGGAGAAGTGGGAGACAATAATGACTAAATTTTTCATTTTGCTTTTGAAAGAGATGGAAGTTAAGGGGAGCTGAGAAGGTGTAATGACGGAATATGAGAGAGAGAGAGAGAGAGAGAGAGAGGGAGGCAGGCGATGTGATAGCTAGTCGTGCCATGCACATTGAAAGTTAGGTAGTTAATGTTCATGAGTTAATTATTTTTTTCTCCCAATCTGACGATTGTGATTTAATATAGAAAGATGATCAACGACACTAGTTTATTCAACCTCTAAAGCTCACTCTGGTGGCAGGAAATGATAGTTATAAAAAAGATTGCTATTATATATAGTATAGATATAGATAGATAGGTAGATTTTAAATTATGAATTTGTAAAAGATGACAAAAGATAGGAATAAATCACAATCCACGGATGACTATTTGGTGGCGTCTCAACCCTTCACACATTTTGCATTTATGGTATAAAGATTTTATATTTTTCCTCTACTTTATAGTATATATTGGAAATTTCTTTTTTTTTTGTTTTTGAAAATGCAACAACGAGATGAAAGTTTTAACAAAATTTCTAATTATATAATAACTTATTTTATCAAATAGATAATTAAAGATGTGCAATTGCATGTTTAGGTCGAAAAAATTATCTTTTGGACCATCGAGGTTAGGGCAAATGATTTTCCAGACCCACATATTCTGATAAGTATTTAATAGTCCATCCAACTTTGGGTAAACATTTTTTGGGACCAAAGATGACCAAACTTAGCTTTTTAAAAATAAAAATTTGTGCATGTGGTTTTTTCCTCCTAAGTACTACTCGATGTCCTCTTTTAATTCATCTCAGAGCAACGTGGCCAAAAATAATTAAGATAATTAAAGTAATTAATGATTAATTAAGCTAATTAGCTGTAATTAATGCTTGAATCATCACCTACTTACCCTGGAACTAATCATTAGCATATTGTTCATTCACTGAAAGGCCTTTCTCCAATGTCACATCAATTAAACTATATCACTGAAATAGTTTAAGAATTAAAAGCAGAATTAGCAAAAATAAGAGTGAAGTTAAAGAGCTTCAAAAGCAATTATCTATAATTCACCTTTCTCTAGTTAACAAAGTAAGGCATAGTAGAAAAACTACTTCCAGTAGTAGTATTAGTACTCTATTTCAGCATAAATATCATTTTCAAAAACCAAAAAGCAAAATTCAATTTTCTTTGCACGATATAAAAATCCAAAAAGAAGTAGGAGAAAAATCAGGTAAAAAATCCGCTGAAAAAACAGAAAAAGAAGAAGATGGAGTATAAGCAGTATACTCTTGAACAGCTACAGAATATGTTCGAGAAAGAACATAATCTAGAAGAATTAAACAAGATCATGGGCGCAATTAGTAATAAATATGACATTTTATCTGATGATAATGAAGTGACTAATAATATCTTATTAGAAGAAGAAATATATCAGCAGATGAAACTAATTAAACTAGAAGATCTTAATGCGTTACCTTTAGAAGAAACTAGAAGAAAATTGGGTAAAAATAATGGTAAAATGGCTGTCGTGAGATTAATAAAATCGGAGAAGAACTCGACTTAAGTGAGATAGAGACCAATCTTGTTAACAATGTTGTTCCTAAACTTGAAGAGTTTGGTGAACTTTCTCAAAGAAATACTCATTTTATAGGACCTAGGTACGTTCCAACAGGACATACAACCAATTTTTCCTTTTGGTTCATCCCAAGAAAAACTACAACCTTTGAAGAAGTTGGTCTTACCCCAATTAGTTAAACGGGTTACATCTTAAACATAGATGAAGCTCGTAATAGAGAAGGAATATTTGAACATTGAAAAAGTGGCATGAATAGTGTCTTAAACTTAAACACTACATGGACTGCTGCAAATTTCCTAAATTACATTGAACATAGTTTTTCTGGCACTGTAACTGACTGGTATGATTGATTAAATGAAGATGGTAAAAATACATTAAGAATGATGGAAACATCAGATGCGATGTTTAAAAATCTATGTAAGGAAATTAAAACCGAATTTGTTGGAGCTAAACTTGACTCTGAAGAAAAGGCAAGAGAATGACAGAGAAAGATTAATAATATAGAACTATAGGATATAACATATCTGAAAAATTATATTGCTGAATTTAGTCAATATTATTACAAAATTGGGCATAATGAAACCAATCTTGGTGTGTTCTATGACAAATTGCCATATCTGATAAATTCTATAATTAATGAAAAATACATTGCATGGCTTGAACGTGCTGATGTCATTGATAATCTTGGTTCGAAAATCTCTTATTTAAGAAAATGGATCAATGTCTTGATCACCAAAAGCAAAAGAAAGTTAAGAAGCAATTCCTAACTTGTTGGGATTCACCTCACCAATGGGAAAAAGAACCTAAAAGGAGAAGAAAAAGAAAATTTTATAAGAAAAAGAGCTTTAATAAGCAAAGAGGAGAGAAGTATAGAAGAAAATATTATAACAAACCAAGTCCTAAAAAGCAAAGATTTTTTAAAAAAGCAGTTTATTGTCCTACAGGGAAAAACAACTACAAATGCTGGGCATGCAGAGAAGTAGGACATTATGCTAATGAATGCAAAAATAGGAAGAATAACAAGCTTATTGAAACCTTGGGTAGCCTAGATTATGCTGAGTTTAGTAAAGATGAGGTACTAGACCTAACCCAAAATAACAACACAGGGGTTGTTAAAATTATCTTGGACAATGAATATTAAGAAAGTGATTATGAAAAAATAAGTCATATGATGGAAAGTGGCTCAATTAGTCTTGGTGATCTTCAAGGAAAGGAATTTGTTGTGGATAACGATAATGAAGAAGTCAAAGGAGATTGGGTTCTTCCCATAATCTAGAAGGACATGATCTATAAAAAATCCATCTTTCAATTAAAAAACAAGTATGTTTGCGAAATGATGGAAGGACATGTGGAGATAAAGGATTGTGAGTATGGCATTGGGGAAGTTAATCTTATTAACTGGGAAACTTCCTTAAGCATAACAAGGATAGAAAGTATGAGTATATCATTTTGGAAGTGTTCAGGTTCAAATCACTCCATTACAATATTATGGCAAAGATATTGATCTTTATGCTTTACTCTGTGATATTATACATACAAAATTTAATAGTCAAATTATCACATGGAATAAGACTAACTTGTGTAATGGGTTGATAGGATTCAATTGCCGATCAGGATATTAAGTGAGTCTAAAGGATGAGTTTGGTAAAAACTTCTTATCCCTTAAGATAAAAACAGTTGGAATGGATATGAAAACTGGCGGATATCCATTAAGGATATTTTCAAAAATTATCTATAAATTAGATAATACTGTAGACCCAAAAACTAAGGTCACAATGATAGATACAAAACAATTTGAAAGTCCTATCCCAATGCAGAAAATTTAGAGGATTAAATCTAATCCACAGGAAATAAAGATTTATCATTCATGGATATCTAGCTTTGCCAACCCCACTAAAATCAATAAGAAAAATATGATAAAATTGATGAGAATGACAAAATTGTCATTAAACCCCAATTATTAAGAATCGTGAGTGCAAGATCAGACTAGGGAGAAGGAGCTTCATCAACTGAGGAAGAGCTTAAAAAAGATGATACAATTAACATGACCAGTGAAATGAGTAGAATGAGTTTTGAAGCTGGAAGACCCAGTGTAGATCGAAGTATGAGTCTAGAAAGAAAGAACATCGGTTATAAAACAAGGACTGTTACTGTGCCAATTTATGAGGATGAATTGGTAAAAAACATGACCATGAAGATATGCTATGAAGTCACCAACATAAATCCTAATGGCATGTATATCCCAATAAACGTATGCTTAGAAGGATATAATAAATATGAGTTATGTACCTACATAAATACTGGTTGTTCTGTATGCTTTGGAAAAAGATCATTATTTCTAAAATTTCTGTGGAAAAAAGCAAAAAATCCTTTACAAGTACGGATAACTGATAATAGTATTATGAGCCATAATGAGGCAATAGACGGGTTATTCATAGAATTAGGAGGAGTCCAATGCATTATATCAGTTCTATGGGTAACTGATCAACCCTTTCATGATATGATTATTGGAAATAATTTTCAGAGATTATATTCTCCATGCACACAGACCATAAACTAGATAATATTCACAATAAATGGTCACTTTGCGCCTATTGAAAAATTAAGTAAGGCTTATACCCATCAGAAGATTGAGTTCACACGCAACCTGTATGGTGAGAAGATAGTGCCTGCACAATGAGAAATAGCACTGACAATTTCATTGCTTGAGCTATCTACGAAGGAGCAGATTGTTTAACAACAGGAGAAATTATGCAAAGAACTGTACTCTAACAATCCTCTAAAATTTTGGGATAAAGATAAAATAGTTGCTAAAATCACTTTATTAAATCCCAATGGTATATACACACCAGGACATCCAAGAATTCAATAAACATATTAAACAACTTCTGCATAAAGGATTAATCAGGACTAGCAAGAGTCCTCATACTAGTCCTACTTTCATGGTAAGAAATCATGCAAATGAAAAAAGGGGAAAAGCAAGAATGGTGATCAACTACAAAAACCTTAATGATAATATTGTCTTTGATGGTTATTATCTTCCTAACAAAATAGTCCTTTTTAGCAGAATTCAAGGAGCCTCTTGGTTCTCGAAAATGGATTGCAAAAGCGGATACTAGCAGATAAAAATGGATGAGAAAAGTATTCCTTTAACGGCATTTAGCGCCCCGCAAGGACATTATGAATGAGTCGTAATGCCATTTGGTCTTAAAAATGCACCTCAAATATTCCAGAGAAGAATGGATAGCATCTTCAAAGACCATAATCGTTGTTGTTTAGTTTACATTGATAATATAATTGTCTTTTCCAAAACCATAGAACAACACAAAGACGATGTCTTAGCCTTCACCCAAAGATGCATTGATCATGGTATTATACTTAGAAAGAACAAGTGCATTTATGCTGAGCAAGGAATTGAGTTCTTGGGTCCAGAGATTAAAGCTGGACAAATCATTCTAAAAAAACACATTCTGAAAAAAATAGAGATTTTTCCTAAAAAGATTGAAGATAGAAACAAATAGGAAGATTTCTTGGATGCCTTACCTATGCTTCAGATTTCATTAAAGATTTAGATAAACTAAAAAAGCCATGGCGGCAAAAACTCAAGAAAGAAGTAAGTTAGACATAGATCACTAATGATATAAAGATTGTTCAGAATTTCAAAAAGATGTGCAAAAATCTTCCTATTCTTAATTTTCCTAATGAAGGAGATGACTTAGTTCTTAAGACAGATGTCAGCAATAAGCACTGGAGCGCAGTACTCAAAATCAAAGAAGGCAAAAAACTATGCAAATATTGCAGTGGAAGTTTTAATAAGGTAGAATGCAACTATCCCATGATGGAAAAAGAAATCCTTGCAGTCATAAGGGGAATTAAAAAGTTCTTAATCTCTTTAGGGCCAAAACCTTTTTGTATTTGAACTGATTGCAAATGAATACTTGGTTTTGTGAAAAAGAATTTATCAAATATACAAGTGCAAGGGCGACTCCTACGTTAGCAATTATGGCTTAACTAGTTTTCCTTCTCTATTAAAGATATACAAGGAACGAAAAACTCTCTTGCAAATAGTTTAACTCGAGAACTAGCTAATGGTGATCATTAAAGCAGATATCCGCCCAGAAAAGAAGGAAATCCATAGCAAAATGCCATTGCTACTAGAATGGGTTTCACCTTCTTGTAAAGTCCTTATTGATAATTTGGAATTCCACACAAAAAGTAGATCACGCTTTGGTCGGCTATCTTTTGCCTACCTAATAGCCCAAAGATTTCCCCTTTTTTGAGTTATAAGTTAACTACCTTAGATGGCCTTATGATATCTAAGAAAAAATAAGCCCTTAAGTTCAAGAAAAATGGTTTAATAAGTGCTATACAACCTGCATCGATTATTATCATAACTATTCATATGATATTTTGGAGACTTGGAGTATAATAATCTACTTTGCTGATAAGTCTGGAGTTGGTGGTGTTAGTTTCCTAGCAAATTTAATCTCTCTAAATGGCCCCCTCATTAAAGCCTGAGAATACGGGATGATAGTTTACTTTATAGAAATCCAATATTCAAAGTTCCCATTTTTCTCAACATTAACCAAATTCCAACAATGCATGTTCAAGAAGATCTATTAGATTCTTACATCTCCTGATGGTCTAACAAAAATTTCATATAGCAGACCCCTACATTTGGAGGTACATTGTGCATTAATCGAATATGATAATGGAAAAGCCAAACCCATTATCTTGTTTAGATCATTGATTACGTCGATCCCTATGATCAACGATAAGAATGGTTTGCAGAATGAGGAGGATTTGTTACTGATCTTACAGCAAGAGCCATTGATTTTTACAATATTTATCATCAAGGTTGGGCATTAATTGAACAAGGAAAAAAGTTAATGCATTGTGGGAATACTACTTTTGCCTATGACAATGAATTTAAAGAATATATGAAGGTGGACGGAGCAGTTTTAGAAGATATCTTTGATTATCTCTTTGATGTTGGAGCTCAACATTCTTATCAAAAAAGGAAAGAAATATCTTCTTGAATTATTTAAGAAATGGGACCCAGAGCATCTTCAATTAGATGAACAAGATTACCCAGATAATGATGGTCTGGAAGATATAATTAGAGATGAAGGCATGCAGAATCTCAATAATGATGACTAGTCTTATTATCATTAAAAACTCTAAAAAGTGGTTGTTCCACTATTATACTATTTTGACAAGTGTTAGGTCTGTAAAATAAAGCAGTGTACTATAGTCGTCAGTGTGTACTTTAGCCATACAAAATATCATTATGTACTGCAGCTATTTGGGAATCCTATGTACGCCCAACCCTCTATAAAAGGAGAGGTCGAGGGCTAAGAAGGGACACAGTCATTTGAGCATTCTTGAGCAAAAGAGAAGTTGAGATTCTCCGTTTCTCAATGAGCAAGCATCTCCAATGATCTTAGCTTAAAGTCCATCTTCAAGCTTTCTATTGTAATATATCCACTTTCAAGCTATCAATAAAAGAAGTTTCCCAGTAGGGAACATTATTCAATTGAGCCTTATGTCTTAAATAATATAATTTCTTCGTTAAAATTCCACTATCCTTGAAAAAGATTAAAATTTTGATTGGTAACTACGGTTCAAGGTAGGAAATGACACGGATCTGTGTTGTGCCTGATTTAAGGAAGGTGGGGTTGAGATTAGAAATCTCCGTAAACCAGAAGCTAGAGGAGTGTCAGAGTCCAGTGCTGACTAAGTTCAGGTAATGGTCGAAACTCTCTAAATAAGTTTTAATTATTTTGCTAAGTATGATGGGCCGTTAATCACAAAAAAGATAATATTTATGATATAAGTAGTAGAGTGTGATAAATAGTACCAGTAAAGTCAGTATAAGAAGAAAAAACACTAAAAATAATCATATTTGGATATTAGGGACCAATTTGCAGTTTTGGAAAGTGGAGGGTTAGAAATAGAAATATTTGCCCCCCAAAAAAATAATTACCCAAACCTACATTGTCCCAGAAATATTTATCTAAAAAAGTGGGTTTTGAAAATCATTATACTAAACCTCAGTGTACCGAAAAGTAAATTATTCAGTGTAGGTCTATTATCATTAAGTGTCCGCACATCACATGCTTGAACCATGCTTGCCAATATATAAGGCAAACAAAGGGTGCAGTTGGGTTAGGATCGACATACTAATAAAGTGGGTCAGGTTGAGTTATGATCGCCCTATTAATAAAATGGAACATGTTAGCTTTATGAACAAATGGGTCGGCCTGCTTGACTTGTTTTTGGTCTATAAAAATTGATCAAACTTATATTAAAAACTCTTTATATAGATCATTAATGTGAATTGTTGGTAATAACTTCGACTAATAGGTAGGTTTATAAAATCATTAAATAATCGGGTCAGTAAATAAGTCATTAACGGACCGACTTGTGCAATGAGCATGGTCTAAATGAGCTGACCTATTATTACTTGATCCATTATTTATATGATGTTAGAGTAATCCTACATTAAACGAGCTATGTTACTTGACCTAATGAGAACTTGACTTATTGCCCATATTTGCTTGCCAACAAGCATGTGTGTGCATTAAAGAGAGGTTGATGTTTAGGACGTTGTGTGTGCTATTTTGTTTTTCATTTATTTGTAGGTGAAATCATCGCCTCAGGGTGATCAAAAATGAGAAGTGCAATTCCTAATTAACCTAAATGTTTATATTATAAATGTAAAAATGTAGAGGCTGAGAATCATTCCCTCTCTCATTCCAAGACTCTTATTTAATCCCTCCAAAATAGCTAACAAGTTAATTTTAATTTTAAATTTTAAATTTCATAAAATTAGTGGATATCCCCTCAATTCCCAACTTACCGCCTCTCTCTGTCCTCAATAACCGCTTCCTAATTCTCTCTATTTCAACCCTTGTTGAGGCTATGCATATTTATTCATGTAATCTCTCTCTCTCTCTCAATTACTAACATTGTGCCGGAATTATCATTGACCATGATGAAATTTGTTTAATAGAATGAGTCTAAGATGAATACTATTAATGATTGTGTGTGAATTGAATTTGGACATTAGGAAAGTCAACCGAGATTATCAATGAATGTTGATGAAGATTGGAGTTTCGGTTAGTGAAAATGGCTTCGCTGATAAATCATGGCATGTTATTCTTATTCCTTTCTATGATTCGATTCAATGGGTTCAATTCGGTCCTTTTTATTTACATTTTTTCTTGGGATATATATCATTTGATTTTATCATCTTAAACAATAGCCAATGGTGTGAGTTTCTGATTTGAAAATGTCCTCCCCAGATTATGAGTGAAGTAATGCTAAATTGTAGCTTTAAAGATGATGAATTTCTAGTTTCTGCTAATTTTTGTCTATTTTTCACATAGCAATCTTCATGTTTTCTATAAGTTGGTTTGATAGGTTTTTTTTTGTCCCCCCTCCCCCCAACCAGTATCATCTTATCTCTCCACTTCTAATCCTTTTTTCCTTTTCCCGCAACAAGTTTCTTTTTTTGGATGAGTAATCCACAATAATGTTGTGCCCGAAACTGAAAGATTTTTGAGTATTAATGTTTGATTTTATTAGTGGGATTACTATCTACGAATCAAAATCTATATTTTATTAGATGATATTTTTATCTATATTTTATGTCTATGAATTTATGTTGAAAATATTGTCACCATTTATTGCAGTTTTTTTTTTATTACAAACAACTTAGAGTATAGTCCATTGCCTTTTCGTTGAAATTGAATTTTCATGTGTTGCTTGTTTTACTGTTTATGTTTAATTGAAGTTGACCACCAAATACCCCCAAATAAAAGATGGTATGATTTATTCTTTTTCTAGGGATGCACACGGATTTTACAAGAATAATGTATAGGATACTTTTAAACCATATGATAAACAATTATAATAGTAACCCCCCCAAAAAAGCTATCGACCAGGGCGTGTTTTGTTTAACCAATATGTTTTGTGTTGAGTGATAGGGAACAAAGGGATATCCTCAATTTTAAATTTTAAATTTTAAAATTCATAAAATTAGTGGATATCCCCTCAACTCCCAACATACCGCCTCTCTCTATCCTCAATAACCGGTTCCTGATTCTCTCTATTTCAAACCTTGTTGGGGATACGTATATTTATTCCTATAATCTCTCACTCTCTCTCTCTCTCTCTTGCTCTCTCTTGATTACTAACACTTTACCCAGATTATCCCTAAGCATTGTGAAATTTGTTTGTTACAATTGATCTAAGATGAAGACTATTAATGATTGTTGGTGAATTGGATTTGGACATCAAGAATTCAACCGAGATTATCAATGAATTTCGATGAAGACTAGAGTTTTGGTTAGTGAAAATGGCTTTGCTGATAAATCATGGTATATTGTTCTTTTATCTTTCTACGATTCGATTCAATGGGGTCAATTCTGTCCTTTTTATTAAAATTTCTTGGGATATATATCATTTGATTTTTTTCCTCTTAAACAATAGTTAATGGTGTGAGTTTCCTATTCCAAAATGTCCTCCCAGATTATTAGTGACGTGATGCTAAATTGTAGCTTGAAAGATGATAAACTTCTAATTTATGATAATTTTGGTTTATTTTTTCACACAACAATCGTCGTGTTTTATATAAGTTTGTTTGATAGGTATTTTCTTCGCCCTTGGCAAAAACCAGTCTCATCTTATCTCTCCACTTCTTATCCTTTTTTCTTTCCCTACAACAGGTTTCTCTTTTTGGAGGAGAAATCTATAGTAATTTTGTGCCCAAAACCAAAAGATTTTTGAGTATTAATGTATGATTTTATTAGTGGGATTACTATCTACAAATCAAAATCTTTATTTTATTAGTTTAACTATGATATTTTTATCAATATTTTATGTCTATGAATTTATATTGAAAATATTGTCACCACTGAATGCAGTTTCGTTATTACAAACAAATTAAAGCATATTCCAATTTCTTACGATGTTGTTTACGTTTAATTGAAGTTGACGACCAAATACTCCCAAATAAAAGATGGTATGATTTATCCATTTTCTAACGATCCACATAGATTTTCCATGAATAATGTATATGATACTTTTGAACCACATGATAAACAATTATAATAGTAACCCCCCCCCCCCCCCCCAAAAGCTATCCATGAAGGGCATGTGTTTTGTTTATGCAATACGATTTGTGATGAGTGATGGGGAACAAAGGGTATGTGGGCATGTGTTTTTTTGTTTGTTTTGTTTTGTGACTATATTATCACATTAACGTTGTTTATTTTATAAGTATCTCATATCAATACACAGTTCCATATCTCATTTTAATTTTTTTTCTTTCATTACATGTGAATTTTAATTTTTAAGTAAAATAATATGTGAAGAACACTACTACATTTTAGTTAAAATAGTTTTTCGGTATCAAAGCTATTTAGAAAAAAGTTTTCATAATTGTTTCATACTAAAAATCAATGGGTCTCTTTATAAATCTTTATCCTCTCCATGTAAATGCAGTAGCTCTTCGCCCTTCACACCACCAATATCTATCTTTACCCCAGGCTTAATCTCTACCTCTATTCCTCTCTACCTCTATTCCTCTAGATGATTGACAAAAGGGCAATGTACGTTGGGCGGTGCCAAGGAGCATACAGGAGCAGATTTTTTCTTTTTTCTTTTGGTGGGTGATGGGAAGGTCGGTATATGACACACGATGGACTAGCGTACATGTATGAGTGTATGACGTGTGCAAATATATTGATGTGTACATTGTTACTTAAAGATGCATTGTATGTATGGCAAGCCTGAGGATGATTTTGTACACATGTCATTGACATGAACAATTAACGTTGTTGATCAGTTGTCCTACGTTCAACATTTTCATGGACTCCAGTATTTTTGGTCGTTAGATCTGTTTTACAAAATAGACAACCTCTACGAATATTTGTTTCACCTTTATTGCAAAAACTATATTTTTTCCATACATTGACTTATACACGTTCTTAATATTGATTGTGCTTTTATTTTTCAATTCTTTTAACACATTTAATATTTCTATCTAGACTTATGGTTATTCAAAGTTGGTACGTGGGTAAACAATTCTAAGAAACAAATTATTTTAGACACAGGACAAGCAAAATCTTCCTTCCCTCAAAACTTAAGATTCTAGCTGACCTTATTCTCTTGATTGGTGATTTAAAATTCAAAAGATAAATAATAGATTGATAATCGTACAATTCTATCATTAAAACGTGAAAACCTAAAGCTAATTTAAGATTAAAAAATTAATAGAAAACATTATCTATTTGTTTTAGTTTCAATCTATAAATATGTTTTAAAATTTCTAGTCATGTCTACTTAATTAAATCTTTATATGACAATTTCTAATTCAACTTTTCAATTTTATCCCTTTTTTCAATCTCTCATCACTGTGTGTGTCCCCTTCCCCCCTCTTCCAACTCGTTCTTCTATAGTCTATACTGCCTAATTGTTTTCTGATTTTCTATGCTGACATTAACTCTACTTATATTATTTTAAAAAATAAATATCCGTGCAAGTGTACGGCACAAACTAGCATTTATTTTAAAAAAGAATTTTTCTTTAAGCGTCCTATGAATCTGTGATCCCAATCCCTGACAGGCCCTCTTTTTTTAAGCAGTGTATGGCTGGGGAAAAATGATTTTTTCAGGAAATAGTTTTCCAATTTTCTGTTGTTTGGCACAATAAAGGAAGAAAAACTATTTTTCAAGGAAAATGTTTTTCCTCCGAATTGAGGAAAATCTTTTTGAGAAGTTAGGAAGTTGATTTTCTCCCTTTAACTCTTTGATGATATGGTCAGTCGAAATTTAGGTGCAAAATTTAATTTCAGCGGTTTAGATCGAAACTTGACTATTCGATTGAAAAGATTAAAATGAACTCAAATCCAGATTTTGAGATCAAATTACTTTTATTTGGTCAACATTTATCTTCGTCATGACACTTTAGTTGACATTTTTTGCAACAAAAACAATTCAGTTGGAATAATTTCAACGGTTTGGATTAGAACTTGATCATCAGATAGAAAATACTAAAATAGGCTCAAAATCAAATTTTGAGCTCCATATTCTTTCATCTGGTTGACATTTTTTCTACCATGACAATGCAATCGATATTTTTTGCAATTTAAACAATGCAATCAATATTTTTCACTGGTAATAGGACAATTTCAACAGTTTGGATTGAAACTTGATCATTGGATGTGGAAGATTAAAATAGGCTCAAATTCATATTTTGAGTATGAAATTCCTTTATTTGGTCAACATTTTTCTCTGCCACCACAGTTCAATTAGCATTTTTTGCTACTTAAACAATTCAGTTGATGTTTTTCGTCAGTAAATCAATTTCAACAGTTTCGATCAAAACTTTATTATCCAATAGGAAACATTAAAAAAAAAACTCCAATATGAATTTTAAGCTCAAAATTCTTTCATTCGGTCAACATTTATCTATGCTACGACCATTCAGTCAATAGTTTTTGTCACTTAAACAATTTAGTTGATGTTTTCTATTTATTTTTTTTTATAAAAAATGATTTATCTTGTACCAAACGATGAAAAATGTGACAGATAATCAATTTTCTTTGGAAAAACATTATCCATGGAAAATGATTTTTTGGGAAAATCATTTTCCTTACAACCAAACACTACCTTTAAAAAAAGAGCTTCCGATGAGCCCCAAAGATGGGGAAAACATTTAGGTCTTAACGAATAGTTAGGTACCATACAAAGAGTGCCTGTGGCCTAATGGATGAGGTGTCTAACTTTTAATTAGACGATTCTGGGTTCGAGTCCTACTAAGTGTGTGAAACTCAAATTTTTACTTTATTTTTTTGTCTTCGGTGAATAGTTTTCAACAACATTGACAACAATAGTTAGTTTCAATGTGAAATTGGAATTGGGATAGACATGTAGGGAATGTATCTATAAACATGTTGAACTATAGAAATTGTTATGCTATCAGACAATTTGCAGGGATGCCAGCTAATTGGATGAAACCATTTAACACATGTCTAATGCCCCGGTCTCCATGTATCCCTTAGTTCCAAATAATGTGTTAGTTTTTTTTAATGATTAATGAACCTCATCAAGAGGTGAAAACCGATAATTTGACAAGACTGAAAAAACACATGTCAATCTTTTCTAGGCTAAACAAATAAAACCTGCTTAATTTCAAGTAGCCTCCTCAAATTTGAAAGTGGCCTTCCCAAATTGATCTTTCACTAAATTATCCTATTAATTGTATCATAACTAACCGTCCAGAGTCCCCTCACTTAGTCAAAACAACATTCTTGCAAAATAGCATTGTTGCAATCACAAACTCCTCTCCATGTGAAGACCTCAGTATATCAACCACCAGCATGAACCTCACACCATTCCTCCTTGGGCTTTTCCCACATGTGTAAATTTGTTACTCCACATTGCTTTGAATATGGACAAACTCCACACACAACTTTGTCTTCTGTTGCCAAGTGCAAAAATCCAATTAGTGCTATCGGCACTAAAAACTTTTAATAATATGTGTTGTTCGAACCAAAAATGTACTATTTTTAAGGTACTTTTACACATATTTTATAATCGTTTTAATCGTATTTTTAAGGTTTTTTAACTGATTTTATTTCATTTTGTAGATTTTTAATAAATATGAAAAAAGGGGGCAAAAATGGTAGAAAATGTCGGAAAGTGAAGAACCGGGCAAAATTGTCAAAAACCGGTTCACTTATAACCTACCCCCTCCCCTTCTTCACGCTCTCTCTCTCCTCTTCGCGTCTTCCTCACTTTCTCTCTCCCCGGCCTCGACTAGACCCAGAACCCAAAAACCCTGCCATGCCCATCTCGCTCTAGCTTTCTCTCTCTCCCTTATCTCTTCTATCTCCTCCAAAACCAGCCCACCGAAACCCAAAACCACAAGACCCCAAACCCACAAAATTCGTCCATCTCCAACCCTATCCCACCACCCGTGAAGCACGCTAGCTGTGCCACGACACCTCCTCTGCTGGCCTTCATCTCCATCGTCCACAATACCCTAGCAATCGACGACTGAGGTTGAAGGAGGTTCGGGTATAAAGAGAGCTTGGAGGACGCCATTGATTCAATTTGAATTAGGAAGTAGGACTAGGTAATTTAGGGTTAGATTAGGTTCAATTTCAGCTTTAGGATAGTTTAGTTTTTCGTTTATTTTCTTATTCACCAGATTTAATTTCGATTTTCAGTTTAGGGTTAAATTTCGCATTTTAGGGTTTCAAATTTCAGCTTCATTTCTTAGATTTTAAGGAATAGGGTTGATGTTAGTTAGGTTTTGAGACTCGACACTTGTGTATTTGTGCTTCAATTCACGGTTTTGGTGTGATTTTGCAAATCTTGGATGTTGGTTTTGTTGAAGGTTAGTCGATTTCCCCCCCTGATTTGTGTTTTGTTCGACGCGAACTCAATGAAGAATCG
>JACYFF010031955.1:31068526-31098677 GCA_017589665.1 Selenicereus undatus
TTTTTTTTTTTTTTTTTATTTTCTATTTTTAATTTTCAATTTTTGATTTTAAAGTTTAAATTTGTAATTTTTTAAATTTGTAATTTTTTATTTTTTATTTTCTAATTTTTTTATTTTTTATTTGTAATTTTCTAATTTTTAATTTTTTATTTATTTTCAATTTTTATTTTTTTAAAGTTTATTTTTTAAATTTGTCACTAGGAAGATTCCTCCTCACTGGTCCAAACAAGAGGAAGATACGTTTTTCTCTCAGGTAAGACATTACTATTGGGAAGATCCTTATCTTTTCAAACATTGCCCTGACCAAGTGGTACGTAGATGTGTCCCCGAGAGTGAAATTCATAGTATTATCACATTTTGTCACTCTTATGCTTGTGGTGGTCACTTTGGTGGTCGTAGGATAGCTGCTAAAGTCCTACAAAGTGGGTTCTTTTGGCCTACTCTGTTTAGAGATGCTCACCGATTTTGTCTTGCTTGTGAGCGTTGTCAACGTACGGATGCCCTGTCCCGTCGTGCTATGGTGCCCCTTTCCCCCATTCTGATTGTTGAGATATTTGATGTGTGGGGTATTGATTTCATGGGTCCCTTTCCCCCCATCTTTTGGCTTTGTATACATATTGGTTGCTGTTGATTATGTGTCAAAGTGGGTGGAAGCTCAGGCTACTAGGACCAATGACCACAAAGTTGTGGTTAATTTTGTAAAAGAGTGTATTTTCTGTCGATATGGTACCCCTAGAGCCCTTATTAGTGATGGAGAGAGCCACTTTTGTCATCGATCTTTTGAGGCTTTGCTTAAAAAGTATCCTGTGACTCATAAAGTAGCTACTCCTTATCACCCTCAGACTAATGGTTAAGTTGAAGTGTCTAATCATGAGATTAAGTCTATACTTGAAAAAACGGTTCGACCTTATAGGAAAGACTGGTCTTTGAGATTGCATGATGCTCTTTGGGCATACCGTACTGCGTATAAAACTCCCATTGGGATGTCTCCTTACCGGCTTCTTTTTGGTAAGGCTTGTCATTTGCCAGTTGAGTTAGAACACCGTGCTTTTTAGGCTATTAAAGCTTTTAATTTTGATATGAAACAAGCAGGTTCTAACCGTAGGCTTCAATTAAATGAGTTAGAAGAGTTGCGTAATGAAGCCTATGAAAATGCTAAGATTTATAAAGCCAAAACCAAAGCTTTTCATGATAAAACGATTTCTCGTAAATCTTTTAAACCTAATCAGAAGGGTTGGCTTTTTAACTCTAAGCTTAAGCTGTTTCCTGGAAAATTGAAATCTAGATGGGATGGTCCTTTTGTTGTCCACCAAGTGTTTCCCTCTGGGGCAGTCCAAATTTTGGATCCCCAAGATGGTCGAGTTCTCATGGTTAATGGTCAGCGTTTGAAACCTGTTGTGACTCATGATCTTGACCCTGGTTTGATTGAATCCATCAACTTGGTTGACCCTGTCTGCTATGATTAGTCGGTAGGATATTGTCTGGCTGAAGACATTAAACTTAGCGCTTGTTGGGAGGCAACCCAATCTTTTTAGGTGATTTTTGAGTCTTGTATAATTTTTTTTATTTTTTATTTTTTTTTCTCTATTTTTCTTTTTGATCAAGGTGTGCTTGTGTTTTTTTTGGGTGTGATTCTTCACTTGGTTTTTGGCTTTTGAGGTTGGTGATGGTTGTGAAGGTACTTTGGGAGTTTGATTGTTGAGCTTACATGGAAACATCTTCCTCAAGTTATCAGGTTGTGTTGCTCTTTTCTCCATTTTCCTATATCTTATTTTTTTCCAACATTGAGGACAATGTAAGGTTTAGGTGTGGGGGGAAGGCTAAATGACAATGAGAATATTGAGAAGGATTAAACTTGAAAATTGTGGGTGAAGTTGATTTTGGGAAGATTGAGTGTCCTAATTGTGCATGTCTTACTCCTATTATGTGGATTCGATTCATGTGACTCATGCTTACTAGAGATTATTTCTAGTTTTGACTAGTCGAGGGCCATAATTTTTGCTGTGCTAATGTCACTATGTAGTCGATTTTGAGTATGAGATGTAACCCCATTTACAATTTCGTGATGAGTATTCGATAAGCATTGAGTTTCCCTTTGACTTTTCAAACAAAAAAAAAGAAAAAAAAAATCAAATAAATGAAATTAATTGAGTTCTGATTTCGGTACCAATGTTCAGGTCCTATCTATATTCATATCTTTAATTGCCTGAATATGTACTAGGTGCTTATCTGAGTGTTATCTTTATTCATATATTTATCCACTCAAGAAAGCACATGAAATCAAGTAACTTCTGAAAATAAAAAGCTGAAAGACTCAAAAAGAGAGGAAAAAAAATTGATTTGACATTGGGGACTCGATTTTAAAAGATGCTCTTGTGATTTTTGTTATGCGGGGTGAAATTTTATGCTTACGATTTACTACATGGTTTCGTTGTGTACTTAATTTGCTTGAATCATGGCCTAGTGACTTAGTTGGAATTGGAAATTTTTGACAATGAGTTGTGAGGTGGTAGTGAATTGATATATGTGATTTGGAGTGGGCATTCATAGTTGGATCACTTAATTTTCTTACATGATCTTATTCTTATCCTTCTTGATGGTTTGACTGAACATATGCATTGTAGTCATTCTTTGCTCGAGGACTAGCAAAGGTTTGGTGTGGGGGAGTTGATAATTCATATTTTTATATATAATTTTCTCCTTCATTTTACCAACTTTTAAGTCTTTGAAATATATTTTATGAGTAAATAATGTATAATTTATGTGATTTTCAGGTAAAAAAATAAAGTAGAAGAATTTGGATGAAGATGATCAATTCTACTCAGATTTTCCACAAGAGCAAAGCAAGCCCAAAAGAAAAGAAAAAAAAGAAAAGAAAGAAAGAAGAAACAAAGGTCCTAGTTCGGCCCGACTACAGAAGCCCAGCACCAGCTTTCTTCTCCTCATTCCCACACTTCTTCTCTCCCTCCATTTGGGCCTATGCTGCAGCCCAGTCGTGCCTCCTAACAACTCCAAGCTAACATCAACCCATCTACTCTTCATCTCTATTCTCCACATGATGAATTGTTTACCTAGTCAAAGCAATTAAGCAAATTAATATTATACTTATGACTAGCTATGACCATGCATGTAACATCCCAAATTAATTGGAATTAATTTCCATTAATTTTGGGGGTATCCTAAAGGGTGGATTTTCCACTATAAAAGGGGCCATAGGTACACAGACACTCATATCCACTCTCATTCTTCCATCCACTCACTCAAGCATCTTCTTGTCCTTTCATCTTTCATTTTTTTTTAGAGAAAGTCTTTGTAAGACAAGATCATTTGGGTTGAGGGATTAAGAAGAAAATAAGCTTTGTTAGTTATTTTTCTCTTGTCTTCTCATCTCATTTGTGAGTCAAATTTGAGAGTTTATACTAAGTTTTATAATTTTGTGTAATTGAGTATAAGGTTTGGACATAGGTTGTAAAATATACCAATTTTAATAGTATTTTCCGAACTATGGCCGGCTAAACTACTCATTTCTAGGACTATGATGGATCCCTGGTAATAATATTCTTTTGCTAATTTCTTATGGGGTTATTTTTGTCTCTTTTGCATAATCTTGAGTTTATATTTGATCATCATCTACCTATGCATCTTAACACTAATGTTTAGTCATGTTGATGACATTAGTTTAATTTGCTATCTCAAATGAATATTAGACCTTGTAGGCTAATATGATGATTATGGAATTTGAGATTAAAATTATAATTGTTTAAATTGAATAATTTATGCTAGAAATTAGATGAGTTATGTCTAAAAAGAATAATTCATGCTAAACTACTAGATAAATTATGTCACTTTATAATTATAATCATCTTTTCAATTCATAGCCTAATGCTTGTAGCTTAGGTTGAACAAGAGACAAATTGAATCCTCATTCGAATTAGTAAACCAATATTAGCATCAAAGGTAAAATCTAAAGTCCTAGAACTTTCTCCTATTTGATTTCTCTCTACTTTACTACTTATTTGCTCTTCATTTTGTTGGTAAATTTATATTCATAATCCAACCCTGAAATTAAATTATTCTTTATAATAAGAAAGGTAAATTTTAAAAATCGTTATTGTTCCTCGTGGGATCGACACCCTATACTCGCTAGTCTACAATTAATCTTGTGCACTTGCAAGTAAAAAGGGTTTTAAAACTACATATAAAATCCACATCAAAGCTCTGTTTTGATTCTACTGATTCTTCCCCCTCCCCTCCTACTTTTTTCTTTTCGTTCTGTTTCAAGTCGTTTACCCCTGCTGCTTAGTCTTCTTAGTTCAGCTATGGGTTGATTAATTTCAGTGTGCTTAGTCCCCAACTGTTGCTTTCGGTTATGGTAATACCTTGATTTAGTTCTGTTTCATGCTTATGGGTCAAGTTTTGGTTAGCTCGATTTAATTGCGTGTGTCTGAGCTCTTCGTTTGTGCTGATGCTGATTGAATGGGATTTTTAGTCAAGTTTTGAAATTGTAGTTGATTTAGTAGTTTAGATGAGTTTAGTTGATTTGGCGTTTTAGTACTATTTGAATAATATCACTTAATTTAGTGTAATTAATTAGTTAAACCGTTTCTTTTCCATTGACCGTAATCTCAACGTTGTCCCAGTGGATCGACCCTCAAAGTACTACGATGATATCGTATGCTTGAGGTTTTTCTTTCAGTTTATCATCCCTCAAAAAAGTCACCTACAATTTTGGCGCCGTTGCCGGGGATGACGGCGAGATTTGGTCATTGTTTTTGTTTTCGTAGTTAGTCTCTTTCATACTTTGTTTTGTTCATTTCATTAGTAGTTGTGAGTTGACTAATTAGTTGTTGTCATTTGTTTTGGTTGATTTCTTTATTTTGGTATTAATTGTTACTTAGTTTAATCGTTTTGTTTTCGAAAAGAGTCAAAAATCGAAAAAAATTTGAAAACCTCAAAAATCCAAAAAAAAAGAAAAATCTTAAAACCCCAAAAACATTTGAAAATCTTGAAAACAAAAAAATTAGAAAATTCAAAAGACCCAAAAAAATTGAAAAATTAAAAAACCCCTAAAAATTGATTTTTTTTTGAAAATTTAAAAACTTCAAAATGCCAGTTTTTCATTTCGCGTAATTTGAGCGCGAACCTTTTTGGAATTATTCTTCGAGGCTTAATGATTATTGTGCTCAACTGAATCGTAATTTTGAAAAATGAAAAATTTGTGAGGTCATTCTTGAGGGTCTACACATTGAGTCAAGGAGTTATATCGATTTAATTTTTCCTGGAGGTTTAAGCGAATTTTTATCTAAAACTCCAAATGAAGTTTGGGATTTCTTTAAAAAATTAGCTTGGGAAACCTATACGATTGAACAAGCTAATACAACTTTTAGATACCCAACTCATGGAGAGTATGTTTGTCATGCTAATTCTTAACCTTCAGACCACTTTGTGAATTCCTATGACTCATGTAACTCTTATATGCCTCCTATTTTGTGCGATTATTGTGAATCTCCAGATCATGATGCTTCTACTTGTCCTTATCGTGAATATGTTGATGTTACATGTGCAAGTTTTGAAAAGAACATCAATGATATGACGAATCAAATGATAGAGACAAAGAAATTGAGAATTGCTGAATATTCTCAATGTTTTAACAAGATTGGAGGGACTTCTAGTGAGATTGCTTCTAGTTTAGGATCTCTAAACCTGACATTAATCTCTATGATGATTTTGAGCCTTCTTATTCTGCTAGGCCTGATTTGAATGAAAACATGCTTTTGCCTCGTCTAGGACAAGAAAATGACCTCCCTAAGTCTCTATCAACAGACCTTGCATCTTGTACTAACTCACATAAGGGCGTCACTGACGATGTCCTAGTTTCTATCGACCTACCCACCACTTTGAACGACTTTTGTGAACTGGAAGTGGGTAAACAATCTGATCTTGATAGTGAGTTAGAAATAAGCATCGCACCTGCAAGTGAGTTTCATGATTTGGATGAACCGAAAGATATTTCACAAGAGTTACATGATGAGATACCTGAACTCACTATGTTTGACTTTGACGATGATATTCTTTGTGCAGAATATGAATCTTTTTCATAAGGGCTTGATGTTACTGAAGGTTTTGATGTGGGTTTTCATGTTGAATTTGAATCATTCTCTTTTGATCACATCATTCCTGACCTTCTGCTTAAATCAGATGATAATATTTTGCATGTAGAGTATGAATCGTTTTCTTGTGAGTTCGAGACCCATGGAAGTTCTAATGATGGTTTTTGTGCTGATTATGAGTCCTTTTCTTTTGATTCCATCCAAACTGACTTCCTTTTTTAATATTGCAAGTCTGATTTTGTTGAGTTTGAGATGATTATCACTAAGACTTTTACTTTAGACCAGATTCATATGCATATTGGACTAAACAGACTTCTAAAATTTGCATCCTCCATTTTGCCTAGATTGCTCGTTCATGCTGATATAGTTTCTAGGCCAATGACCTCACCACTGGTTCCTTCTGAGTATGTTCATTTCATTCCTGATTGGGCCCAACTGTTTTATAAGTTGAAACGGGCCCTTACCCATGCTTTCTTGGCTATATGGATGCACTCAATTTGGTTCCAACTCACTGCTTTTCATTGTTCCTATTCTATTGAGAGTTGGGCTTCTTTGTTTGATAAACTATTACGTGCGCTAACGAGTTTTGATTTGAGTAGCACTTTTTCAGGTTAATATGGAGTGGCTGATGCTCCATAAGCTTTATAGTTTGGGTACAACCTGTATCCAACCTGGTATGAGTGTTCCAACCTTCTTTTCTTTTCCATTTCTTTTTGTTTTGTGCTTAGTTGTAAATATTTAGGATTGTAAATATGCGTGTTTCTTTGATTTTAGTTTTGATTTTCATTTTCATTTTAGTTTTATTTGGTTTTTGGTTTTGTTTTTGTTTTTGGTCGTGTTTTAGTTGTATATTTTAGGTTTTACGGTTGTTTAGCTTATGAGCTTGCTTTTTAGCACCTTAATTCCCACAATGAGGACATTGTGAAGTTTTGGTGTGGGGGTGAGGTGCCCTTTTTTTTTAAATTTTTGATGATTTTTCGTGTTTTTGGGGACATTTGTACTATTTCTGATTATCTTGAATCCCCTGTGCTTTATTTATTAGGTTGTATACAAATAGGATGTGCGTGATAAGTCTCCAACCTCAAATTTGATATTTTATGCCCTGATTCTAACTCCAGTTGTTCATTATAGGTTGTGTAATCCAATCCTTATTTATTCTATCATTATCTTTAGGTCTTAGGTTTCCATGAATGATTCTCCCACTAACTTGTGGCATGATTACTTTGAAAAACATTGAAACAAAGTGCATTATGAATAAAGAAAAAAAAAGATGAATGAATAAAATTTGGAATGACAAGTATCCCTTTGAGGCATGCGCTACTGGGCGTTACCCTTTTTGGCACGTGCTACTGGGTGTTACCCTTTGAGCCAATATTGCTACTGGGAAAGCTTGCTTCCAAAGTTAGTACGATAATAATGTAGTTGTATCAGCCAAGTGGGATTGAGTTTAATTCTGGTAAATCTGAGCCCTAGGATGATGATACACTTGCACACGAGCATTGGGATGGATTCAAAATCTTGATGTTCAATGGGGTGAAAAATTAGTGCTCTGATGTCATTTGGAAGGTAGAGGGCTTTGAAGTACATTTTATGTATATAGAGGTTAATAATTGAGTACATGGGTGATTTAGCTAATTAGGATTTGCGCATATGTTTCTCGAGTTTTGTACATAGCAGTTTTGAAAAAACCCAAAAAGATTTTTCTTTGTTTTTGAAATAATTTTGTGGGTATTTCACTTGGAAACCTTCACGAGACCTCACTCGTCCACTTGGGAGTCCAAGGGGTTTAAAGGGCTTGTTGCATACGCTAAATGCAATCGTGATTCCTATGACAGTGAATTAGGATTTTTTTTTTCCTTATTTTTCATTTTCTTTTAGTTAGTTTAGTTTGTTTTACTCGAGGACGAGCAAAATCTTGGTGTGAGAGTATTTGTTTGAACCAAAAATGTGCTATTTTTAAGGTACTTTTACACATATTTTATGCTCATTTTAATTGTATTTTTAAGGTTTTTTAATTGATTTTATTTCATTTTGTAGATTTTTAGTAAATGTGCAAAAAGGGGCCAAAAATGGTAGAAAATGGTAGAAAATGTCGGAAAGTGAAGAACCGGGCAAAATTGTCACTTACAACCTACCCCCTCCCCTTCTTCACGCTCTCTCTCTCCTCTTCGCGTCTTCCTCACTTTCTCTCTCCCCGACCTCGACCAGACCCAGAACCCAGAAACCCTGCCATGCCCATCTCGCTCTAGCTTTCTCTCTCTCCCTTATCTCTTCTATCTCCTCCAAAACCAGCCCACCGAAACCCAAAACCACAGGACCCCAAACGCACAAAATTCGTCCATCTCCAACCCTATCCCACCACCCGTGAAGCACGATAGCTGTGCCACAACACCTCCTCTGCTGGCCTTCATCTCCATCGTCCACAATACCCTAGCAATCGACGACTAAGGTTGAAGGAGGTTCGGGTATAAAGAGAGCTTGGAGGATGCCATTGATTCAATTTGAATTAGGAAGTAGGACTAGGTAATTTAGGGTTAGATTTGGTTCAATTTTAGCTTTAGGATAGTTTAGTTTTTCGTTTATTTTCATATTCATCAAATTTCATTTCGATTTTCAGTTTAGGGTTGAATTTCACATTTTAGGGTTTCAAATTTCAGCTTCAGTTCTTAGATTTTAAGGAATAGGGTTGATGTTAGTTAGGTTTTGAGACTCAACACTTGTGTATTTGTGCTTCAATTCACGGTTTTGGTGTGATTTTGCAAATCTTGGATGTTGGTTTTGTTGAAGTTTAGTCGATTCCCCCCCCTGATTTGTGTTTTGTTCGACGCGAACTCAATGAAGAATCGCCATCTTTAGAGAAGCTTGAGGCTCGGTTTTGATCTTCTGGGTCGTGAATGTCGAATTCAGACCCGTGCCTATACTGGTTCGCCTTTGCTTTTGTTCTGTTTCCTCTTGCTCTGCTTTGGTTCGTTGAAGCTCTGTTTCGATTCTACTGATTCTTCCCCCTCCCCTGCTACTTTTTTCTTTTCGTTATTTTTCAATTCATTTAGCCCTGCTACTTAGTCTTCTCAGTTTGGCTATGGGTTGATTAATTTCAGTGTGCTTAGTCCCCAACTGTTGCTTTCGGTTATGGTAATACCTTGATTTAGTTCTGTTTCATGCTTATGCGTCAAGTTTTGGTTAGCTCGATTTAATTGCGTGTGTATGAGCTCTTCATTTGTGCTGATGCTGATTGAATGGGATTTTTAGTCAAGTTTTGAAATTGTAGTTGATTTAGTAGTTTAGATGAGTTTAGTTGATTTGGCGTTGTAGTACTATTTGAATAATATTAGTTAACTTAGTGTAATTAATTAGTTAAACCGTTTCTTTTTAATTGACCGTAATCTCAACGTTGTCCCTGTGGATCGACCCTCAAAGTACTACGATGATATTGTATGCTTGAGGTTTTTCTTTCAGTTTATCATCCCTCAAAAAAATCACCTACATGTGTCATGCTAGAAATTAATATAAATTAATCATTTGGGTCAACCCATTTAATTAATTAATTTATTTAAATGAGTTATGCCAAATCGACTTTCAAGTCACAATTCAAACGACTACCAAGTCAACAATCAAGTTGCTATTAAATCGTTGGTCAAATGGACTAACAAGCCAAAGACCCAGTCAACGCTCCAAGAAGGTGAATAAGTCGCAAACCTTAGTAAGGGGGGGGGGGATCCTTTCCTATAAATGAAACATTACCCCCTCCTACTCAGGGGGTCGAAATTCATTCACTCTGTCGACATTCAGAAGAACTTAGAAGAGCTCAAAAATTCTTTCTGGAAGAAGACAACAAGCATTTTAAACATGTGTCGTCTACTCTTAGAGATCAAACTCTGTTTTTGATAGAGATTAATCCTCTTAGGCCATTTCTCAAGGATAAATTCATTCAAGATTATTGAAGGAGATCGAATGAGAGGATTTATTATACTTGTTCTTGTAACGGTTATACAGAGATTGTACCCATACATTCTAAAATCAATACAAATTAAATTTCTTTCTCAATTTCTTGTATAATTTATTTTAGACATGAAATTTGTGTTTACAAACTTTTAGCACGCTCGGTGGGACGTCTCTGCCTCTCATCTCTTTCTCCAAGCAAATAAATTCTACACTCCTTTGAAGAAGAAATGCTTTTAAGAATTCCATCCTTCAACCTTCGAACAAGAAGAATGTTGGATCTACATCTAAAGGATTCGGAAAGGCTAGTATTGCATTTGACAATCTAAGCACTGGAATGATGGCTGAGAGCATGACCAAAGCTACTGTCGCCATTACTGTAAAGCAACAAGTTGTGGCTCCAACTTTGCAGTCACACAAAACTCAAAACTTTGGCTTTATCTTACCTGCTGATGGGGTCAATCAAACTGCTTATCTCCCTAATTTGTAGATAAAATCTCTTGTTGTCTTCACTATGAGGAAGACTCTACCCTTTGGACCAAATGAATTCCAAGCTTATAACAATCCTATCTTCCAACCTTTCAGTGAGGAGGATGATGATTATGGCGTTAGCAATTCTTCACCAACATCTCCAAGGGATTCATTTCTCTCATAAGTTGAAGTTAAATCCTCTGACACTATCATCATGCCAATCATGGTGATAGAGGCTATTAACATGGACGAAGAATTTGCAAACATGAAGACAACTCTGCAAATACTCTCTAAGGAAAGTGAAGAAAAGGATGCTCAAATCAAGTGTCAAAATAAACAGATTGTTGATTTGAAAAAGAAGTTAGGGAAGCAGTCATCTAAGGCCTCAAACAAAGGCTCAGGTGGTGAAGCTTCTGACCAAGAGTCCAGTCAAAGAAAGGGAGTTGATGATGAATGCAAATCTAAGAACGACTCCGCCTTAAACTCAATGTAAGTTAAGCAAATTCAAAGCTTGATAGCTAATGCAACGAAGGCTCATCTTGGAAAGGATTCTCATAAAAGTCACCTATATAAGAAACCTTATACAGAGGGGATCGATGCACTTTGTATGCTTCACAGCTATCAACTGCCTAAGTTTCATCAATTTGATGGCAAGGGTAAGCCTAAACAACATATCGCTCATTCCATTGAAACCTGCAGTAATGTTGGCACTAAAGGAGATCTATTGGTGAAACAGTTTATGCGATCCCTTAACGGAATTGCAGTTAACTGGTATGCAAACCTTGCCTTTGAGTCCATTGATAGCTGGGGGCAAATGAAAAGTGAGTTTTTGAATCGCTTTTATAGCACATGTCGCGTAGTTAGCATAACAGATTGTACTAACACAAGGCAATGGGGCAATGAGCTAGTCATTGATTACATAAGCCCTTGGTGTGCTCTTTTTTTGAAGTGTAAAGACCATTTATCCAAATCTTTGGCTGTTAAGATGTGTGCCCAAGGGATGGATTGAGATATACTTTATGCCTTGCAAGTGAACAAGCCCAAAACATTCCAAGAATTGACACTCATGATATAGAGCTTATAATTGCCTACTATGGAAGACAACTTAATGATGATGAATTAATGACATCGTCAAGAAATGAAAGCTCTATGCTTAGAGGCTCTGAAGAGAAGTAATGCCCTTATTCTAAGTCAGATGCACTAGAAATGCTTGACAAACTTCTTGCGAAAGGACTTATAGAACTCCTAGAGTCAAGGCGTCTTGAAGAAATTGGAAGAAGTAATGATCCTAAATACTGCAAGTATCGCATGATCATCAGTCATCCTATAGAGAAGTGTAAAGCATTCAAGAGACAAGTCCTGTAACTTGCAAAGGAAGGAAAGATCGCATTAGGTGAAGAAGACACTGAAGAATTTGATTGATCACCGATCAAGATCACATTGGAAAATACTTTGGAAGAAGGAGCAACCCAAAATAAGCATGTAAGGAACATTCTTTCAAGTCACTTAAAGACTATTAAGTCACGATAAAAAAAAGACTATTAAGTCAGATGTTCAAAACCTCCAAGTCAACGTAGCTATATGCTTAATAAAGACTTTAAAGTCACCCCTAAAGACTCCCAAGTCACAAAACAATTTGACTCTCAAGTTGCCCTTAAGGCTTCAAAATCCAAGCTTCTAGACTTTCAAGTCAACACAAACTGTTGAGTCACCCACCAAGATTATCAACCCATTAAACTCATAGACTTCCAAGTGATCAAAATCAAAGACTTCCAAATCACATAACGAATATGAAGTCAACAAAACTACAAAGTTTAAAGTGAATTCAATGACTATCAAGTCATCGAAATTAAAGACTCACAAGTCATTGAAGATAAAGACTCAGAATCAAAGACTCCCAAGTCTCCCAAGTTAAAGAGTCACAAGTTATTGGAGATGAAGACTCTAAAGTCAAAATCAAAGACTTCTAAGTCTCCCAAGTTAAAGACTAACAAGTCATCGAAGATAAAGACTCTCAAGTCTTCAAAATCAAAGATTCCTAAGTCTCCCAAGTTCAAGTCACAAGTCATTGAAGATAAAGACTCTCAAGTCATCAAAATCAAAGATTCCTAAGACTCTAAAGTTTAAGACTCACAAGCCATTGAAGACAAAGACTCTCAAATCACCAAAGTTAACGACAACTAAGTATTCCAATTTCAGAACTCTTAAGTCATCAAAATTAAAGGCAACCAAGTCTTCAGAGCTTAAGACTATCAAGTCACCAAAGTTCAAGACTTCTAAATTATCAAAGTAAAGACTTTCAACTCATTAAAGTTAAAGACTCTCAAAAGTTTAACACTTCCAAATTGTTAAAGTTTCTGACTCTTAAGTCACTAAGTAATTTCAAAATTATCTAAGTAGACCTTAAACTCTCATCCAAGTGTTGCAGATTTTTAGGGTTCCTTCAAGTTGGGGACAATGGACATAACATCCTCCTTCTAATTTGCAATTGTGGCAATGGAGCCTTCTGCTTCAAGTCATCCACCTTCTCCTTTAAGTCAGCATTAATACTGATTTAAGCCTCCTACTTTAGGTTGGTGACATCCCCCTGCAACATGGAAATGACAACAGGGTCTCGTCATCTGTGTTGGCGATGCAGGTATTCTCCTGCAATATGGAAACCACAAGACGACCTCATCCTCCTTGTTGACAACGCATGCATCCTCCTTCAAATTAGGCGCGACGACAACATATTAGTCCTGTTTAAGCTGGCAGGCTTCACCTTCAAATCAGAGGACATTCTCATTTAATTTGGTGATGATGGCAATGTGACCTCTGTCTTCACATTAAATAAAGTCACCCAAGGTGGACGTGTGCAGGCAAGCCATTCAAGGGTGAGAACATTAGATAAAGTCACCAAAGGTGGACTTGTGCGGGCAAGTCATCCAAGGGTGAGAACATGAGATAAAGTCATCCAAGGTAGATCCATGTGGGTAAGTCATCTAAGGGTGAGAGCATTCGAGAAAGCAATCCAAGGTGTACGCTTACGAGCAAGCCATCGATCTAAAGCCCAAAAATTAATAAAGATAACCTTCGGTGGATCCTTGTGAGCAAGCCATCCGAATATCAAAAATGAATAAAGACGGCCTGTGGTGGATCTTTGCGGGTGAGCCATCCAAAGGTTGAAAATTAATAATGGATCCCTCCACTGGATCCTTATGGGCAAGCCTTCCGAAGATCAAAAAATAATAAATTGTGGCCTATGATGAACACTTATGGGAAAGTTATCCAAAGGTCGAAAATTAATAAAAAGCCGCATATGGTGGTCCCTTGCGAGCGAGTCATCCAAAGCTCAAAAATTAATAAAGGCGACCTATGGTGGACCCTTGCGGGCAAGCCATCCAAAGATCGAAAATTAATAAAGGCGCCCTCTGGTGGATCCTTGTGGATAAGTCATCCAAAGGTCGAAAATTAATGAAATGCAACCTAGAATGAACCCTTGCGAGGGAGTCATCCAAAGGTCGAAAACTAATAAAAGGTGGCCTATAGTGGTCCCTTCCAAGTGAGTCATCCAAAGGTCGAGAATTAATAAAGATGAACCACGGTGGACTCTTGTGAACGAGCCATCCAAAAGTTGAAAATTTAATAAAAGGCATCCTACAATAAACCTATGTGGGTGAACCATCCAAGGGTGAGAATATTTGACAGAGTCATTGAAGAAGGACTTATGAAGACATCTCATCCATGTGTAAGAAAGTTTCGTACTCTTTGTTGTAAATTGCAATACAAACATTGTCTTTGGTCCAAAAATTGAAGGCTTCCAAATTCTTATTGATCATCCTTCAAAAACCAAAAAAAATAAAAATGGAAAAGAGGTAGAGAATGTTGAAGAAAAAGGGAATAGTGAAAGGCCAAAAAAATATATATTATACAACGTAAGAAAGCATCCAAAGTCTTTGACGGGGCCTACTGGGGCATCACACAAGAAAGTTGCAGTCATGACACATGGGTTGAATTGCAATAAGGTGTTGGTTACATTGGGAACAGTTTAACTCAAATCAGCGAAAGTGACCCTGAGAAAGACGCCATGGCTTAGCAAACGCAAGCTTTGTTTCTTTTCCAAATAAAAAGAGTTCATGGGAGTTTCAGGAGATGAAGAATGTGGTAGATTCATTCAATATCACAATTATTAAAATTTGATGTCAAAATCATTCGATGGGAAGGGCCTCCATGCCACCATTGAGCAGCCCCACCAACTAGGTATTGGTTATCAAGGCCCTAGTGGAGCTGTAGAAGAAGAAGAAGAAAGGAGAACAATGCCTTGGAGCACGAGCAACAGAGGAGAATAGATCATTGATAAAGAGCAATAAAGCTTGATTTTATAGGAATCAATTGTGTAGTTTCCAAGTCCCAGATAACAAGAATTAGAGAAGATAATGTATATCATAATTCCACTAGTGGATTGTATAGTATTTATTAAACATGAGGCGATTCGTCTACCCCAGAGTCCTGGAGGTTGTCTGATTTTGCACAAGAAATAAAAGGAAATATAACAGAAAAAAAATCTTGGAAACTTTGCCCCAAATTATTTGTCCAGTCGGCAACTCCTTAAACTGAGTCCAATTGGATCAAGTGCAAAATTGAGGGTTCCTTTTAAAAAAAAAATTGCAATGTGACAAACCCGCGTTAAAAAAAAAAGAGCTAAAAAAGTTATAGCCAAACAAGACCACAAATGTATTTACGACTTGGTGTCACGGGTTGATAATTCATTCATGGTTAGACCCGTGCTTCCTAGCAAACTTTTCTTGGAACTCTTGCTTTGTTTGCTAGTAAGCCTTAAGGATGCCGGACTTGAGAAGCTAAGAAAGCACACACACTCTTAGCGAGAGAAAGTAGAGAGAGTTTGGGAGAATCCTTTATATTACACTTGAAAACTTTCAATGGCTTGCTTACAAATGAGCTCCCTTGGGGGTTTATATACACATCCACTGCCTTAATGGACGATGGAGATCTATTCGATCCTACAACTATTATTACTCTTTCAGAATATTCTTTACAGGTATCACACATGTAGAATAGTGTGGAATATTCTAGAGTGTAGTCTAGAATGTTCTAGGACTCTCCACAAGGTCCTAGATACTCTAGAAGTTTCTAGAACAGTCTAGATGATTCTAAGGTGCTCTATAAGGTTCTAGAACATTCTAGAACATTCTAGCGTATCCCAGAAGGTTCCAGACCATTCTGGAAGATTCTGAAATATTCTAGAACTCTCCAAAAATATGGCCTGTGACATTTTCTCCCACTCAATTAGGCAAGTCTTCGTTGCCTTTGGGTCTTAGCCCTTCTGTTGCCTCATCTCCAGGAGGTGTCTTTCCCACTTGGTTGGGTTGATGTGTCGTGGCTAACTACTTGGCACATCAATCCTTTGCTCGTTTGCGTTCCATCCTCGTTCTGGCACGTTTCCTCCTTTGTGCCAACTTCCCAGGTGATGTCGAGGGTATGCCACTAATAGGTCCATCATCCCTTTTGAGGCCGGATAGGTGGCCTACCTCGTTACTCTTCATGAAGTGAAGGGCAGTTAGCACCTTTTCCTTCTCAGCTTCCCATCTCATGGGTATTGTATGAATTTGCCCATTGTCCATGATAAGCAAGGTGCTAGCATGGGGAACTATGATGGCCGTCGCCTTATTGAGGAAGTCCACTCCTAGATAGAACTTCCGGTCATCAAGGGGAGCGATGGCTATGTCGGCCTTACCTTTTCATGGTTCGACTTGGATTTTCGTAACTTGAGCAACTCCATAGATTGGAAGACTCTTTGCATTGACACCCTTTACATAACCCTTCTCCTTTCTGTAAGGTAGGCTAATCTCATCGGTGAGTTCTTTTGCCATGTACACTGTGTTTGCTCCTGTGTCCACCGTTGCTTGGAGTTTCTTACCTCCAACTTCAATCTCCACATACATGCAGCTACCGACTGGCTCCCCCACCTTGGATTGGGTGGCACTTATGAGCGATATTAAGGCAATACTTGTTTTCTCTTCATGTCCATCCTCCTCCATCACAAGCGCAGCAGGTTTCCCACGCTTTGGACACTCGAAAACCTGATGAGGCCCGTTGCACAAAAAGCATGTCTATTTCCTTGGTGTCTCATCCTTCTTGTCTCTTCCCTTGTCCTTGAAGATTGTTGGCTTGTCCCGCCTGAGTGACTTATCTTAGTTTCCATCACTGTCGCTATCATCGTGGTTATTCTTACCTCGTAGCTTTGAGGAGTCTTTCTTGAAATCGACTAAACACTCGGTGGTGGCGATAGAAGAGGCAAGGTCTCGCACCCCACGCCTCTCAAGTTCCATCCGGGCCTAATTACTTAGGCCATTGAGGAAGCAAAACAAAGCACCTTTCTCCCCCATGCTTAGAATTTCCAAGATAAGCTCCTGGAACTCCTTTACATATTCCCGGATATAACCCTCATTGTGTTAGAGGAATCTTAACTTGGCCCATCCTTCCAGTTCCGCATCCTTGGGATAGAATTGTTTGTTGAGTTCCCTCTTGAATTCGTCCCAAGTGGTGACAGGGTGGGATCCTGGCTGACGTCATCACATCTACTACGCCACCAAACAAGGGCTATATCCTTAAGTGAGAGGGCAGCGTTACTCACCTTTTGAGCATCATCCTCGATGCCCATTGCCCCGAAGTAGGCTTCGAGTCCCCATAGGAAGTTGTCGATCTCCCTTGCACTCCTAGCTCCCTGGAAGGCAGGAGGTCTTGGGGTGTTCACTTTGGTACGTTGAGTACTTGAATAACTCCACTGTTGGCCATGGCGGCCATGCACACCTTGATCTGTGCCTCCAAAGTCTCGATTCTTGCCTTATATGCTTCAACCTCGGCCTTGCAAGCCTCAACTTCGGCCTTGCAAGTTTGGAGTTCACCATCCTTGGCTACCTTCGATGCTCGAAGGGCTTGGATATCCCCCTTGAAGTCAGCCACCATAGAGGTCATAGCCATTTGCATCTCCCCACGAAGCTCTTCCATGTCCCCCTCAAACTCAAGCCCTCCGATGTGTTAGTCCATGTCACCTACCCTACCCGTTAGGGTCGACATGGTGTTGTTGTTCTCTACAAGCCGTTTTTCGACATAGCCCACCACGTCCTTGTTCTTGTCCTTGTCCTTGCCCATCTTGCCACCTTATTGAGGGTTGGCATCAGTCACGCTTGAAGCCATGATCTCCCAACTTGAACCTTGCTCTGATATCAACTGTCATGGGTTGATATTTCACTCAAGCTTAAACCCGTGCAGCCTAGCAAACTTTGCTTGGGACTCTTGCTTTGTTTGCTAGTAAGCCTTAAGGATGCTTGACTTAGACTTGAGAAGCTAAGTAAGCACACACACTCTTAGAGAAAGAAAGCACAGAGAGTTTGGAAGAATGCTTTGTATTGCACTTGAATGCTTTCAATGCCTTGCTTACAAATAAGCCCCCTTGGGGGTTTATATGCACATCCACCGCCTCAATGGATGCTGAAAATCTATTCGATCCTACTACCATTATTAGTATTCTAGAATATTTTATACAAGTATCCTACATGTAGAGTAGTGTGGAAAATTCTAGAGTGTAGTCTAGAAGGTTCTAGGACTCTTGACAAGGTCCTCGTTACTCTAGAAGCTTCTAGAACAGTTTAGATGATTCTAGGGCTCCAGAAGGCTCTAGAACATTCTAGTATATTCCAGAAGGTTCCAAACCATTCTGGAAGATTTCAGAACATTCTAGAACTCTCCGGAAGCACGGCATGTGACACTGCGTAACTCACCAAGTTGACCGACAAATTTTCACAAGGAGGTGGTGAAATAACTAGTAAGTTTTAGTCATCTTCCAAGCTTTCGAGACCAAGCCGCTCCAAACATTCAAAATTTGTGAACACGGTTGACTCTCAAAGGGGGCAATTTGTAGGCGCTAAAAATTTTTAATATTATGTGTCATGCTAGAAATTAAATATAAATTAATTACTTGGGTCAACCCATTTAATTAATTAATTAATTTAAATGAGTTACAGCAAATCAACTTTTAAGTCACAATCCAAATGACTACCAAGTCAACAGTCAAATATTATTAAATCACCGGTCAAATGGACTAACAAGTCAAAGGCCAATCAACGGTCCAAGAAGGGGAATAAGTCACAAACCCTAGTAAGGGGAAAGGGATCCTTTCCGTATAAATAGAGTACTACTCCTTCCTACTTAAGGGATCAAAAATTCATTCGCTCTGTTGGCATTCAGAAGAAACTTAGAAGAGCTCACAAATTCTCTCTAGAAGAAGACAACAAGCATTCTAAATATGTGTCACTCACTCTCAGAGATTAAACTCTCTTCTTGATAGAGATTAAGCCTCTTAGACCCTCTCTCAAGGCCAAATTCATTCTAGATTATTCAAGAAGATCGAATAAGATGATTTATTATACTAGTTCTTGTAACAGTTATACAAAGATTGTACCCATATATTCTGAAATCAATACAAATTAAATGTGCTTCTCAATTTGTTGTCTAATTTATTTTAGGTGCAAAATTTATGTTTACAAATGCATCACTGAATTCTTCCCCTTTAGGCCCACTTAAGAGCAAAATTTATATTTACAAGTGCAAAATTTGGGATTACAAGTACATCAAAATACAAAAGGGGACAAATGTGGGGAATAGCGCCAATAGAAAATCCAAGTGAAATGATATCCACTACCTTTGCCATCCTCACTCTAGATCTTAGTCTTCGACCATCATCATCATCATTGTTTAGCCTTGATCTCATTCCTCGATCATGTTCATGTGTCCAATACGATCGGGCTCGGCAATATGGATGAGGTAGGGAGGAAGAATTTGCATCAAAATTTCATGAACCATTACCAACATCAATATGACTATTTACCCAAATTCAGCCTATTTTTCAATACTTTTTCATAAACCATATCTTGAATCCTAAATGCAATAAAGAATTAAACTAAAATCGGAATTAAATATAAATATGGAAATCAAAGAGACTAATGAAATGATGCTAAGGTAAAGGTAATCAAAATCAGAATGCTCAAATACATAGAATGACGCATGCATTTGACACAAGAAATTGCTCACTTTATAAATTTTGTGAAATTATAAAAAGTGAATTATGGCCAAATAATTTGATAGAAAGATGAACAAAGAAACACAGTTTACCGCTAAAAGTTCAAAGTAGAAGCCAAAATTAAGGTATTGAATTAAGAGCTTGACCAATTGAAGAAAAGTGGATTGAAGCGACGGGATTGTAGAGAGCGGAAGAGAGGCGTAGATAAGTGGGAGATAATAATGACTGAATTTTAAATTTCCCTTTTGAAGGAGATGAAAGTTAAGGAGAGTTGAGAAGGTGCAATGGCAGGATATGAGAGAGAGGCAGGGAGGAGATGTGATTGATAGCAGTGTCGTGCACATTGAAAGTTAGGCGGTTAATTTTCATGAATTAATTAGTTTTTTTTCCAATCTAACGATTGTGATCTAATATAGAAAGACGATCAACGATGTTGGCTTACTCAACCTCTGAAACTCACTATCGTGGCAGGAAATGACAGTTATAAAGAGATTGTTATTAGTTATAGTATCGATAAAGATGGACAGACAGATTTTAAATTTTAAATTTGAAAAAGATGTCAAGAAGCAGGAATGACTGACAATCCACCGATGACTATTTGGTGTCCTCTCAACCCTTCACACATTTTTACATTATAACATAAATATTCTATATATTTCCTCTATTTTATGGTATATATTGGAAATTTCTTTATTTTTTTAGTTTTTGAAAATGAGATCACTAGACAAAATTTTGAAGAAACTTTCTAATTTTATCGTAACAATTTTTATCAAATAGATAATTAAAGATGTGTAGTTGCATGTGTAGGTCCATTACCGTTAAGTGTTAGCACATGACATGCTTAAATCATGGTTGCCAATGTATAAGGCAAATAACAAGCATAATTGGGCAAGGATCGACCTATTAATATAGTAGGTCAGGTTGAGTTATGATATCCTCCATTAATTGAAACATGTTGGCTCTATGAACGAACGGGTCGGGCTGGTAGACTTGCTTTTGGTTTATAAAAATTGATCAAACTTATATTAAAAAAACTTTATGAAGTTCGTTAATGTGAATTGTTGGTAATAACTTCGTCTGATAAATAGGTTCATAAAATCATAAAATAATACGACCAATAAATAAGTCATTAATGGACCGACATGTCCTAATATATTAACATGGTCTAAATGAGTTGAGCTGTTATCACTCGATCCATTATTAACATGATGCTAGAGTAATCCTATATTAAATGAGCTATGTTTCTTGACCTAATGAGGACTCGGCTTACTGCCCATGTCTACTTGCCAACAAGCATGTGCATCAGAAAGAGGCTGAAGTTTACTGTTTAGGTTGTTGTGTGTGAGCTATTTTATTTTTCATTTTTTTGGATCTGAAATCACCATCTCAAGATCATCAGGAAAGAGAAAATTACTTCCTAAATAACCCAAATATTTATTTAAAAAAGAATTTACCAAATTTTCATCGAGTCGTCCAATGAATCTGTGATCCCAATCCCCACAAGCCCTCTTTTTTTTAAGGGAGGAAAAAAGTCCCGACGAGCCCCAAAAAGGGGAAAGAATTTAGGCTTTATCAGATAGCTAGGTACCATACAAAGAGTGCTTGTGGCCTAATGGATAAGGCTTCTGACTTCTAATCAGACGATTGTGGGTTCAAGTCCCACCAGATGCGTGAAACTCAAATTTTTATTTTATTTTTTGGTCTTTGATGAATATTTTTCAATGACATTGATAGCGATAGTTAGTTTGAAAGTAATCACTACAGAAGTGACTAAATTCCAATTGAGAATGTAGCCAGCAAACGTTTTGTTCTTATTTCACCTTTTTTCTCCAATGCCTTTGATATTGATTTGAATTAACACAACAAATTGAGCAACTTATTACTTGAATGTTGCGTGTGTTGGGGAAAAACAGAGTTTTAATATTTATAAACCCCAAGTGCAAGGTGCATCGTTGAGTACTTGGGGTGTCGTCCGCAGAGAGTTGGGTTTCCAAGTACCAGAGCTAACTAAACCGTATCAAGCTAGGCAAAACTGAACAAATAGAAAATAGAACTAAACTACTAAAGCGAAAACAAAAGGACTATGATTAGACCTAAGATGAACTAAGTAAACAAGTTAAGCCCTCACCTTCCCAAGTTACGCTAGTATTCAGAGATGGTCGGTTGCATCATTAAAACCACCCAAGCCCCTGCTCAAGGGTCATGAGCTAGTCTAATTGTTGTAACATCCTATTTTCATGGGATTAGTTCAATTAAACTACAAGATTGACAACCCTTGACCTAGCTAGCGACGAGATTATTTTCATGTCTCAATCCCAACTATTCTCTCTACCCACACTAGACAATCGACCTCATCTCTCAGCATAAGTTGATTGCCTCAAAACACGGATGAAAGCTCTCTCAAGCATTTCGTCGACACTTGGCGGGTATGAAAAAAAACTCTAAGTTCTAGGCTTAAACAAGGAAGTGTTGAGGTTTTACCTGGTTAATTAGCCATCAAGGGCTAGCCACAATCTGATCAACTAAAATTAATGACTAATTAAACACGAAAACACGAAAACCTAAACTAAACATAAACTAGCAAATAAGAACATAAACATGAACAAAAGAGGAATTAATCTAAACTAGCACGAATGAAAACAAAGGAAACACAAAATCATAATAAAAACTAAACATTTAAACTAAGAAAATCAAATACAAGAATTAAACTAACAAAATTAAAACAAGAACAAAAACGCGAAATAAAGAGAGAGAGAGAAAGAGAGAAACTTATGCTTGAATTGATTGAAGAATTGGAAATCCAAAAGCTTGAATCCCGAAATACAAACTACAATCCTAATCTAATCCTCCTATTGGGGTTTTTATTGACTAAAACCTAAACTAAAACTAGCCTAAAATCGCCAGAGAGAACCCTGGGCGACCCCGAGCAATCCCCCCGAACGAAACGCCGAAGGAGGGTTAAATAGAAAAATCGAGCGAACGGGGGGAGGCACGACCATGCCAAGGTGGCACCACCATGCCATGTGGCATGGGCCCACCTTGCCACTTCTCTAGCACGGTGGCTCGACCCCATGCTGTTCCTTCTTGCCTGTTTTTGCTGTTTTTCTTCGCTTTGTTACGTCTTCGCTCCTTTTCACGACGTTTGCTTGATTTGAAGTTTATTACCTACAAAAGTAAATAAATCAAGCAAAATCCTAAAGATTAAGTTATTATATGAGCTAAAAGTGGGTGAAAAAGGTACGTAAAATAGGAAAATTTATCGCCTAAAAAATACCCACACACCTGTCTTTTGCTAATCCTCGAGCAAAATAAAAGAAAAGCTAACTTAAGAACCTAACTCACTTTCGTAGGATTCACGGTTGTATTTAGCGTATGCAACAAGCACTTTGAACCCCTTGGTTCCCCTAAGGGAACAAGTAGGGTCTCGTGAGGGTTTGTAGAAGATATACTCACAAAATCTCAAAAAGGAAAACAAAGAAAAGCGATACAAAAATTGAAAAAATAAAAATGACGAAACACAAAACATACATCGGGGTAAATTGTATACAATCGAGTCAACCAAAACCCCCTAGGAACTCAAGTATCAGTCTGTACATAAGCATTAATGCATTTCAGGACACATCATCCCAAAGAATGACATCCAAACATCAGCTTTTCACCCAATGAGGTATGAGAACATTAAATCTATCCTTGTGCCTGGTGTTTAAGTGTATCATTACCCTAAGACTTTGGCTTACGAAAATCAAACTCAATCCCACTTAACTGACACAAGCTACCTTATTGATTTGCTAGCATGGAAAACAAGCTTCTCCAGTAGCAGTATTGCCTCAAAGGGTGGCACCCAGTAGCGCATGCCTCAAAGGGGTACTTGTCATTCCAATTCTTCCGCCCCTTTTTCTTTTTCTTTGTCATTCCAAACTCTTGTCATGCCTCAAAGGGATACACCCAGTAGCGCATGAGTTTGTTTGTTTTTGTTTTTGGAAAAGGGGTGCAAGCACGTACAAAGTTAACTGTGCAATAGACAAGTGGGAGCGCCGATCACGGAAGACCAAGAATGTAAGATAATGATAATACATAAATCAGGACTGGATTGCAAAATTACAATGGACTGTTGGGGTTGGAACTGAGGCCTAAAATGACAGACTTGGGATGAATATCTATCATGCACATTATATTTATATACGAGCTAATAGCCAAGGTACTGGAGATCAATGCTGATCAAAATAGTACAAAACTTCCCTAAATAAAAAAAAAGGAAAAATTATACAAAAAAGAGAAAAATTGAAAAATTTACACAAGAATGAAATTTTTTTACAAAAATAAGAATAAAAGGGTTGATGACCCCACCCCCACACCTAAATCTCACAATGTCCTCATTGGGAGCTAAAGAGTCATAATCACCAACAAAAACACAATTATGGACAAAAGAAATAAATCTACAAAAATAACTATACAATAACAAAATATAAATAAGAAATGGCAAAAGCTATATATACAAAAAGAAAATAAAGAAAGAGAAAGGAGGGAACGAATTTACCAGGTTAGGTGTTGAGTGCACCTAAACTACCACCTCCTCAAGACGGTGCTATGGGAGGTTGAAGGAGCATCAGCCGCTCCTCCTCATCTCAAGACCCGAGCTACCAAATCAGATGCCGTCAAAGCTCGCATGAGCTTATCAAACATCTGAGCATGCAACTCAGATGAATGTAAGTAAGAGCACACAAATATGAACACCTGCATAACAACAAGTGCTCTCCTAAACATATCAAATGTGTTGGAAAAATCAGAAGAATAATCCAATGCACTAGTCAATATGATTTTTCCAAGCATGTCCTCCAGGTACAGACTATAAAGATCAAGGGAGGGGTTGTACCCTCCAAGAGTACCTAGGGACTCAGAACAGTCAACCTCATTCCCCTCAAGTATCGCATGAGAATCAATAAGTAACATATCACAACACTCAGGGGAAGGGGAGGGTGGTGAGCAGGAAGAAGAAGGTATCAAAAGGGTTGGGGCATATTATCAACAAAATCAGGATTAGCTGACCCCACAACCATAATATCCACACATGAAGTCCCTATGGGAGTTTCATGAAGATCATACTCCTCGATAAAAACATGGCCTAACTTAGACCAAGTATCATCCTCATCAACACTAGCGCTAACACCAAAGGTCTCACCTACCTCGAACTACGTCGATTGAGCTAAAGGGGAAGGTATATCAGGAAAGGTCATGATAAACGCAGTGTTGTCCCAAAGGGTATTAGGAAAGGATGGAGCAACGGTGGGTAATGTAGTCAAGGGAGGGTCGAGTATGCCCTCTAGTCTAGACTTTTTAGAGGAGGGAAAGACGCACCATCATCACACAGGTTGACATCAAGTCTAGAAGAACTAGAGTTAAGGTCAGTCTCAGGTGATAGGTCATACTCCCGCAGTTTATTTGCGAGCTCAATTTGTTACTCATTCATTGTCTCTATCATATTGCTAAGTCTAGTAAAGCCCTCATCAGAAATATAATAGGGACAAGAACTAGTGTCATGATTAGAACAATGACAAATTTCACACATAAGAGGAGCATAATCAGGGGTGCAAAGGGGTGGGATGCATGAATTAGTGCAACTAATCTCATATTCATAAGTATCCCGAGCCAACCAATCAAGAAAATTACATGCTTCATTAACATCTTTAGCACAGAAATCCTAGTACTCTAAAAGAGCACGGGTCTCACAATTCACACCCTCATAGACTGTATTCAAAAGTTTCCACTTTTCCAAATAAAAATCGTAATGAGCAAGAAAAGCATGTAATCTATCATAATATCTCCAAAATAATTCATGCTCATATTAAGGAAAGTGGGGAAAAGACATTTTTTTTTTCAATTTTCAATTTTTTTTTCCGAAATAAAAGCCTAGTCTCGAATGCCCAAGTAAGCTCAAATATTGGAAAGCGCCAACTCCCCAACAACAGCGCAAAAAACTTGTTGGGGAAAAACGGAGTTTTAATATTTATAAACCCCAAGTGCAAGGTGCATCGTTGAGTACTCAGGGTGTCATCCGCAGAGAGATGGGTTTCTAAGTACCAGAGCTAACTAAAGCGTATCAAGCTAGGCAAAACTGAAGAAATAGAAAATAGAACTAAACTACTAAAGCAAAAACAAAACGACTATGATTAGACCTAAGATGAACTAAGTAAACAAGTTAAGCTCTCACCGTCCCAAGTTACGCTAGTATTTAGAGATGGTCGATTGCATCATTAAAACCACCCAAGCCCTCGCTCAAGGGTCATGAGCTAGTCTAATTGTTCTAACCTCCTATTTTCATGGGATTAGTTCAATTAAACTATAAGATTGACAACCCTAGACCTAGCTAGCGACGAGATTATTTTCATGTCTCAATCCCAACTATTCTCTCTACCCACACTAGACAATTGACCTCATCTCTCAACATAAGTCGATTGCCTCAAAACACAGATGAAAGCTCTCTCAAGCATTTCATCTTCATCGAACACTTGGCGGGCATGAAAAAAAGCTCTAAGTTCTAGGCATAAACAAGGGAGGGTTGAGGTTTTACATGGTTAATTAGCCATCAAGGGCTAGCCAACACCCAATCAACCAAAATTAACGACTAATTAAACACGAAAACATGAAAACCTAAACTAAACATAAACTAGCAAATAAGAACATAAACATTAACAAAAGAGGAATTAGTCTAAACTAGCACGAATGAAAACTAAAGGAAACACAAAATCATAATAAAAACTAAACATTTAAACTAAGCAAATCAAATACAAGAATTAAACTAACAAAATCAAAACAAGAACAAAAACGTGAAATAAAGAGAGAGAGAGAGAGAGAAAGAGAGAAACTTATGCTTGAAGTGATTGAAGAATTGGAAATCCAAAAGGTTGAATCTCGAAATACAAACTACAATCCTAATCTAGTCCTCCTATTGAGGTTTTTATTGACTAAAACCTAAACTAAAACTAGCCTAAAATCGTCAGAGAGAACCCTCAGCGCCGAACAATCCCCCCGAACAAAACGCCGAAAGAGGGTTAAATAGAAAAATCGAGCGAACGGTGGGAGGCACGACCATGCCATGTGGCACAGCACCACCATGCCAAGGTGGCACAACCGTGCCTTGTGGCATGGCCCCACTGTGCCACTTCTCGGGCACGGTGGCTCGGCCCCTCGGTTGTTCCTTCTTGCCTGTTTTTGTTGTTTTTCTTCGCTTTGTCCCGTCTTCGCTCCTTTTCGCAACGTTTGCTCGATTTGAAGTTTATTACCTACAAAAGTTAATAAATCAAGTAAAAAACCTAAAGATTAAGTTATTATATGAGCTAAAAGTGGGTGAAAAACGTACGTAAAATAGGACAATTTATCGCCTAACAGCATGACAATGAACTCTTTAGTCTTTAAGGGAATGTCAGACATTTGTTGTTGTCCTATTAATTTATTTAATGATCATTATAAATTATAATATATTCCTTCACATCTTTTCGTCTACATTACTAAAAGTCTTATTTTTTTCAAGACACAAACAATATGATTAAATGACAATTGTGTATAAATCAATATACACCCAAATAATCCATTCGAAGAAAGGCATGCAACCAAAATATAGAATCCATGGGTGCATGTGAACATAGCATTGAATGTTTGTGTATCTAACAATTAGTAAAATACAATCTAAGAAAATGTGGCATCATATTCACAAAGGTGCATAAATGCAAAAACTAAGCTTTATTAATAATTCTCACAAGGGGGGGGGGGAGATAAGGGGAATTATCCTATGTAAAATAGGGATTGGGATGGACATGTAGGGAATGTATATATAAACACATTGAAATATAGAAATTCTTATGCTATCAGAAATTCTACTTAAAACTCTAAACGCTATGTAAATAGGTAGTCAAAACACTAGGACACCAAATACTAAAAATTGATTGATTAGTGTAATGACTTGATCAAAACATTAAACACTACTCAAGACACTGTTGTTGAACACGACCTTAATCAAATTCCTCAAGAGACTATAGAAATGACCTAATCATACTAAAAGTGAAGAGAAAATGGTGGGGGAAAATCTTATGATTTCGCCTAAAATATACCAACTCAAGAAATATGAAATATAACATATATTCACAATCAGCAATCAACATAATGTGATAATGAAGGCAAAAATGAATGGAGGCAAAAGCTTTGGATGCACAGAGACACATACCTCAGTTTTAGACCAAGCAGCAGTGACATATTAACAGAGATATGGGTGCTAAAAAAATCAAATAAATAAATGTGGTGACAAAGGCAAATATGCAAAAGAGATGACAATAAACAAATAGAGATCATAAATTTATAACAAACAATTTTAACTATAACAAAGCTTTGCAGACAATACAATTAGTGGAATTAACATTTGAATTGAATTTTGTAGTGAGCAAGGACCAAATAAGTAGAGGGAAAGAGAAATTATTATCCAACAAAATAAAATTAGATCGAACTTTACAAAATTTCAAACAAACAGTATAAAATAAGTTGATAAACTCTTACTTTATCATCATAATAGATCTCCTCCAACTAAAACTAACAATGTCCAATTCCCCCTCGGATGTAGTGTGCAAGTATTAAGAGAGGTGGGCCAAACAATAACAGAGGCGGTTGAATCACTTTACAAAAGGAGAAATAAATATATTAAATAATATATCCAACAAAATTATGCACAAAATATCACGTATAAAATAAATTAGCCACAAAAGCTAGCTACGATGCTCCAAACCCGCAAAATGATGGCAAAAAATCCAAAATGAAACCAAACTAAAACCAAACAAGAATTAAAATGCAAAAATAGATAAAGCTTACAACTTACAAATATTAGAGATCTGCAACACAATGAAACAAACATGATGAGTTGAAGTTGCAAATCAGAAACAATGCAAAGACATTGTGCAAGCCACAACGTAAATATCATTGCAGTTTCATTAGCAAATTCTATGCACTGACATCATAATACAGAAGAGGAAAAATATGGTAAATAGCACCAAAAGAAGATCCAAGTAAAATGATATCCAATGTCTTTGCTATCCTCACTATTGATCTTAGTCCTCGACCATCATCATCATCATCGTTTAGTCTTGATCTCAATCCTCCATCAATTTAATGTGTCCAGTGCGATCGGGCTCTGCAATATGGATGAGGTGGGCATGAAGAATTTCCATCAAAATTTCATGAACAATTACCAATATAAATATCACTATTTACCCACATTCAGCCTAGTTTTTAATACTTTTCCATAAACCATATCTTGAATTCTAAATGCGATAAAGAAATAAACTAAAATCAGAATTAAATATAAATATAGAAATCAAGGAGACTAATGAAATTATGACAAGGCGTATGTTATCAAAATTAAAATGCTAAAATAAATAGAATGATGCTTGTATTCGACATAGGAAATTGCTCACTCCATAAATTTTGCGAAATTATAAAAAGTGACTTATGGAAAAATAATTTGATAGAAAGCTGAAGAAAGAAACATAGTTAATCGCTAAAACTTTGAAGTAGAAACCAAAATTACAGTATTGAATTATGAGTTTGACCAATTGAAGAAAAGAATACTGAAAAGACAGGATTGCAGAGACCAGAGCAAAGGTGTAGACAAGTGGGAGACAATAATGACTGAATTTTAAATTTTGCTTTTGAAGGAGATGAAAGTCAAGGAGAGCTGAGAAGGTGTGATGATGGGATATGAGAGATGGAGGGAGGAGATGTGATCGGTAGCCATGTCACACACATTGAAAGTTAGGAGGTTAATTTTCATGAATTAATTAGTTTTTCTTTCCAAATTGACGATTGTGACCTAATATAGAAAGATGATCAACGATGTTGGCTCACTCAACCTCTGAAACTCACTATCATGGCAGGAAATGACAGTTATAAAAAGATTGCTTTTATGTATAGTATAGATAAAGATTAATAAATAGATTTTAAATTTTAAATTTGATAAAGATGACAAAAATCGGGAATGAATCACAATCCACGGATGACTATTTGGTGGCCTCTTAACCCTTCACACATTTTTATATTTATAGTATAAAGGGTTGACATTTTTCCTGTATTTTATGGCATATATTGGAAATTTCTTTTCTTTAAGTTTTTGAAAATGAAACCACTAGACAAAATTTTTAAGAAATTTTCTAGTTATATCATTACTATTTTTATCAAATACATAATTAAAGATGTGTAGTTGCATGTGTAGGTCTATTATCGTTAAGTGTTCGCACATCACATGCTTAAACCATGCTTGCCAATATATAAGGCAAATAATGAGTGCACTTTGGAAAGGATCGACCTATTAATAAAGCAGGTCAGGCCGAGTTATGATCACTCCAATTAATTGAAACATGTTGGCTTTATGAATGAATGGGTCGGGTTGGTCGACTTGCTTTTGGTCTATAAAAATTTATCAAACTTATGGTAAAAACACTTTACATAGTTCATTAACGTGAACTGTTGGTAATAACTTTGACTAATAGATAAGTTGATAAAATTATAAAATAAT
>JACYFF010031955.1:31116731-31179469 GCA_017589665.1 Selenicereus undatus
TAGGAAATGTATATATAAACACATTTAAATATAGAAATTACTATGCTTTTAGAAATTCTACTTAAAACGCTAACCGCTACTTGAACTGCAAGTCAAAACACTAGGATACCGAACACTAAAAATTGATTGATTAGTATATTGACTTAATCAAAGCACTAAACGCTATTCGAAATGCTATTGCCGAGCACGACCTTAATCTAATTCCTTAAGAGACTATGGAAATGACCAAAAAAATTGAAAGTGAAGAGAAAATGGCCGGGGGGGATCCTATGCTTTCACCTAAAATATACCAACTCAAGAAAGATGAAACATAACATATATTCACAATTAGCAATAAACATACTGTGATAATGAAGGCAAAAATGAATGAAGGAAGTAGGTCTGGATGCACAGAAACGCATACCTCAAATTTAGACCAAGCAGTAATATACTATGAGAGATATGGGTCCTGAAAAAAACAAATGAATAGATGTGGTGACAAAGGCAAATATGCAAAAGAGATGACAACAAGTAAGTAGAGATCATTAATTTATAATCAACAATTTTAACTATCGCAAAGCTTTGGAGACTATACAATGAGTAAAATGGACATTTGAATTGCATTTTCTAGTGAACAAGAATCAAATAAGCAGAGGGAAAGACAACATAGTGATCCAACAAACTGAAATTAGATAAAAATTTACAAATCCCAGACAAAAAAGTAGAAAACAAGTAGTTAAACTCTTACTTTATCATAATAATGGATCTCCCCCAACTGAAACTAACCATGTCCAGTTCCGCCTTGGATGTAGTGTGCAACTATTAAGAGAGGGGAGCAAAAACAATAACAGAGACGGTTGAATCACTTTATGAAAGGAGAAACAATATATTAAATAATACATCCAACAAAATTAAGCACAAAATATCACAAATAAAATAAACTAGCCACAAAAGCTAGCTACGATGCCCTAAACCCTTAAAACGACGGCAAAAAATCCAAAATGAAACCAAATTAAAAGCAAACAAGAATTAAAATGCAAAAAACAGATAAAGCTTACAACTTACAAACATCAAAGATCTACAACACAAAGAAACAACAACGATGAGTTGAAGTTACAAATAAGAAACTACAAAAAGACACTGTGCAAGCCAGAAAGTAAATATCATTGTAGTTTCATTAGGAAATTCTATGCACTAACATCATAATACAAAAGAGGAAAAACATGGTGAAGAGCACCAAAAGAAGATCCAAGTGAAATGATACCCGTTGTCTGCGCTATCCTCACTCTTGATCATACTCCTCGACCATCACCGTCATCATCGTTTAGTTAAGGATAAGCAAGTTTAGTATTTGAGAGAAAACAAAAGCAATGCTCTCAATTCTGAATTTTGATTCAAAGTTGGATGATATCACAAGGGGGCGTGTACATGCTCTTATACAAGCCTAGTAAGCAAGCAAGCACACTCCTTAACCTTTCCTTCCTAAAGAGGAAAGGTATTCGCTTAGCCCTAATTACACGGTTTAAACTAACCTAGATACAAACTCATTTAACCTGATCTAATTACATTCAAAATGCAAAGGAAAACAAAGCAAATGAAGTTACAACCTTAATCATACATGTTTAAGCCTTAATACAATCAGAATGCTAGCTAAAATGTGATTGGCCAGCCGTAAAGCAAAGTTCCTTTTTGGCTAACCAATGGGACGCAAGAGACATATGAATTTGCAACTTGCTTCTAATTGGCCATTCTTCTCTCCTTCTTCCTTATTGGTTTGCTGGTTGGTTACTCAATGATCATGTCCAATTGCTTCCTAGAAGCTTGCTCATGTAGCTAGACAAGGATTGGACATGAGTAAGGCATGCAACCTCCCATTGCACCAATCAGCTATCAACTGGGCAGTAGCTGGCAGTTTTAGGCTGTGATTGGAGGCCACATTTCTCATGTGAAATGTGGTCATAAGCTGGCTTGCCACATATGTTTGGGAAGCTGTAGAAGTCTTATAACTCCTCCAAGTGGAATTACTCAATTTGGAGATCATTTTACTAATAAAAAGATCAAAATGGCCAGACTGGTTTGAACCCAATTTCAGCCTGCACGGTTTGGAAGATTAATCTGGTTCTTCATGTTCCACTTGACTTAACTTGATTTTATCACTTGGACCAGGTAGCTAACATCTTGAGGACCTAAAATATGTAAACATACAAGACTTAAACCAAAATATAGCTTAACAAAGAAGATGAACAAAACCGGGTACATTCTGGCCCTGCTAGGTAGTTTGGACACCTTGGGTTTATTTGCTAATTTGAGAGGGTAAATGAAGTCCAAATGGGATGAAACTTGATTTTCTGGAAAGATGACTTCTTGAGCTTCAATCCCAATGCAAAATATTAGACTTAAACCTTAAAGAGGTTTAAGTAATTAACCTCTCAAAACCATATTTGTTGCTGGAAGCAAACCTTGACCTGCTATTTTAGGTCTTAAGCAAAATAAGTATGATTTACTCATCCTTTAAGCAACAAAATAAGATTACCCTTACTGATTTGATGTTCCAAATTAAGGGACATGGAGGGATCTCCATCACATCTATTTACCATTGAGGAGATTGGAAAAGTATCTTTATCATCTCTCCTTGATTTCTGCATCCTCAAATAACACCTTACCATTTTCATCCTTGATGCACCTCACAACACCTAAATCCCTTGTTCCTCTTTCCCTAGCCCTTGCCAGCTGAAAGACTTCCTTAGCCCCTTCCTTGGTCTCCAGTCTATGATATAACCTATCATAAGCCATGCTCTTAGCTACCGCAACAACTTTCTTGCTACCTTCTTTGCGACATTATATCTAGGTCTACTAATATCTTGCTCTCCATCCGCTCCACTGTTCATGAAATCAACATATGCCTCTTTTTTCTCCCTGACTTTCTCCTTTACCTCCTCATTTCACCACCACGCACCCTTTATTTTGTTACCACCCCTTCTAGAAGTACCTAGGACTTCTTTAGCTGACCTTCGAATACAATCTGTCATTGCCTTCCACATTGTATCTGCATCCTCTACTCGCATCCAAGCTCCTTCTTCAGTAATCCTCTCTGACAATAACATGGTGTTCTCCTTTGTGAGGGTTCACCACTTAACTCTAGGGTCCCCGACTCTCCTTTTCTTCCACTTTGAACATTTGAACTCCACATCCAACACTAGCAACCTATGCTGAGTTCCTAAATACTTACTACGAATCACCTTACAATCCTTGCAAAACCTTCAACTATCCGCCGTCGTCAAGAAGTAATCAATTTGGGTCTTGAAGGAGCCACTCTTAAAGGTCACCAAGTGGTCCTCCTTTTTCTTGAAAAAGGAGTTTACCACCAACAGTTCATAGGCAACTACAAAGTCCAGCACAGAAACTCCTCCGTTATTTCTCTCCCCAAAATCGAGACCCCCGTGGGCCGTATCGTACCCTTCAGAGTCAACAACAATATGGCCATTAAAGTCTCCTCCTATAAAAAGAATCTTGCTCCTAGGTATCTCCTGGATGACCATATCCAAATCCTCCCAAAATAGCTTCTTAATATCATCCGGCAGACCTATTTGGGGAGCATAAACACTAACTACATTTATGAATTCTGAACCCACCAAAACCTTAAGGGCCATAATTCGGTCACTCTTACGCGTCACTTCAACAACAAAGTCTGCCAACTTCTTCTCAACCAAAATGCCAACTCCATTCCTCACCTTGATAGACCCCGAATACCATAAGTTGTACCCATCGACTTCTCTAGCTTTAGCCCCCACCACTTCGTCTCTTGAACACATGCTATATTAATCCTATGCCTATGCAACAACTTAACTAATTCTATAGACTTACCCGTAAGCAACCCAATATTCCAAGACGCTAGGTGCACAATCCGAGATCCTCCACCCCTCCTACCCCCATTTCCCCCCGGAGGACTGGCTGAAACTACTACATTGCTCGCCACTAGCTAACAACAGTAAAAAAAATACTAATAACAACAACACAAAAAGTATTAGTAATAAAATTGCCAAGAGACTAACCAAAAATATTAAATAACGATGGCCAAAAAAGCAGCAAGGGTAATACCTAATAATGAAGCACGAGCTAAAGTACTAGGGGGGAACTCTTCCAGAAAATTTGGAAAAAAGTAGGAACTTTTTAGAAAAAGAACTAATTATAGTAAAATTAAAACACAAGCAAGCCACCAAATTCACAGCCCTCCACCTGCAACCTTGGTTAACCCTCTTTAAAATACAATCCTAGAAAATGTAGCATCATATACACAAGTCTTTATACTATAAATGTAAAATTGTGTAAAACGTTGAGAGGCCACCAAATAGTTATTCGTGAATTGTGATTCATTCCAACCTTTTGTCATTTTTTTAAAATTTTAAATTTTAAATTTATCCATCTATCTATCTATCTATATTAACATAATAACTATCTTTTTATAACCGTCAATTCTTAGCCAGAGAGTGATTGTTGGAGAGTAAACAACTACACATAGCAAAATCGTTAATCTATAACACTAGATGTATCCACAACATTGATATTGAATGAATAAATAATAATTTAAGAAACGATATTTGACAGCAGTTGATTTAGTAAACAACTACCACGGTTTCACGTTTCCATCAATCTCTCCATATGATAAAAACTAATATAATCCCCACCCAAACAAAAAGCAGTTACATTGTTGATTGGCACCGTTAATTTATTGCTCAAGGCAATCAAATCTATTGATGCAAAAGGCCTTTTTATCTGGCAGTTTTCCGCAAGTCGATGAAACCACATTCCTTATCTCTCTTTTGGGTCATTTGTGGTTAAAACGTTTTTTAAAAAAAGCAATCTTTTCTCTCTATCCCATGCACAACAGCTCCTCCCCTCCACTCTCTTCATATTACCAAAGGAAGCGATTCATCTATCGTTTGCTTTTGGAATTTTTATTTTTTAATTTCAAGGTTAATTACCCTTTTGCTGTAGTGATTCATCTCTCCCTCTAAATTAAGTGAAGCGATTCATCTTTTACAACTGAAGTGGAAGATAATGAATACCCAAGGAAGATAATATTATAGGAATTCAAATAGATTTGCTGTGGTGGCTGAAAGTGGAAGATAATGGCGACATAAACCAAGTAAAGGTCTTCCCTTACTATCGTTCAATTCTCGCTTTCTGCAACTACCGTATGCTTTTGGATTTTTAATTTTTAATTTTAAGTTTAATTACCCTTTTGGTTTAAACTAAATCTTAATTCTTCACTTTCATAACAAAAATAAAAAAAAGATGTATGCATATCCGATCTGTCCTTTTGGGCTGATGATTTCTCATCTAACGTAGCCTTCCCCTGTTATTAAGCCACAACCACACCCTAATCCAATCCATATCCCCTATCACATATCCCATATCCATCCCAATTTTACAGATAGCAATCATGCCATAATACATTCAATTTATTTGGTTATGTTTTGTTAAGAAAAATATGGAATGGAGATTGATGGTTTGTAAGCATGATTTTTAGGTTGTTTCATTTGTTTGTCGTTCTGGCAAAAGCAATCGCAAAATGGGTGATCAACATGATGAAAATTGATATGTATGGAAAGGTAATGGATTTTGTCAACATTGATAAGTAACATGTATACATGTATTTTTCACCATTATAAGTTTTATGCATTATTAATCTCTTACCTTTATTTCTCTTTTTTCTTGGATTGTCATTTTTGTAGATGAGAGTCTAACAATGTCAGAGATCAATGACCATTAGTGAAGTTAACACGTTCTATAATCGTAATACGCATATGCTACCCTAACTACCACGAGTTGTGGTTTACAAGTTGGAACTTTGAAGTATGGATTGCTCAGATTTGTGAAAGTTTGAACATTTTGTTCAATCCCTTGAATTTAAAAGACATTTGTTTGTGCTAGGCCATTATGCAGAGTATATGGAACAATTATGCATTATTGATCTCTACTTTTATTCCTGCTTTTTTTTTGTGAACTTCATAGATGATAATAGTCTAACAAGGCTAGGATAAACTACCAATCATCAAAAAAATGCTGCCAAATAACAGAGTTGACATGTTATCTAAGGTTTGATCTTTCTTATCCTCTCTTTGGAATTATTTTATTGGAATTTTTTTGTGAATATATTTCCTTGCTAAGTTGGTTCGAGTTATGCATTTCATATAGATATGGCATAGTGGTGAGCTTTTAAGAAGGGTTGCGACATGATGAGGAAATTGGCATAAAAACATTGAATTAGTAGCCTGGGTTTGTTGATGATTGGAGGTGGTATCATTTGCCTGCCTGTATTTCAAGGCATTCTTCATTTTCAGACTTTTGGGAGACCTCATATGATCAACATTTCTCATGTCCTTTAACATTTTTTATGTATTGATCTAAAATTATGTGTAATGATATGCTTGTCACTTTTGTTGTTAGAATGCCTTGAATATGTTTTATTTAGTCCACATATGAGAAAGAATCTAATATCATTGAGTTTGTTGGACACGAAAGGATTCAGTTTTCAAGGTGAATGCGGAGTTCTGTATGTCTGCAAGGGTTCAGATAGGGTTCTGAACGGTGTCAGGTGAGGTACTTTGTATATACTACAAGGCACTACGTTATCTATTTCAGTTGCTGTTGCATCTTCAGAAGTTCACAAGGATGATATGACCAAGTTATGGCACATGAGGCTTGGTCATATGAGTGAAAGAGGGATGTAAATTTTGGCAAAGAGTGATCTCCTCTATGGTCACAAGGTGGTAACGGATCTTGGGTTCTATGAGCATTGTGTTTTTGGAAAGCTACGTCGTACCAAGTTTCCGAAAGCAATTCACAGAACGAAATGTACACATGATTATATTCATTCAAATGGTTGGGGCCCTTCTCGTGTTGAATCTTTGGGGGGTCATAGGTGCTTTCCGACAATTATTGATGATTATTCCAAAATGTCTTGGGTGTTTATCATCAAACACAAAAGTGAAGCTTTCAACAACTTTAAGCAGTGGAAGACATTAGTGGAAAATCAAACTGGGAATAAGATCAAGCGGCTACGCACTGACAATGGGCTGGAATTCTGTTCATCTGAGTTTGATGAGTTCTGTCATAGTGAAGGGATTGCTAGACATCGCACGGTCAGGGATACACCATATCAGAACGGAGTCGCAAAACGTCTGAATCAAACATTTTTGGAGAGAGCTAGAAGCATGCTCTCTAATGCTGGGTTGGCTAGAAGGTTTTGGGCAGAAGCAGTTATTACAACGTGCTATTTAATCAATCGTGGACCTCACATAGGCATACATCTCCAAACTCCATGTGAGATGTGGTCTAGTAAACCTGCAGATTACTCAAATTTGAAAGTTTTTGGTCGTCCTGTTTATTATCATATAAATGAGGGTAAATTGGAACCTCGAGCGAGGAAGGGAGTATTTTTGGGCAATGGCGATTGTTTGAGCTAAAAATGTGATATTTTTAAGGTACTTTTTCATCGGTTTTATGCTCGTTTTAATAATATTTTTTAGGTTTTTAATTGATTTTATTTTATTTTGCAGATTTTGAATAAATGCAAAAAATAGGCTTAAATGGCGGAAAAAGCGAGAAAAATAGAAGAATTATCGGAGGTTGAAGAACCGGGCCCAAATTCGATAAAAACCGGCCAAATAAAAAAAAGAAACCAGACCGGTCCAAAAAAAAACCGGACCGGCCCGATTTAGCAGATGGATCGGTTCCCTTAAAAAAACCCCACCCCTTCGTTTTCTCTCTCCTCTTTTTAGCCCTGCTCTTTCTCTCTCCCCGATACGCATCCCAATAACCCAGAAACCCTCGACCCATCGTCCCTCATCGCCATTCCCACCTCATCTCCTTTCTCTCTCTACCCGTTCTCTCTCCTCCAGCACAACAACCCCACGTACACCCCCAGCCCACCGAATTCCCGAAACCGAAACCACCCTCTACCCACGGTTTTCCCCAAAACCGAAACCACCACATCGCCACCGTCCACATCTACCTCCAACACATCACAAATCGACGGTCAAGGTGGAAGGAGATTGGGTATTTAAAGATGGAGACGACACCATTGAAGCCTAAGTTCGAGTTTTCTAGGTAATTAGTTTTAGGTAATTTTAGGCTAGTTAGGTTTAATTTCTGTTTAATTTCAGTTTTAGTTTTAATTTAGCCTCAAATTTCACATTCGCGTTTCAGAATTCCGAATTAGGGTTAGGGTTAATGTTAGTTAGGGTTTTGAATTGCTTGTAATGGATGCTTTTGGGTCGAGAATGGTGAATTCAAGCCCCGTTCTGTCCTGGTACTGCTTGTCTTGCTTCGTTCCCCTTTCCCCTGTTGCTGCAATTTTCGTTTACAGTGTTGAAGCTCTGTTTCAATTCTGTTGAATAGCCCTTCTGCATCGTTCGTTTCTGTCAATTTCCCCTCCCCTACTGTTGTTACTCAGGTCTGATTGATGATGAATGTTGATCGGTTTGGCTTTTCCTGCTTCCCCTGTCATTGCCTTTTTCATGCTCTATCTTCCATTTTTCCCTTCCCTGTTTCTGAGTTGTTGATATATAGACCTCCCCTGTTGCCTCCGTGGTGTTTCAATGCTGAGTTTTACCCTTTTCCCCCCGTTGATGCTGTTGCTATTAGCTTGCAAGTTTAGTTTTAGAATATGATTTTAGTAAAATCATGCTCTTGATCATCATGCTAGCCTAATCTTGCTCCCTTTCAGTTTTTGGTTTTTAGTAATCTAATTTTGTTAGTTTTAATTTCAATTTAGATTTAGTTAGTTTGGAATCCTGTTTAGGTATTGTTGAATGATAACTACAGGTTTTAAATTAGTTCAAACTAGAGGCTAAATAAATCTTAGGTTTTGATTCTAATTGAATAGCGTCGCTTGAATGATCTCCCTACAATGTTTCGTTTAATTGATTTAGGTGGTTAAATTGTCTTAAATAATTTCACTTAGTTTAGTTAATCATTTTGTTTAAATGACCACAAATCTCACGTTTTCCCTGTGGACCGACCCTTAAGTACTACGACTGACAATCGTGAGTATTTGAGGTTTCTTTTCCTTTTGTCTTTAATTTTCCATTCCCCCTCAAAAACATTCAACAGCGATGGAGTGAAAGGTTACATAATCTAGTCTCCATCGAAAAATAGGGTTATTATTAGTAGAAATGTGGTTTTTGATGAAAATTTTATGTTTAACCCTACTGTGAAGTCTGTTATTGTGTCAGAAACTGGTAGTGTTGAGAAACAGGTGGAGCACCAAGTCACTCATGACGAGAGTGAACCACAACAGGAAGAAGCTCAACATTCTTATGCAGAAACCGAGCCCACACCACTAGCTAATCAACATAGCTTAGCTCTTAGTCGCTCTCAGAGGGCTAATTTTGGGAAGCCTCCTACGAAATATGGTTTGGGGGATATGGTGGCTTACACACTACAGGTTGCTAAAAAGGTGGATCCTCACAAGTCGTCCACCTATGAAGAAGCAATCACATGTTCCGAGTCTACCCAATGGATTGCAGCAATGGGAGATGAGATGAAGTCCTTCTATGGACTAAAGCAGTCACCTAGGCAGTGGTACAACAGGTTTGACACCTACATGATATAGCTCGTGTATAACAGGAGTCCATATGACTGTTGTGTATATCACAACAAGGCAACAAATTGTTCGTTTATCTATTTGGTGCTATATGTTGATGATATGCCAATAGTTACAGAGCACAAATCTGATGTTCAGAAGCTGAAAGGTCTTCCAAGTGCTGAGTTCGAGATAAAAGATCTGAGTCCAGCAAAGAAAATTTTGGGTATGGGGATCTACGGGGATAGAAGTCAGAAGAAGCTTTTTTTATCCCAGAAGGGCTACATTCAGAAGATATTGTCAAGATTCGACATGTCTACAGCAAAACCTATAGATACTCCAAGCGCTGCAAATGCCCACCTATCTGTTGCATTTGCTCCTAAAACTGTTGAAGAAAAGGAATACATGTCTCGAGTTCCTTATGCTAGTGCAGTAGGGAGTTTGATGTATACGGTGGTCTGTACAAGACCTAACCTTGCACATGTTGTTAGTGTTGTCAGTAGGCTCATGGGAGAATTTGGTAATGAGCATTGGCAAGCTGTAAAGAGGATTTTTCACTATCTAAGAGGTACGTCTGATGTTGGTCTCATCTATGGAGGTGATACCCAATGTTTGGTGATAGGTTATTCAGATTCTGATTACACTGGAGATGTGGACAACAGGAGATCAATGACTGGTTATGTCTTCACTCTTGGAGGTTCTGTTGTAAGCTGGAAGGCAAGTTTGCAGCCCACGGTTCCTTTGTCTACTACGGAAGCAGAGTGCATGGCATTGACAGTAGGAGCCAAACAGGCAATCCAGTTAAAAGGACTTATCAGTGATTTTGGTATACCCCATGCTCAGGCTACCATATACTGTGATAACTTGAGTGCAATATGTTTAGCGAAGGACTAGGTTCACCATGAAAGGACCAAACACATTGATGTTCGATGTCATTTCCTGAGAAGTGAAAAGAGAATTGAAGTAAAGAAAGTAAGTACTGCTGTCAATCCCACCGATATGTTCACAATGCCGGTTCCAGTTAGCAAGTTCCAACATTGACTAGACTTATTAAATGTTGGAAGCTGTTAATTTGCTTCTAGGAGAGCAAACTCTGAGGCAGAAGAGATCTAGCACTGTTATGGTGCATCTGTTATTGCTAGGAGATGACTCAAGTCAAGGTGGAGATTTGTTAGAATGCCTTGAATCTATTTTCTTTAGTCCCCTTTCGCGGACCTAGCATGGCGGAACCAAAACCCTTTATATGTAATACGTATCTCTGTATTCCATCATCATCAATAAAGCCATCCCTCTCTTCTGCCTGTGGACGTAGCTAACACATTGTTACTAAACCACGTTAAATCAGTGCACATTTTTCAATTTGTTCATACTTTCTCACATCCGTTATAACAAGCTTGTATTAAAGCCTTAGGGTTTTCTGAATTCTGGTGAGAAAGATGTATGCTTTGAACATCAAAATTGACAAATTTACGGGGAGGAACAGTTTCAGTCTATGGCAAATGAAGATGCCAACCCTGTTGAAGAAACAAGGGTTAAGGGCACCGCTGGCAAAGAAAGATCCAGGCGCTGACACCGCTGAGATGGCCAGTCTAGAGGAGAAGGCACACACGACGATCATGCTTCGTCTTGCAGATTATATCATCACTGTGATCGCAGACCAGGCTACTATGGTTGGGTTGTGGTTAAAGCTTGAGAGTCTATACATGACGAAGCCTTTAACCAACAAGTTGCTCTTGAAGCAACATCTGTTTGGTCCGCGAATGCAAGAAGGCATGTCTTTGAGAGATCACTTAGATCAATTAAATGAAATCCTGTTAGATTTGCGTAATATTGAGGTCAAAATTGAAGATGAGGATGCTGCCCTAATTCTGTTAGTATCTCTCCCACCCTCATATGAAAATTTCGTGCAATCTTTTGTTGTTGGGAAAGATACTGTGTCTCTGGAAAGGGTTAGATCATCTCTTCATTGTAGAGAGCTACATCATAAGGCGGCTGGTACAGGTGGTGCAGGTATCGAGGTTGTTAGGTTGATAACCAGTGGGGGTAAAAGACTTGGGAATTCGGGGAAGAAGAAATCAAAGTCGTCAATTTCTAAGGGTCCTAAACATGGTGATATTTGTAACTACTATAAGGAGACGGGACATTGAAAAAATCAGTGCCCTAAAAAGAAGAGGCAACAACAACAACAACAGAAGAAACAAGCAGGTACTACTGTTGTCGTAGAAGGTGACAGTAGGTTCGAAGAAGATATAGCCCTAGTCACTTATGAAACTATGCATCATACTGATATGCGGATCCTAGATTCAATTGCATCTTACCATATATGCCCGCGTAGAGAATGGTTTATCACTTACGAGCAGGTGATTGGAGGCAATATTTTTATGGCTAACAGTGTTGTCTGCAGAGTGGTTGGAATTGGATCTATACCGATACAAATAAATAATGGTAAATTCTGTACGTTGAACAATGCCAGGTATGTTCCGCATATGATAAAGAATCTAATAACATTGAGCTTGTTGGACATGAAAGGATTTAGTTTTCAAGGTGAAGGAGGAGTTCTGTATGTCTGCAAGGGTATGGATAGGGTTCTAACGGGTGTCAAGCGAGGTACTTTCTATATACTGCAAGGCACTACGTTATCTATTTTAGTTGCTGTTGCATCTTCAGAAGTTCACAAGGATGATATGACCAAGTTGTGGCACATGAGACTTAGTCATATGAATGAAGGAGGGATGCAAATTTTGGCAAAGAGTGATCTCCTTTGTGGTCACAAGGTGGTAACGGTTCTTGGGTTCTGTGAGCATTGTCTTTTTGGAAAGCTACATCGTACCAAGTTTCCAAAAGCAATTCACAAAACAAAAGGTACACTTGATTATATTCATTCGGATTGTTGGGGTCTTTCTCGTGTTGAATCTTTGGGGAGTCATAGGCACTTTTTGTCAATTATTAATGATTATTCCAGAATGTGTTCAGTGTTTATGACGAAACACAAAATTGAAGCTTTCAGCAACTTCAAGCAGTGGAAGACATTAGTGGAAAATCAAACTGGGAAGAAGATCAAGCAGCTACGCACTGACAATGGGCTGGAATTCTGTTCATCTGAGTTTGAGGAGTTCTGTCATAGTGAAGGGATTGCTAGACATCCCACGGTCAGGGATACACCACATTAGAACGTTGTCACATAATGTCTAAATCAAACACTTCTGGAGAGAGCTAGGTGCATGCTCTCTAATGTTGGGTTGGCTAAAAGGTTTTGGGCAGAAGCGGTTAATACAGTGTGCTATTTGATCAATCGTGGACCTCACACAGGTAAACATCTCAAAACTCCATGTGAGATGTGGTCTGGTAAGCCTGTAGATTACTTAAATCTAAAAGTTTTTGGTTGTCCTGTTTATTATCATATAAATGAGTGTAAATTGGAACCTCGAGCCAAGAAGGAGTATTTTAGGGCTACGGGGATGGAGTGAAAGGTTATAGAATCTGGTCTCCATCAGAAAATACGGTTATTATTAGTAGAAATGTGGATTTTGATGAAAATTCTATGTTTAACCCTACTGTGAAGTCTGTTATTGTGACAGAAACTGGTAGTGTTGAGAAATAGGTGGAGCCCCAAGTCACTCACGATGAAAGTGAACCACAACAGGAAGAAGCTCAACATTCTGGTGCAGAAACCGAGCCCACACCGCTAGGTAATCAACATAGCTTCGCTCTTGGTCGCTCTCAGAGGGCTAATTTCAGGAAGCCACTTACAAAACACGGTTTTGAGGACATGGTGGCTTACACACTACAGGTTGCTGAAGAGGTGGATCCTTATGAGCCGTCCCCCTATAAAGAAACAGTCACATGTTTCGAGCCTACCCAATGGATTGTAGCAATGGGAGATGAGATGAAGTCCTTGTATGGACTAAAGCAGTCACCTAGGCAGTGGTACAAGAGGTTTGACACCTATATGACATAGCTCGGGTATAACAAGAGTCCATATGACTGTTGTGTATATCACAATTAGGCAACAAATGGTTTGTTTATCTATTTGGTGCTATATGTTGATGATATGCTGATAGCTGCAGAGCACGAAAATGATGTTCAGAAGCTGAAAGGTCTCCTAAGTGCTAAGTTTGAGATGAAAGATCTGGGTCCAGCCAAGAAAATTTTGGGTATGGAGATCTATAGGGACTTGTTAATTGTTGGAAGCCGTTAATTTGCCTCTTGGAGAGCAAACTCTGAGGCAGAAGAGATCTGGCACTGCTATGGTGCATTTATTGTTGCTATGAGAGGATTCAAGTCAAGGTGGAGATTTGTTTGAATGCCTTGAATATGTTTTCTTTAATCCCCTTTCGCAGACCTAGCACGGTGGAACCAAAACCCTATATATGTAATGCGTATCTCTGTATTCCAGCATCATCAATAAAACTGTCCCTCTCCTCTGCCTGTGGACGTAGCTAACACATTGTTAGTGAACCACGTTAAATCTGTGCATATTTGTCAATTTGTTCATACTTTCTCGCATCCGTTATAACAAGCTGGTATCAGAGCCTTAGGGTTTTCTGAATTCTGGGGAGAAAGATGTCCGCTTTGAACGTGAAAATTGACAAATTTACGGGGAGGAACAGTTTCAGTCTATGGCAGATCAAGATGCGAGCCCTGTTGAAGCAACAAGGGTTATGGGTGCCACTGGCAAACAAAGATCCAGGCACCAACACCGCTGAGATGGCCAATCTGGAGGAGAAAGCACACGCGACGATCATGCTTCGTCTTACAGATAATATCGTCACTAAGATCGCAGACCAGGATACTGCGATTGGGTTATGATTAAAGTTTGAGAGTCTATACATGACAAAGTCTTTAACCAACAAGTTGCTCTTGAAGCAACGTCTGTTTGGTCTACGAATGCAGGAAGGTATGTCTTTGAGAGATCACTTAGATCAATTAAATGCAATCCTGATAGATTTGCGTAATATTGAGGTCAAGATTGAAGATAAGGATGCTACCCTAATTCTGTTAGTATCTCTCCCACCCTCATATGAAAATTTCGTGTAATCTTTTATTGTTAGGAAAGATATTGTGTTTCTGGAAGAGGTTAGATCATCTCTTCATTGCAGAGAGTTGCGTCATAAGGCGGCTGATACAGGTGGTGCTGGTACCGAGGCTGTGGGGTTGATAACCAATGGGGGTAAAAGACCTGGGAATCCAGGGAAGAAGAAATCGAAGCCGTTGGGTTCTAAGGGTCCTAAACCTGGTGATATCTGTAATTACTATAAGGAGACGAGACATTAGAAAAATTAGTGCCCTAAAAAGAAGTGGCAGCAACAACAATAACAAGAGAAACAAGCAGGTACTGCTGCTGTCGCAGAAGGTGACAGTAGGTCCGAAGAAGATATAGCCCTACTCGGTGATGAACCAATGCATCATACTGTTGTGTGGATCCTAGATTCAGGGGCATCTTACCATATATGTCTAGGTAGAGAATGGTTTATTACTTACGAGCAGGTGATTGGAGGCAATATTTATATGGCTAATGGTGTTGTTTGCAGAGTGGCTTGAATTGGCCTCTTGGAGAGCAAAATCTGAGGCACAAGAGATCTGGCACTGTTATGGTGCATCTGTTGTTGCCATGAGAGGATTCAAGTCAAGGTGGAGATTTGTTATAATGCCTTGAATCTGTTTTCTTTAGTCCCCTCTCGCGGACCTAGCACAGTGGAACCAAAACCCTATATATGTAATGCATATCTCTATATTCCGTCATCATAAATAAAACTATCCCTCTCTTTTGCCTGTGGACGTGGCTAGCACATTGTTAGTGAACCACGTTAAATCTGTGTGTATTTGTTAATTTGTTCATACTTTCTCACATCCGTTATAACAAACTGGTAGCAGAGCCTTAGGGTTTTTCGAATTCTGGTGAGAAAGATGTCCGCTTTGAACGTGAAAATTGACAAATTTACGGGGAGAAACAGTTTCAGTCTATGGCAGATCAAGATGCGAGCCCTGTTGAAGACACACGGGTTAAGGGTGTCGTTGGCAAAGAAAGATCCAAGCACCGACACCATTGAGATGGCCAGTCTAGAGGAGAAGGCACACGCGACGATCATGTTGTGTCTTGCAGATGATGTCACCACTGAGATCACAGACCAGGATACTGCAATTGGGTTGTGGTTAAAGCTTGAGAGTCTATACATGACGAAGTCTTTAACCAAGAAGTTGCTCTTGAAGCAACATCTGTGTGCTCTGCAAATGCAGGAAGGTAGGCATTTGAGGGATCACTTAGATCAATTAAACACAGTCCTCTTTGATTTGCGTAATATTGAGGTGAAAATTGAAGATGAGGATGCTGCCCTAATTCTGTGAGTATCTCTCCCACCTTCATATGAAAATTTTGTGCATTCTTTTATTTGTATAGGTGGTACTGGTACCGAGACTGTTAGGTTGATAGCCAGTGGGGGTAAAAGACCTGGGAGTCCGAGGAAGAAGAAATTGAAGTCGTCGGGTTCTAAGGGTCCTAAACCTGGTGATATTTGTAACTACTGTAAGGAGACGGGGCATTGGAAAAATCAGTGCCCTAAAAAAAAGAGGCAGCAACAACAACAGCACGAGAAACAAGCAAGTACTGCTCCTGTCGTAGAAGGTGATAGTAGGTCCGTAGAAGATATAGCCCTAGTCGCTAATGAACCTATGCATCATACTGATGTGTGGATCCTAGATTCAGGGGCATCTTACCATATACGTCTGCGTAGAGAATAGTTTATTACTTACAAGCAGGTGACTGGAGGCAATATTTCTATGGCTAACAGTGCTGTCTGTAGAGTGGCTGGAATTGGTTCTATACAGATACGGACACATAATAGTAAATTCTGTACGTTAAACAATGTCAGGTATGTTCCACATATGACAAAGAATCTAATATCATTGAGTTTGTTAGACACGAAAGGATTTAACTTTCAAGGTGAATGAGGAGTTCTGTACGTCTGCAAGGGTTCAGATAGGGTTCTGAAGGGTGTCAAGCGAGGTACTTTGTATATACTGCAAGGCACTACGTTTTCTATCTCAACTGTTGTTGCATCTTCAGAAGTTCACAAGGATGATATGACCAAGTTATGGCACATGAGACTTGGTCATATGAGTGAAAGAGGGATGCAAATTTTGGCAAAGAGTGATCTCCTCTGTGGTCATAAGGTGGTAACGAATCTTGGGTTCTGTGAGCATTGTGTTTTTGGAAAGCTACGTCGTACCAAGTTTCCGAAAGCAATTCACAGAACAAAAGGTACACTTGATTATATTCATTATAATTGTTGGGGCCCTTCTCGTTTTGAATCTTTGGGGGTTCATAGGTACTTTCTGTCAATTATTGATGATTATTCTAGAATGTCTTGGGTGTTTATGATGAAACACAAAATTGAAGCTTTCAACAACTTCAAGTAGTGGAAGACATCAATGGAAAATCAAACTGGGAAGAAGATCAAGCGGCTACGCACTGACAATGGGCTGGAATTCTGTTCATCTGAGTTTGATGAGTTCTGTCATAGTGAAGAGATTACTAGACATCGCACGGTCAGGGATACACCATAGCAGAACGGTGTTGCAAAACGTCTGAATAAAACACTTCTGGAGAGAGCTAGGTGCATGCTCTCTAATGTTGGGTTGGCTAAAAGGTTTTGGACAGAAGCGGTTAATACAGTGTGCTATTTGATCAATCGTGGACCTCACACAGGTATACATCTCAAAACTCCATGTGAGATGTGGTCTGGTAAGCCTAGAGATTACTCAAATCTGAAAGTTTTTGGTTGTCCTATTTATTATCATATAAATGAGGGTAAATTGGAACCTCGAGCCAGGAAGGGAGTATTTTTGGGGAATGGGGATGGAGTGAAAGGTTACAGAATCTGGTCTCCATCAGAAAATAGGGTTATTATTAGTACGAATGTGGGTTTTGATCAAAATTCTATGTTTAACCCTACTATGAAGTCTGTTATTTTTTCAGAAACTGGTAGTGTTAGAAACAGGTAGAGCACCAAGTCACTCATGATGAGAGTGAACCACAACAGGAAGAAGCTCAACATTCTTGTGCAGAAATCGAGCCCACACTGCTAGCTAACCAACATAGCTTAGCTCTTGTTCACTCTCGGAGGGATAATTTCGGGAAGCCTCCTACAAAATACAGTTTCGATGATATGGTGGCTTACACACTATAGGTTGCTTAAGAGGTGGATCTTCATGAGTCGTCCACCTATAAAGAAGCAGTCGCATGTTCCGAGTCTACCCAATAGATTACAGCAATGGGAGATGAGATGAAGTCCTTGTATGGACTCAAGCAATCACCTAGGCAGTGGTACAACAGGTTTGACACCTATATGATACAGCTCGGGTGTAACAAGAGTCCATATGACTGTTGCGTATATCACAACAAGGCAACAAATGGTTCGTTTATCTGTTTGGTGCCATATGTGGATGATATGCTGATAGCTGCAAAGCACAAATCTGATGTTCAAAAGCTGAAAGGTCTCCTAAGTGTTGAGTTCGAGATGAAAGATCTGGGTCCAGCAAAGAAAATTTCAGGTATGGAGATATATAGGGATAGAAGTCAGAAGAAGCTTTTCTTATCACAGAAGGGCTATATTCAGAAGATATTGTCAAGATGCGGCATGTCTACAGCAAAACCATTAGATGCTCCAAAACCATTAAATGCTCCAAGTGCTGCAAATGCCCACCTATCTGTTGCATTTGCTCCTAAAACTGCTGAAGAAAAGGATTACATGTCTCGAGTTCCTTATGCTAGTGTAGTAGGGAGTTTGATGTATGCGATGGTTTGTACAAGACCTGGCCTTGCACATGTTGTAGTGTTGCCAGTAGGTTCATGGGAGAATCTGGTAAGGAGCATTGGCAAGCTGTGAAGAGGATTTTTCGCTATTGAAGAGGTACGTCTGATGTTGGTCTCATCTATAGAGGTAATACCCAATGTTTGATGACAGGTTATTCAGATTCTGATTATGCTGGAGATGTGGACAGTAGTAGATCAACGACTGGTTATGTCTTCACTCTTTGAGGTTTTGTTGTAAGCTGGAAGGCAACTTTGCAGCCCACGGTTACTTTGTCTACTACGGAAGCAGAGTACATGGCACTGACAGCAGCAGCCAAGGAGGGAATCTGGTTAAACGGACTGGTGAGTGATTTTGGTCTCCCCCATGCTCAAGCTACCATATACTGTGATAGCTTCAGTGCAATATGTTTAGCCAAGGATCAGGCTCACCATGCGAGGACCAAACACATTGATGTTCAATATCATTTCCTGAGAAGTGATAAGAGAATTCAAGTAAAGAAAGTAGGTACTGCTGACAATCCGACGATACGTTCACTAAGCCGGTTCCAGTTAGCAAGTTCCAGCATTGTCTGAAATGTTGGAAGTTGTTAATTTGCCTCTTGGAGAGCAAAATCTGAGGCAGAAGAGATCTGGCACTATTATGGTGCATTTGTTGTTGCTATGAAGGTGGAGATTGGTTAGAATGTCTTGAATTTATTTTCTTTAGTCCCCTCTCGCGGACCTAGCGCGGTGGAACCAAAACCCTATATATGTAATGCTTATCTCTGTATTCCATCATCATCAATGAAACTATCCCTCTCTTCTGCCCGTGGACGGAGCTAACACATTGTTAGTGAACCACGTTAAATCTGTGTGTATTTGTCAATTTGTTCATACTTTCTTGCATCCGTTATAACAAACTAGTATCAAAGCCTTAGGGTTTTTCGAATTCTGGTGAAAAAGATGACCACTTTGAACGTGAAAATTGACAAATTTATGGGGAGAAACAGTTTCAGTCTATGGCAGATGAAGATGCGAGCCCTGTTGAAGCAACAAGGGTTATGGGCGCTGCTAGCAAAGAAAGATCCAAGCGCCAACACTGCTAAGATGGCCAGTCTGGAGGAGAAGGCACCCGCGACGATCATCCTGTGTCTTGCAGATGATGTCACCACTGAGATCGCAAACCAGGATACTGCGGCTGGGTTGTGGTTAAAGCTTGATAGTCTATGCATGACGAAGTCTTTAATCAACAAGTTGCTCTTGAAGCAACATCTGTTTGCTCTGCGAATACAGGAAGGTATGCCTTTGAGAAATCACTTAGATCAATTAAACACAATCCTCTTAGATTTGCGTAATATTGAGGTCAAAATTGATGATAAGGGTGCTGTCCTAATTCTGTTAGTATCTCTCCCACCCTTATATGAAAATTTCGTGCAATCTTTCATTGTTGGAAAAGATCTTGCGTCTCTGGAACACGTCAAATCGTCTCTTTATAGCAGAGAGTTGCGTCACAAGGCGGCTGGTACAGGTGGTGCTTGTAAACCTTGTTGAGAGATACAAATTTAACCATTACTTCGGTTATTAAATTCTTTTTATAGGGATCGATCCACGATGAAAGATTGTTTTAAAAAGACTAGCTTAATCCTAAATGATTTTACTAATCCAATTTATTAAATCTGAACTTAATAATTCTAAAATAATTAAAATCTAATGAATAAAAATATGGAAAACACAGCCAATGATGGTCCAAAATATTTTGGATTATATTTTGGAAAGAAAACGGTAAAAAGCTTTCCTAAATAATCTAGAAAAATAAAATCAGAATAGTAACTGAAATTCTAATTAAAAATCAAAACAGCAAATAATAATTAGAAAATAAATATTAAAAATGTCAAACAGTTACCTAAATATTATTCTTCAGGTATATAAGCTTATAATTCCTCAATTGTATCCAAATAATTTCAGAAAAATCGAATCAGAAAATTACCACAAAATATCAATGCAGAATATTAAATCTGAAATTAGAAATAAAATAATCTGCATAAATATAAGTACGAAAATAATCAATAAAATTACCGTAATTCTAGGACAGAATTTTTTGGATTTGACAATACCTAACAATCGTGAATTAACAATTAAAATCGAAATTTTCAGAATTAATAACCTGAAAACCTGCACATATCAATTTCACAAAATAATTCTGGAAAATTATCAAATAACTTCCAAAAATTACGAAATTAAATATGGGCAGACTAGAACACTATATAAACTCTAGGAACTTATATAAATAGAAAAATAATAAAAATAACTATATTTAGTCTACTTTCTAACGAACCGGTAATTAAATACTAAAACTGAATATAAATCAATCTAAAATTATAACCACTCTAAAAATCAAAATCTAAACTATCTAAAATTACCTAGACACTCCTAAAAGACTATAATTTTTTGGGGGGGGGCAATTGAAATTATATTGAAGCTAATAAAAATAGAACAAAAATTAACAAACTAATCAAATTAACTCTCAGCAACAAATAATGACCAAAAGTTGTCAAATTTATGAAGGATACTTAGTATAATCTCAATCCACCATGCAAATTAATATTTATTGTTAACACACAAGTTAATTTTATTTATGAGTTAGACTGTAGAAGACACCCACCAGCGGTTCTTCCCCGTTTTTCCTTATATTTTAATTTAATTAGGTCCAGCCCTAATATAAACCCTACTAATTTGATAACCCTTACACCAGCGCAAGAATTTAATCAAACTCGAGCATTACGTATTAGAAAAATATCATCTAACGCTTTGTAACCAATTTGTAACCAATTTACCAGCAAATCGATTTAACAAAGATCTATAACAATTACCTAATTAAAAGAGATGGGTTTGAGTCATCCATGATTTATTAAGGTGATACTAATGCTTAAAAGACGATAACTTTTACGTATTAAAGCCCTTTAAACTATCATATGAATTCGTATTAAACTAACTAGCATGTATTCTAATTAATATAACAGGAATAACATAAGTGATAAATACTAATCGCTATAATATCATGAACATGAATCAACTTGGCAATAAAGCATAAGACTTGTTTCAAAATAGTAAATTTAGCATGGCTTCAAGAAGATTATACTAAGCATAAAAAAAATTACTCACTCATATTAAAAGTAACATCACAATTATAAATAGGAGTACTATGATGGAGAGGATGGCTTAAGGGGGAGGGAGTTGCCGTGAGGGATTAAAGGGAGATTTGAAGATGATGGTGGGGATGATGATAGGCGTGGGGTGGTGAGGACAGCAAGCTGCGTGATGATGATGATGAAAGATGATGATGATGATGATGCTTGGTGAGGGGGTTGAAGGCGGGTGATGGTGAAGGAGAGGGTTGTGTGGTACATGTTGGTGTCGTGACTCTTTTGTGTTAGGCATGGGGAGATTGTGAACTGCCGTGAGCTGGTTATATATGATGATGATGGTAAGACTAGGGTTAGTGAATAGGGTTTTCTTCTTCCTTTCTTCCTTAGGCTTTTTCTCCCTGAAGACTTGTATTTCTTCTTCAACTCTTGAAACCCTAGCCCAATTTAATAATTATGAAAATAATATTTTTCATCAATTATTATATTTGGACCATCTTTATAGCCAAGCGTGTAAAATTCGAATTTCGACGTCCTCTCTTTTCCTCTTTATTTAATTAATGCTAATCCTGAAAAATATAAAAAATAGAGCAAATTAGACGAAATAATATATATAATACAATCGGATTATTTAGTAAAACAATGCATGATTTTTGGCTTAACAGTGCTGGTACCGAGCCTGTTGGGTTGATAGCCAATGGGGAGAAAAGACCTGGGAGTCCGAGGAAAAAGAAATCGAAGTCGTCGGGTTCTAAGGGTCCTAAACCTGGTGATGTCTGTAACTACTGTAAGGAGACGGGACATTGGAAAAATCAGTGCCCTAAAAAGAAGAGGCATCACAACAACGACTGGAGAAACAAGCAGGTACTACTCCTGTCGTAGAAGGCGACAGTAGGTCCGAAGAAGATATAGCCCTAGTTGCTAACGAATCTATGCATCATACTGATGTGTGGATCCTAGATTTAGGGGCGTCTTACCATATATGTCCACGTGGAGAATAGTTTATCACTTACGAGGAGGTAACTGGAGGCAATATTTCGATGGCTAACAGTGTTGTCTGCAGAGTGGCTGGAATTGGTTCTATACAGATACGGACACATAATGGTAAATTTTGTACGTTGAATAATGTCAGGAATGTTCCACATGTGACAAAGAATCCAATATCATTGAGTTTGTTGGACACGAAAGGATTCAGTTTTCAAGGTGAAGGAGGCGTTTTGTATGCCTGCAAGGGTTCAGATAGGGTTTTGAAGGGTGTCAAGCGAGGTACTTTGTATATATCGCAAGGCACAACGTTATGTCTTTCAGCTGCTTTTGCATCTTCAGAAGTTCACAAGGATGATATGACCAAGTTATGGCACATGAGACTTGGTCATATGAGTGAAGGAGGGATGTACATTTTAGCAAAGAGTGATCTCCTCTGTGGTCACAAGGTGGTAACAGATCTTGGGTTCTGTGAGCATTGTGTTTTTAGAAAGCTACATCGTACCAAGTTTCCGAAGCAACTCACAGAACAAAAGGTACACTTTATAATATTCATTTGGATTGTTGGGGCCCTTCTCGTTTTGAATCTTTAGGGGGTCATAGGTACTTTCTGTCAATTATTGATGATTATTCTAGAATGTCCTGGGTGTTTATGATGAAACACAAAAGTGAAGCTTTCAACAACTTCAAGCAACGGAAGACATTAGTGGAAAATCAAACTAGGAAGAAGATCAAGCGGCTACGCACTGACAACAAGCTGGAATTCTCTTCATCTGAGTTTGATGAGTTCTGTCATAGTGAAGGGATCACTAGACATCGCATGGTCAGGGATACACCACAACAGAACGGTGTCACAGAACGTCTGAGTCAAACACTTTTGGAGAGAGCTAGGTGCATGCTCTCTAATGCTGGGTTAGGTAGAAGGTTTTGGGCAGAAGCGGTTAGAACAGCGTGTTATTTGATCAATCGTGGACCTCACACAAGTATACATCTCAAAACTCCATGTGAGATGTGGTCTGGTAAACCTGCAGATTACTCAAATTTGAGAGTTTTTGGTCGTCCTGTTTATTATCATATAAATGAGGGTAAATTGGAACCTCGAGCCAGGAAGGGAGTATTTTTAGGCAATGGCGATGGAGTGAAAGGTTACATAATCTAGTCTCCATCGGAAAATAGGGTTATTATTAGTAGAAATGTGGTTTTTGATGAAAATTTTATGTTTAACCCTACAGTAAAGTCTGTTATTGCGTCAGAAACTGGTAGTGTTGCGAAACAGGTGGAGCACCAAGTCACTCATGATGAGAGTGAACCACAACAGGAAGAAGCTCAACATTCTTGTGCAGAAATCAAGCCCACATCGATAGCTAATCAACATAGCTTAGCTCTTGGTCGCTCTCGGAGGGCTAATTTCGGGAAGCCTTCTACGAAATACAGTTTCGATGATATACTGGCTTACGCACTACAGGTTGTTGAAGAGGTGGATCCTCACGAGTCGTCCACCTATAAAGAAGCAGTCACATGTAACGAGTCTACCCAATGGATTGCAGCAATGGGAGATGAGATGAAGTCCTTGTATGGACTAAAGCAGTCACCTAGGCAGTGGTACAAGAGGTTTGACACCTGCATAATACACCTCGGGTGTAACAGGAGTCTATATGACTGTTGGTATATCACAACAAGGCAACAAATGGTTCGTTTATCTGTTTGGTGCTATATGTTGATGATATGCAGATAGGTACGTAGCACAAATCTGATGTTGAAAAGCTGAAAGGTCTCCTAAGTGCTAAGTTCGAGATGAAAGATTTGGGTCCAGCAAAGAAAATTTTAGGTCTGGAGATATATAGGGGTAGAAGTCTGAAGAAGCTTTTCTTATCACAGAACGGCTATATTCAAAAGATATTATCAAGATTCGGCATGTCTACAGCAAAACATATAGATACTCCAAGTGCTGCAAATGTCCACCTATCTGTTGCATTTGCTCCTAAAACTACTGAAGAAAAGGAATACATGTCTCGAGTTCCTTATGCTAGTGCAGTAGGGAGTTTGATGTATGCGATGGTGCGTACAAGACCTGACCTTACACATGTTGTAGTGTTGTCAATAGGTTCATGGGAGAATCTGGTAAGGAGCATTGGCAAGCTGTGAAGAGGATTTTTCGCTATCTAAGAGGTACATCTAATGTTGGTCTCATCTATAGAGGTGACACGCAGTGTTTAGTGACAGGTTATTCAGATTCTGATTATGCTGGAGATGTGGACAGTAGTAGATCAACGATTGGTTATGTCTTCACTCTTTAAGGTTCTATGTTAAGCTGGAAGGCAACTTTGCAGCCCACGGTTACTTTGTTTACTACGGAAGCAGAGCACATGGCACTGACAGCAGCAGCCAAGGAGGGAATCTGGTTAAAAGGACTGGTGAGTGATTTTGGTCTCCCCCATGCTCAGGCGACCATATACTGTGATAGCTTTAGTGCAATGTGTTTGGCCAAGGATCAAGTTCACCATGAGAGGACCAAACACATTGATGTTCGATATCATTTCTTGAGAACTGAAAAGAGAATTCAAGTAAAGAAAGTAGGTACTGCTGGCAATCCGGCTATATGTTCACTAAGCAGGTTCCAGTTAGCAAGTTCCAACATTGTGTGGACTTATTAAATGGTTGAAGTTGTTAATTTGCCTCTTGGAGAGCAAAATATAAGGCAGAAGAGATCTGGCACTGTTGTGGTGCATCTGTTGTTGCTATGAGAGGATTCAAGTAAAGGTGGAGATTTTTTAGAATGCCTTGAATCTATTTTCTTTAGTCCCCTCTCGTAGACCTAGCACGGTGGAACCAAAACCCTATATATGTAGTGCGTATCTTTGTATTCCATCATCTTCAATGAAACTATCCCTCTCTTCTGCCTGTGACCGTAACTAACACATTGTTAGTGAACCATGTTAAATCTGTGTATATTTGTCAATTTGTTCATACTTTCTCACATCTGTTATAACAAACTGGTATCAGAGCCTTAGGGTTTTTCGAATTCTGGTGAAAAAGATGTCCGCTTTGAACGTGAAAATAGACAAATTTACGGGGAGGAACAGTTTCAGTCTATGGCATATAAAGATGCGAACCCTGTTGAAGCAACAAGGGTTATGGGCGCCGCTAGCTAAGAAAGATCCAAGCGCCGACACCACTGAGATGGCCAGTCTGGAAGAGAAGGCACACGCGACGATCATGCTGTGTCTTGCAGATGATATCACCTTTGAGATCGCGGACCAGGATACCACGGCTAGGTTGTAGTTAAAGCTTGAGAGTCTATACATGACGAAGTCTTTAACCAACAAGTTGCCCTTGAAGTAATATCTGTTTGGTCTGCGAATGCAGGAAGGTATGCCTTTGAGACATTACTTAGATCAATTAAACACAATGCTGTTAGATTTGCGTAATATGGAGGTCAAAATTGAAGATGAGGATGTTGCCCTAATTCTGTTAGTATCTCTCCCACCCTCATATGAAAATTTCGCGCAATGTTTTATTGTTGGGAAAGATACTGCATTTTTGGAAGAGGTCAGATCATCTCTTCATAGCAGAGAGTTGTGTCATAAGGCGGCTGGTACAGGTGGTGCTAGTACCGAGGCTGTTGGGTTGATAGCCAGTGCGGGGTAAAAGACCTAGGAGTCCAGAGAAGAAAAAATCAAAGTCGTCGGGTTCTAAGGGTCCTAAACCTAGTGATATCTGTAACTACTGTAAGAAGATGGGACATACGAAAAATCAGTGCCCTAAAAAGAATAGGCAACAACAACAGAAACAAGCAGGTACTACTACTGTCGCAGAAGGTGACAGTAGGTCTGAAGAAGATATAGCCCCAGTCGCTGATGAACCTATGCATCATACTGATGTGTGGATCCTAGATTCAGGGGCATCTTACCATATATGTCCACGTAGAGAATGGTTCATCACTTACGAGCAGGTGACTGGAGGCAATACTTCTATGGCTAACAGTGTTGTCTGCAGAGTGGCTGGAATTAGTTCTATACAGATACGGACACATAATGGTAAATTCAGTACGTTGAACAATGTCAGACATGTTCCACATATGACAAAGAAGTTTGTATATACTGCAAGGCACTACGTTATCGGTTTTAGCTGTTGTTGCATGTTTAGAAGTTCACAAGGATGATATGACCATGTTATGGCACATGAGACTTGGCCATATGAGTGAAAGAGGGATGCAAATTTTGGCAAAGAGTGATCTCCTCTGTGGTCACAACGTGGTAACGGACGTTGGGTTATGTGAGCATTGTGTTTTTGGAAAGCTACATCGTGCCAAGTTTTCGAAAGCATTTCACAGAACAAAAGGTACACTTGATTATATTCATTCGGATTGTTGGGGCCCTTCTCGTTTTGAATCTTTTGGGGGTTCATAGGTACTTTCTGTCAATTATTAACGATTATTCCAGAATGTCTTCGGTGTTTATGATGAAACCCAAAAGTGAAGCTTTCAACAACTTCAAGCAATGGAAGACATTAGTGGAAAAACAAAATGGGCAGAGGATCAAGCGGCTACGCACTGACAATGGGCTGGAATTCTGTTCATCTGAGTTTAATGAGTTCTTTCAAAGTGAAGGGATTGCTAGACATCGCATGGTCAGGGATACACCACAGCAGAACGGTGTCGCAGAACGTCTGAATCAAACACTTCTGGAGAGAGCTATGTGCATGCTTTCTAATGCTGGGTTGGCTAGAAGGTTTTAGGCAGAAGCGGTTAATACAACGTGCTATTCGATCAATCGTGGACCTGACACAGGTATACATCTCAAAACTCCATGTGAGATGTGGTCTGGTAAGCCTGCAGATTACTCAAATCTGAAAGTTTTTGGTTGTCCTATTTATTATCATATAAATGAGGGTAAATTGGAACCTCGAGCCAAGAAGGGAGTATTTTTTGGCAAGGGGGATGCAGTGAAAGGTTAAAGAATCTGGTCTCCATAAAAAAATAGGGTTATTATTGTGGTTTTTGATGAAAATTCTATGTTTAACCCTACTGTGAAGTCTGTTATTGTGTCAAAAACTGGTAGTGTTGAGAAGCAGGCTGAGCACCAAGTCACTCATGATGAGAGTGAACCACAATAGGAAGAAGCTCAACATTCTTGTGCAGAAATTGAGCCCACACCGCTAGCTAATCAACATAGCTTAGCTCTTGTTCGCTCTCGGAGGGATAATTTCGGGAAGCCTCCTACAAAATACAGTTTCGATGATATGGTGGCTTACGCACTATAGGTTGCTTAAGAGGTGGATCTTCACGAGTCGTCCACCTATAAAGAAGCAGTCACATGTTCCGAGTCTACCCAATAGATTACAGCAATGGGAGATGAGATGAAGTCCTTGTATGGACTAAAGCAGTCACCTAGGCAGTGGTACAATAGGTTTAACACCTATATGATACAGCTCGGGTGTAACAAGAGTCCATATGACTGTTGCGTATATCACAACAAGGCAACAAATGGTTCGTTTATCTGTTTGGTGCTATATGTGGATGATATGCTGATAGTTGCAAAGCACAAATCTGATGTTCAAAAGCTGAAAGGTCTCCTAAGTGCTGAGTTCGAGATGAAAGATCTGGGTCCAGCAAAGAAAATTTTAGGTATGGAGAAATATAGGGGTAGAAGTCAGAAGAAGCTTTTCTTATCACAGAAGGGCTATATTCAAAAGATATTATCAAGATTCAGCATGTCTACAGCAAAACATATAGATACTCCAAGTGCTGCAAATGCCCACCTATCTGTTGCATTTGCTCCTAAAACTACTGGAGAAAAGCAATACATGTCTCGAGTTCCTTATGCTAGTGCAGTAGGGAGTTTGATGTATGCGATGGTTTGTACAAGACCTGACCTTGCACATGCTGTTAGTGTTGTCAGTGGGTTCATTAGAGAATCTGGTAAGGAGCTTTGGCAAGCTGTGAAGATGATTTTTCGCTACCTAAGAGGTACGTCTTATGTTGGTCTCATCCATAGAGGTGATACCCAGTGTTTAGTGACAGGTTATTCAGATTTTAATTATGTTGGAGATGTTGACAGCAGAAGATCAACGGCAGGTTATGTCTTCACTCTTTGAGGTTCTGTTGTAAGCTGGAAGGCAACTTTGCAGCCCATGGTTACTTTGTCTACTACAGAAGAAGAGTACATGGCACTGACAGCAACTGCCAATGAGGGAATCTGGTTAAAAGGATTGGCCAATGATTTTGGTTTACCCCATGCTCAGGCTACGATATACTGTGATAGCTTGAGTGCAATATGTTTAGCCAAGGATCAGGTTCACCATGGGAGGACCAAACACATTGATGTTCGATACCATTTCCTGAGAAGTGAAAAGAGAATTAACGTAAAGAAAGTAGGTACTGCTGACAATCCCGCCGATATGTTCACTAAGTCGGTTCCAGTTAGCAAGTTCCAACATTGTCTGGACTTGTTAAATGTTGGGAGCTGTTAATTTGCCTCTTAGAGAGCAAAATCTGAGGCAAAAGAGATCTGACACTATTATGGTGCATATTTTATTACTATGAGAGGATTCAAGTTAAGGTGGAGATTTGTTAGAATGCCTTGAATCTATTTTCTTCAGTCCCCTCTCGCGGACCTAGCACGGTGGAACCAAAACCATATGTATGTGATTCATATCTCTGTATTCCATCATCATCAATAAAACTATACCTCTCATCTACTTATGGACGTAGCTAACACACTGTTAGTGAACCACGTTAAATCTGTCTATATTTGTCAATTTGTTCATACTTTCTCGCATCCGTTATAACAAATTGGTATCAGAGCCCTAGTGTCTTTCGAATTCTGTTGAGAAAGATGTCCGCTTTGCAAGTGAAAATTGACAAATTTACGGGAAGGAACAGTTTCTGTCTATGGCAGATCAAGATGGGAGCCTTGTTGAAGCAACAAGGGTTATGGGCGCCGCTGGCAAAGAAAGATCCAAGCACCAACATCGCTGAGATGGCTAGTCTGGAGGAGAAGGCGCACACGACGATCATGTTGTGTCTTACAGGTGATATCATCACTAACATCGCAGACCAGGATACTGCGGATGGGTTGTCGTTAAAGCTTGTGAGTCTATACATGACGAAGTCTTTAACCAACAAATTGCCATTGAAACAACATCTATTTGGTCAGCGAATGCATGCAGGTATGCCTTTGAGAGATTACTTAGATCAATTAAACACAATGATGTTAGATTTGCGTAATATTGAGGTCAAAATTGAAGATGAGGATGCTGCCCTAATTCTGTTAGTATCTCTCCCACCCTTATATGAAAATTTCGCGCAATCTTTTATTGTTGGGAAAGAAACTGCATCTTTGGAAGAGGTTAGATCATCTCTTCATAGCAGACAGTTGCGTCATAAGGCGGCTGGTACAGGTGGTGCTGGTACCAAGGTTGTTGGCTTGATAGCTAATAGGGGTAAAGGACATGGGAGTCCAGGGAAGAAGAAATTGAAGTCGTCGAGTTCTAAGGGTCCTAAACCTGGTGATAACTGTAACTACTATAAGGAGATGGGACATAGGAAAAATCAGTGCCCTAAAAAGAAGAGGCAGCAACAACAACAACAAGAGAAACAAGTAGGTACTACTGCTGTCGCAGAAGGCGACAGTAGGGCCGAAGAACATATAGCCCTAGTCGCTAATGAACCTATGCATCATACTGATGTGTGGATCCTAGATTTAGGGGCATCTTACCATATATGTCCGCGTAGAGAATGGTTCATCACTTACGAGCGGGTGACTGGAGGCAATACTTGTATGGCTAACAGTGCTGTCTATAGAGTGGCTATAATTGGTTCTATACAGATACGAACACAAAATGGTAAATTCTGTACATTGAACAATGTCAGGCATGTTCCACGTATGACAAAGAATCTAATATCATTGAGTTTGCTGGACACGAAAGGATTCAGTTTTCAAGTTAAACGAGGAGTTCTGTATGTCTGCAAGGGTTCAGATAGGGTTCTGAAGGGTGTCAAGCGAGGTACTTTGTATATACTGCAAGGCACTACGTTTTCTATCTCAACTGTTGTTGCATCTTCAGAAGTTCACAAGGATGATATGACCAAGTTATGGCACATGAGACTTGGTCATATGAGTGAAAGAGGGATGCAAATTTTGGCAAAGAGTGATCTCCTCTGTGGTCATAAAGTGGTAACGAATCTTGGATTCTATGAGCATTGTGTTTTTGGAAAGCTACATCGTACCAAGTTTTCGAAAGCAATTCACAGAACAAAAGGTACACTTGATTATATTCATTATAATTGTTGGGGCCCTTCTCGTTTTGAATCTTTGGGGGTTCATAGGTACTTTCTATCAATTATTGATGATTATTCTAGAATGTCTTGGGTGTTTATGATGAAACACAAAAGTGAAGCTTTCAACAACTTCAAGCAGTGGAAGACATCAATGGAAAATCAAACTGGGAAGAAGATCAAGCGGCTACGCACTGACAACAAGCTGGAATTCTCTTCATCTGAGTTTGATGAGTTCTGTCATAGTGAAGGGATCACTAGACATCGCATGGTCAGGGATACACCACAACAGAACGGTGTCACAGAACGTCTGAGTCAAACACTTTTGGAGAGAGTTAGGTGCATGCACTCTAATGCTGGGTTAGGTAGAAGGTTTTGGGCAGAAGCGGTTAGAACAGCGTGTTATTTGATCAATCGTGGACCTCACACAGGTATACATCTCAAAACTCCATGTGAGATGTGGTCTGGTAAACCTTCAGATTACTCAAATTTGAGAGTTTTTGGTCGTCCCGTTTATTATCATATAAATGAGGGTAAATTGGAACCTCAAGCCAGGAAGGGAGTATTTTTGGGCAATGGCGATGGTGTGAAAGGTTACATAATCTGGTCTCCATCGAAAAATAGGGTTATTATTAGTTGAACTATGGTTTGGATGAAAATTTTATGTTTAACCCTGCTGTGAAGTCTGTTATTGTGTTAGAAACTAGTAGTGTTGAGAAACAGGTGGAGCACCAAGTCACTCATGATGAGAGTGAACCACAACAGCAAGAAGCTCAACATTCTTGTGCAGAAACCAAGCCCACACCACTAGCTAATCAACATAGCTTAGCTCTTGGTCGCTCTCTGAGGGCTAATTTTGGGAAGCCTCCTACAAAATACGGTTTCGAGAATATGGTGGCTTACACACTATAGGTTGCTGAAGAGGTGGATCCTCACGAGTCGTCCACCTATAAAGAAGCAGTCACATGTTTCGAGTCCACCCAATGGATTGCAGCAATGGGAGATGAGATGAAGTCTTTGTGTGGACTAAAGCAGTCACCCAGGTAGTGCTACAAGAGGTTTGACACCTACATGATACAGCTCGAGTCTAACAGGAGTTCCTATGACTTTTGCTTATATCACGACAAGGTAACAAATGGTTCATTTATCTGTTTGGTGCTATATGTTGATGATATGCTGATAGCTACAGAGCACAAATATGATGTTCAAAAGCTGAAAGGTCTCCTAAGTGCTGAGTTCGAGATAAAATATCTTGGTCTAGCACAGAAAATTTTGGGTATGGAGATCTATAAGGATAGATGTCAGAAGAAGCTTCCTTTATCTCTAAAAGGCTATATTCAGAAGATATTGTCAAGATTCAGCATGTCTACAGCAAAACCTATAGATACTCCAAGTGCTGCAAATGCCCACCTATCTGTTGCATTTGCTCCCAAAACTGCTAAAGAAAAGGAATACAAGTCTCGAGTTCCTTATGCTAGTGCAATAGGGAGTTTGATGTATGCGATGGTCTGTACAAGACCTGACCTCGCACATGCTGTTAATGTTATCAGTAGGTTCATGGGAGAATTTGGTAAGGAGCATTGGCAAGTTGTGAAGGGGATTTCTCACTATCTATGAGGTACGTCTAATGTTGGTCTCATCTATGGAGGTGATACCCAGTGTTTCATGACAGGTTATTCAGATTATGATTATGCTGGAAATTTGGACAGCAAGAGATCAACGACTCGTTATGTCTTCACTCTTTTAGGTTCTGTGGTAAGCTGGAAGGCAACTTTGCAGCCCACGGTTACTTTTGTCTACTACAGAAGCGGAGTACATGGCACTGACAGCAGCAACCAAGGAGGGAATCTTGTTAAAAGGACTGGTCAGTGATTTTGGTCTCCCCCATGCTTAGGCAACCATATACTGTGATAGCTTGAGTGCAATACGTTTAGCCGAGGATCAGGTTCACCATGAGAAGAACAAACACATTAATGTTCGATATCATTTCCTGAGAAGTGAAAAGAGGAATCAAGTAAAGAAAGTAAGTACTGCTGACAATTCTGCCGATATGTTTACTAAGCCGATTCCAGTTAGCAAGTTCCAACATGGTCAGGACTTGTTAAATGTTGGAAGCAGTTAATTTGCCTCTTGGAGAGCAAAATCTTAGGCAAAAGAGATCTGGCACTGTTATGGTGCATCTGTTGTTGCTATGAGAGGATTCAAGTCAAGGTGCAGATTTGTTAGAATGCCTTGAATCTATTTTCTTTTGTCCCCTCTCGAGAACCTAGCATGGTGGAACCAAAACCCTATATATGTAATGCGTATCTCTGTATTCCATCATCATCAATAAAACTTTCCCTCTCTTCCGCCTGTGGACGTAGCTAACACATTGTTAGTGAACTGCGTTAAATATGTGTGCATTTGTCAATTTGTTTATACTTTCTCGCATCCGTTATAACAAACTGGTATCAAAGCTTTAGGGTTTTACGAATTCTGGTGAGAAAGATGTCCGCTTTGAACGTGAAAATTGACAAATTTTCAGCGAGGAACAGTTTCAGTCTATGGCAGATCAAGATGCGAGCCATGTTGAAGCAACAAGGGTTATGGGCGCCACTGGCAAACAAAGATCCAACCATCGACACCGCTGAAATGGCGAGTCTGGAGGAGAAGGCACACGTGACGATCATGTTGTGTCTTACAGGTGATATCATCACTGAGATCGCAGACCAGGATACTGCAGTTGGGTTGTCGTTAAAGCTTGTGAGTCTTTAAATGATGAAGTCTTTAACCAACAAGTTGCCCTTGAAGCAACATCTGTTTGGTCTTCGAATGCAGGAAGGTATGCCTTTGAGAGATCACTTAGATCAATTAAACACAATCCTGTTAGATTTGCGTAATATTGAGGTCAAAATTGAAGATGAGGATGCTGCCCTAATTCTGTTAGTATCTCTCCCACCCTCATATGAAAATTTCACGCAATCTTTTATTGTTCGGAAAGATACTGCATCTTTGGAAGAGGTCAGATCATCTCTTCATAGCAGAGAGCTGCGTCATAAGGCGGCTGGTACAGGTGGTGCTGGTACTGAGGCCGTTGGCTTGATAGCTAGTAGGGGTAAAGGACATGGGAGTCCAAGGAAGAAGAAATCGAAGTCGTCGAGTACTAAGGGTCCTAAACCTAGTGATAACTGTAACTACTGTAAGAAGATGGGACATACGAAAAATCAGTGCCCTAAAAAGAAGAGGCAGAAACAACAACAGGACAAACAAGCAGGTACTGCTGCTGTCGTAGAAGGTGACAGTAGGTCCAAAGAAGATATAGCCCTAGTCACTAATGAACCTATGCATCATACTGATGTGTAGATCCTAGATTCAAGGCCATCTTACCATATATGTCCGCGTAGAGAATGGTTTACCACTTACGAGCAGGTGATTGGAGGCAATATTTTGATGGCTGACAGTGTTGTCTGCAGAGTGGCTGCAAGTGGTTCTATACAGATACGGACACATAATGGTAAATTCTGTACGTTGAACAATGTCAGGCATGTTCCACATATCACAAAGAATCTAATACCATTGAGTTTGTTGGACACGAAAGGATTCAGTTTTCAAGGTGAACGAGGAGTTCTGTATGTCTGCAAGGGTTCAGATAGGGTTTTGAAGGGTGTCAAGCGAGGTACTTCGTATATACTGCAAGGCACTGCGTTATCTGTTTCAGCTCCTGTTGCATCTTCAGAAGTTCACAAGGATGATATGACCAAGTTATGGCACATGAGACTTGGTCATATGAGTGAAAGAGGGATGCAAATTTTGGTAAAAAGTGATCTCCTCTGTGGTCACGAGGTGGTAACGGATCTTGGGTTCTGTAAGCATTGTGTTTTTGGAAAGCTACATCATACCAAGTTTCCGAAAGCAATTCACAGAACAAAAGGTACACTTGATTATATTCATTCGGATTGTTGGGGCCCTTCTCGTTTTGAATCTTTGGGGGGTCATAGGTACTTTCTATTAATTATTGACGATTATTCCAGAATGTCTTGGGTGTTTATGATGAAACAAAAAAGTGAAGCTTTCAACAACTTCAAGAAATGGAAGACATTAGTGGAAAATCAAACTCGGAAAAAGATCAAGCGGCTAAGCACTGACAATGGGCTGGAATTCTGTTCATCTGACTTTGATGAGTTCTATCATAGTGAAGGGATTGCTGGACATCACACGGTCAAGGATACACCATAGCAAAACGGTGACGTAGAACATCTGAATCAAACACTTCTGGAGAGAGCTAGGTGCATGCTCTCTAATGTTGGGTTGGCTAGAAGGTTTTGGCAAGAAGCGGCTAATTCAGCATGCTATTTGATCAATCGTGGACCTCACACAGGTATACATCTCAAAACTCCATGTGAGATGTGGTCTGGTAAGCCTGCAGATTACTCAAATCTGAAACTTTTTTGTTGTCCTGTTTATTATCATATAAATGAGGGTAAATTGGAACCTCGAGCCAGGAAGGGAGTATTTTTGGGCAATGGGGATGGACGGAAAGGTTACAGAATCTGGTCTCCATCAGAAAATAGGGTTATTATTAGTAGAAATGTGGTTTTGGATGAAAATTCTATGTTTAACCCTACTGTGAAGTCTATTACTCTGTCAGAAACCAGTAGTGTTGAGAAACAGGTGAAGCACCAAGTCACTCGTGATGAGAGTGAACAACAACAGGAAGAAGCTCAACATTCTTGTGCAAAAACCGAGCCTACACCGCTAGCTAATCAACATAGCTTAGCTCTTGGTCGCTCTCGAAGGGCTAATTTCGGGAAGCCTCCTATGAAATACGGTTTCGAGGATATGGTGGCTTACGCACTACAGGTTGCTGAAGAGGTGGATCCTCACAAGCCGTCCACCTATAAGGAAGCAGTCACATGTTCCGAGTCTACCCAATGGATTGCAGCATTGGGAGATAAGATGAAGTCCTTGTATGGACTAAAGCAGTCACCTAGGCAGTGGTACAAGAGGTTTGACACCTGCATGATACAGCTTGGGTCTAATAGGAGTCCATATGACTGTCGCGTATATCATAACCAGGCAACAAATGGTTCATTTATCTGTTTGGTGCTATATGTTGATGATATGTTGATAGCTGCAGAGCACAAATCTGATGTTCAAAAGCTGAAAGGTCTCCGAAGTGTTGTGTTCGAGATGAAAGATCTTAGTCCAGCAAAGAAAACTTTGGTTATGGAGATCTATAGGGATAGAAGTCAGAAGAAGCTTTTCTTATCACAGAAGGGCTATATTCAGAAGATATTGTCAAGATTCGGCATGTCTACAGCAAAACCTATAGATACTCTAAGTGCTGCAAATGCCCACCTTTCTGTTGCATTTGCTCCTAAAACTGCTGAAGAAAAGGAATACATGTCTCGAGTTCCTTATGCTGGTGCAATAGGGAGTTTGATGTATGTGATGGTCTGTACAAGGCCTGACCTCGCACATGCTGTTAGTGTTGTCAGTAGGTTCATGGGAGAATCTGGTAAGGAGCATTGGCAAGCTGTGAAGAGGATTTTTTGCTATCTAAGAGGTACGTCTAATGTTGGTCTCATCTATGGAGGTGATACCAAGTGTTTGGTGACAGGTTATTGAGATTAAGATTATGCTGGAGATGTGGACAGTAGGAGATCAACGACTGGTTATGTCTTCACTCTTTCAGGTTCCGTTTTAAGCTGGAAGGCAACTTTGCAACCCACGATTACTTTGTCTACTGCGGAAGTAGAGTACATGGCACTAACAGTCGAAGCCAATGAGGGAATCTGGTTAAAAGGACTGGTCAGCGATTTTGGTCTACCCCATGCTCAGGCTACCATATACTGTGATAGCTTGAGTGCAATATGTTTAGCCACCAAACACATTAATGTTCGAAATCATTTCCTGAGAAGTGAAAAGAAAATTCAAGTAAAGAAAGTAGGTACTGCTAACAATCCCGCCAATATGTTCACGAAGCCAGTTCCAGTTAGCATTTTCCAACATTGTCTGGACTTGTTAAATGTTGGAAGCTGTTAATTTGCCTATTGGAGAGCAAAATCTGAGGTAGAAGAGATCTGGCAATGTTATGGTGCATCTGTTGTTGCTATGAGAGGATTCAAGTCAAGGTAGAGATTTGTTAGAATGCCTTGAATCCATTTTCTTTAGTCCCCTCTCGCGGACCTAGCATGGTGGAACCAAAACCCTATATATGTAATGCGTATTTCTCTATTCCATCATCACCAATAAAACTATTCCTCTCTTCTGCCTGTGGATGCAGCTAACACATTGTTAGTGAACCACGTTAAATCTGTGTGTATTTGTCAATTTGTTCATACTTTCTCGCATCCGTTATAGCATTTGTTTTGGGTGTAAGTGGTATATTGGTATGAACATGATATTGGTTATGTTTTGCTCTACTTCAATGAACCTTCTAGCCTTTCATAGATGCAAATTGGAAGTCAAAATCTTGAAGACAAGTCACAATTTTGATGTTGACATAGGACGTTGAGCTACGAATACAGGAATTGGTAAAATGAGTACATGGCCATCGTTAGGAGCTACTTCAATTATTTGGTTCTATGTGATGGTGGTCTGATGGAATACTTCCAATTTTTTTGAACAAAAGATTATCAGAGACTTTAGTTAGCATGCAATTTTCCCATCTTGATTTGTTAGACTGGTAGTTTCATCATCCAATTGTATTGTTTTGTTTCTCCTGTTTACTTTTCTTATCATTTTTTTATACTTAGGCCTTGAGTTTTAATGATCTTGGCTAATCTAATGATTAAAAAAAGAGAGCACTGCTAAGTGATGACTTTCATTTGCTCCACAATCATTCCTCTTCACATTCTCTATTTGGGATCCTAACTCTAATAATATCACCAATTAGTTTCAATCCGACATGTCTTTACTCTCTATATTTTTCTCGCATGCCACCTTTAACAGTAATATGCTTTGCTTTATTTGTTTCTTTTACATCCTGCCCTCAAGTTATAGAATCTGCTTTCATATACCACTCACTTATATATGAGGATTCATTTTCTTCTCATACAATACAAATGGATTTTGTTAATGATGGATGTCTTAGTGCTTCCTATTTTGTCCCCTTCAAGTGGATTTTGTTAAACATACTACCAGTAATTGAACTTGATATACTCAATTATTTTTTTAGTGAATGCAAATTTATCATGTCACAATACTTTTAAAACGTTTATTTTATTAGGCACCGTGCAAAGCACGGGTCCATACTAGTGTACATAAATGCAAAAACTAAGCTTTATTAATAATCCTCTCAAGGGGAGGGAGATAGGGGGATTATCCTATGCAAAATAGGAATTGGGATAGACGTGTAGGAAATGTATATATAAACAAACTGAAATATAGAAATTACTATGCTATTAGAACTTCTGCTTAAAACACTAAACACTCTTTGAACTGCTAGGCCAGGCCAAACACTAGGATACCGAACACTAAAAATTGATTGATCAGTGCATTGACTTTATCAAAGCACTAAACGCTACTCGAAACGCTGTTGTCGAGCACGGCCTTAATATAATTCCTTAAGAGACTATGGAAATGACCTAATAACACTAAAAGTGAAGAGAAAATGGCGGGGGGAAATCTTATGATTTCGCCTAAAATATACCAACTCAAGAAATATCAAACATAACATATGTTCACAATTAGCAATAAACATACTGTGATTACGAAGCCAAAAATGAATGAAGGACTGGATGCACAGAAATGCATACCTCAAATTTAGACCACGCAGTAATATACTATAAGAGATATGGGTGCTGAAAAAAACAAATGAATAGATGTGGTGACAAAGGCAAATATGCAAAAGAGATGACAATAAGTAAACAGAGATCATAAATTTATAATCAACAATTTTAACTGTCGCAAAGCTTTGGAGACAATACAATGAGTAAAATGGACATTTGAATTGCATTTTCTAGTGAACAAGAACCAAATAAGCAGAGGGAAAGACAAAACAGTGATCCAACAAACTGAAATTAGATCGAAATTTACAAATCCCAAACAAAAAAGTAGAAAACAAGTAGATAAACTCTTACTTTATCATAATAATAGATCTCTCCCAACTGAAACTAACCATGTCCAGTTCCCCCTCGGACGTAGTGTGCAACTATTAAGAGAGGGGTGCAAAAACAATAACAGAGGCGATTGAATCACTTTACAAAAGGAGAAACAATATATTAAATAATATATTCAACAAAATTAAGCACAAAATATCACATATAAAATAAATTAGCCACAAAAGCTAGCTACAATGCTCCGAACACTTAAAACGACGACAAAAAATCCAAAATGAAACCAAATCAAAAGCAAGCAAGAATTAAAATGCAAAAAACAGATAAAGCTTACAGCTTACAAATATCAAAGATCTACAACACAAAGAAACAAAAATGATGAGTTCAAGTTACAAATCAGAAACTATAGAAAGACATTGTGCAAGCCACAAAGTAACTATCATTGTAGTTTCATTAGCAAATTCTATGCACTAACATCACAATACAAAAGAGGAAAAATATAGTGAACAGCACCAAAAGAAGATCCAAGTGAAATGATATCCACTGTCTTTGCTATCCTCACTCTTGATCTTAGTCCTCGACCATCACCGTCATCATCGTTTAGTCTTGATCTCAATCCTCCATCAATTTAATGTGTCCAACGCGATTGGGCTCTACAATATGGATGAGGTGGGGAGGAATAATTTGCATCAAAATTTCATGAACAATTACCAACATAAATATGACTATTTACCCACATTCAGCCTAGTTTTCAATACTTTTTCATAAACCGTATCTTGAACCCTAAATGCAATAAAGAAATAAACTAAAATCAGAATTAACTATAAATATGGAAATCAAAGAGACTAATGAAATGATGCTAAGAAAAAAGTAATCAAAATCAAACTGCTTAAATAAATAGAATGACGCACACATTCGATACAGGAAATTTCTCACTGTATAATTTTTTGCGAAATTATAAAAAGTGACTTATAGCGAAATAATTTGATAGAAAGCCGAACAAAGAAACACAGTTAACCACTAAAACTTCAAAGAAGAAACCAAAATTAAGGTATTGAGTTATGAGTTTGACCATTTGAAGACAAGAGGATTGAAAAGACAAGATTGCAGAGACCAGAAGAGAGGCGTAGATAAGTGGAAGACAATAATGACTGAATTTTAAATTTTGCTTTTGAAGGAGATGAAAGTTAAGGAGAGCTGAGAAGGTGTGATGACAAGATATGAGAGAGGGGGAGCAAGGAGATGTGATCGATAGCCGTGTTGTGCACATTGAAAGTTAGCCGGTTAATTTTCATGAATTAATTAGCTTTTCTTTCCAATCTGAAGATTGTGATCTAATATACAAAGATGACCAACGATGTTGGCTCACTCAACCTCTGAAACTCAATATCATGGCAGGAAATGACAGTTATGAAAAGATTGTTATTATGTATAGTATAGATAAAGATAGATAGATAGATTTTAAATTTTAAATTTGATAAAGAAGACAAAAACCAAGAATGAATCACAATCCACGGATGACTATTTGGTGGCCTCTCAACCCTTCACAAATTTGTGCATTTATAGTATAAAGATTTTACATTTTTCCACTATTTTTTGGTATATATTGGAAATTTCTTTTTATTTTAGTTTTTGAAAATGAAACCACTAGAGAAAAGTTTTAAGAAATTTTCTAATTGTATCATATCTATTTTTATCAAATAGACAATTAAAATGTGTAGTTGCATGTGTAGTTCTATTATTGTTAAGTGTTCGTACATTACATGCTTAAACCATGCTTGCCAATGTCTGAGGCAAATAAAAAGTGTAGTTGGGCAAAGATCGACCTATTAATAAAGCAGGTCAGCTTGAGTTATGACCACCCCAATTAACTAAAACACGTTGGCTTTATGAACGAATGGGTCGAGCTGGTCGACTTGCTTTTGGTCTATAAAAATTGATCAAATTTATAGTAAAAACACTTTCTATAGTTCATTAATGTGAATTGGTTGTAATAACTTTGCCTAATAGATAGGTTGATAAACGCATAAAATAATCGGATCAGCAAATAAGTCATTAATGGACCGACATGTCCTAATACATTAACATGGTTTAAATGAGCTGAGCTATTATTACTCGATCCATTATTGATATGATGTTAAAGTAATCCTACATTAAATGAGGACTCGACTTACCGCCCATGTCTGCTTGCCAACAAGCATGTGTATGCATCAGAAAGAGGTTGAAGTTTACTGTTTAGGATGTTGTGCGTGCACTATTTTACTTTTCATTTTCTTTGGATATGAAATCACCGGCTCTAGGTGATCAAAAAAGAGAAAATCAATTCCTAATTAACCCAAATATTTATTTAAAAAAGAATTCAAGCTTTAAACAATAGCTAGGTACCATAGAAAGAGTGCCTGTGGCCTAATGGATAAGGCGTTTGACTTCTAATCAGACGATTGTGGGTTCAAGTCCCACCAGGTGTGTGAAACTCAAATTTTTATTTTATTTTTTGTTCTGATGAATATTTTTCAACAACATTGATAACGATAGTTACTTTGAAAGTAATAACCATCGGAGTGGCTAAATTCCAATTGAGAACTTAGCCAGCAAAAGTTTTGTTATTATTTCGCCTTTTTTCTCCCATGCCTTTGATATTCATTTGAATCAGCACAACAAATTGAGCAACTTATTACTTGAATGTTGTGTGACAATGAACTCTTTAGTCTTTAGGGGAATGTCAGACATTTCTTCTTGTCCTATTAATTTATTTAACAATCATTATAAATTATAATATATTCCTTCTCATCTTTTAGTTTACATTACTAAAAGACATATTTTTTCAAGACACAAACAATATGATGAGATGACAATTGTGTATGAATCAATAAAAAGGGCAGCCCGGCGTACAAGCATCCCGCATTCACGCAGGATTCGGGGAAGGGTCGCACCCCAAGCGGTGAATTGTAGGTGTATGAATCAATATACACCCAAAATGTCCATTCAAAGACAAACAGGCAACCAAAACATAGAATCCATGGGTACATCTGAACATAGCACTTGATGTTTGTGTATCTAATATTCTATAAAATACAATCCAAGAAAATGTAGCATCATATACACAAATGTCCATAAACGCAAAAACTAAGCTTTATTAATAATCATCTCAAGGGGAGGGAGATAGGGGGAATTATCCTATGCAAAATAGGAATTGGGATAGACATGTAGGAAATGTATATATTAACACATTGAAATATAGAAATTACTATGCGGTTAGAACTTCTGCTTAAAACGCTAAACGCTCTTTGAACTGCTAGGCCAAACACTAGGATACCGAACACTAAAAATTGATTGATTAGTATATTGACTTGATCAAAGCACTAAACGCTACTCGAAATGCTATTGCCGAGCACGACCTTAATCTAATTCCTTAAGAGACTATGGAAATGACCTAATAACACTGAAAATGAAGAGAAAACGGCGGGGGGAAATCTTATGATTTTGCCTAAAATATACCAACTCAAGAAAGATGAAACATAACATATATTCACAATTAGCAATAAACATACTGTGATAATGAAAGCAAAAATGAATGAAGGAAGAAGGTCTGGATGTACAGAAACGCAGACCTCAAATTTAGGCCAAGCAGTGATATACTATAAGAGATATGGGTGCTGAAAAAAAAAATGAATAGATGTGGTGACCAAGGCAAATATGCAGAAGAGATGACAATAAGTAAGCAAAGATCATAAATTTATAATCAACAATTTTAACTATCACAAAGCTTTGGAGACAATACAATGAGTAAAATGGACATTTGAATTGCATTTTCTAGTGAGCAAGAACCAAATAAGCAGAGCGAAAGACAAAACAGTGATCCAACAAACTGAAATTAGATCAAAATTTACAAATCCCAAACAAAAAAGTAGAAAACAAGTAGATAAACTCTTACTTTATCCTAATAATAGATCTCTACCAACTGAAACTAACCATGTCAAGTTCCCCCTCAGACGTAGTGTGCAACTATTAAGATAGGGGAGCAAAAATAATAACTAAGGCGGTTAAATCACTTTACAAAAGGAGAAACAATATATTAAATAATATATCCAACAAAATTAAGCACAAAATATCACATATAAAATACATTAGCCACAAAAGCTAGCTACGATGCTCCAAACCCCTAAAACGACGACAAAAAATCAAAATTGAAACCAAATTAAAAGCAAACAACAATTAAAACGCGAAAAACAGATAAAGCTTACAGTTTACAAATACCAAAGATCTACAACACAACGAAACAAAAATGATGAGTTGAAGTTGCAAATCAGAAACTATAGAAAGACATTGTGCAAGCCACAAAGTAAATATCATTGTCGTTTCATTAGCAAATTCTATGCACTTACGCCATAATACAAAAGAGGAAAAATATGGTGAATAGCACCAAAAGAATATCCAAGTGAAATGATATCCATTGTGTTTGCTATCCTCACTCTTGATGTTAGTCCTCGACCATCACCGTCATCATCGTTTAGTCTTGATCTCAATCCTCCATCAATTTAATGTGTCCAACGCGATCGGGCTCTGAAATATGGATGAGGTGGGGATGAATAATTTGCATCAAAATTTCATGAACAATTACCAACATAAATATTACTATTTACCCACATTCAGCCTAGTTTTCAATACTTTTCCATAATCCATATCTTGAATCCTAAATGCAATAAAGAAATAAACTAAAATCATAATTAACTATAAATATGGAAATCAAAGAGACTAATGAAATGATGCTAGGGCAAAAGTAATCAAAATCAAAATGCTCAAATAAATAGAATGACGCATGTATTCAATACAGGAAATTGCTCACTGTACAAATTTTCCTAAATTGTAAAAACTGACTTATGGCGAAATAATCTAATAGAAAGCTTAACAAAGAAACACAGTTAACCACTAAAACTTCGAAGTAGAAACCAAAATTAAGCTATTGAGTTATGAGTTTGACCAATTGAAGAAAAGAGGATTGAAAAGACAGGATTGCAGAGATCGGAAGAGAGGTGTAGATAAGTGGAAGATAATAACGAATGAATTTTAAATTTTGCTTCTAAAGGAGATGAAAGTTAAGGAGAGCTGAGAAGGTGCGATGACAGGATATGTGAGAGAGGGGGCGAAGAGATGTGATCGATAGCCATGTTGAGCACATTGAAAGTTAGGCGGTTAATTTTCATGAATTAATTAGTTTTTCTTTCCAATTTGACGATTGTGATGTAATATAGAAAGATGACTAACGATGTTGACTCACTCAACCTTTGAAACTCAGTATCATGGCAGGAAATGGCAATTATAAAAAGATTGCTATTATGTATAGTATAGATAAAGACAGACGGGTAGATTTTGAATTTTAAATTTGATAAATAAGACAATAACTAGGAATGAATCACAATCCACGGACGACTATTTGTTGGCCTCACAACCCTTCACACATTTTTACATTTATAGTATAAAGATTTTACATTTTTCCTCTATTTTATGGTACATATTGGAAATTCCTTTTTCTTTTAGTTTTTGAAAATGAAACCACTAGACAAAAGTTTTAAGAAATTTTCTAATTGTATCATATCTATTTTTATCAAATAAACAATTAAAGGTGTGTAGTTGCATGTGTAGGTTTATTATCGTTAAGTGTTCGCACATCACATGCTTAAACCATGCTTGCCAATGTCTGCGGCAAATAGCGAGTGTAGTTCGGCAAGAATCGACCTATTAATAAAGCAGGTCAGGTTGAGTTATGACCACCAATTAACTGAAACATATTAGCTTTATGAACGAATAGGTCGGGCTGGTCAACTTGCTTTTGGTCTATAAAAATTGATCAAACTTATAGTAAAAACACTTTATATAGTTCATTAATGTGAATTGGTTGTAATAACTTTGCCTAACAGATAGGTTGATAAAATCATAAAATAATTGGATTAGTAAATAAGTCATTAATGGACCGACATATCCTAATATATTAACATGGTCTAAATGAGTTGAGTTGTTATTACTCGATCCATTATTAATATGATGTTAGAGTAATACTATATTAAATGAGGACTCGGCTTACCGCCCATGTCTGCTTGCCAACAAGCATGTGTATGCATCAAAAAGAGTTTGAAGTTTACTATTTAGGATGTTGTGCGTGCGCTATTTTATTTTTCATTTTCTTTGGATGTGAAATCACCGACTCAAATTGATCAAAAAAGAGAAAATCAATTCCTAATTAACCCAAATATTTATTTAAAAAAGAATTTACCTAATTTTCTTCGAGCTGTTCTATGAATCTATGATCCCAATCCCCACAGGCCCTCTTTTTTTATAAGGTGGTAAAAAAGTGCCGACGAGCCCCAAAGAAGGGGAAAGAATTCAAGCTTTAAGCAATAGCTAGGTACCATAGAAAGAGCGCTTGTGGCCTAATGGATAAAGCATTTGACTTCTAATTAGATGATTATGGGTTTGAGTCCCACTAGGCGTGTGAAACTCAAATTTTTATTTTATTTTTTGTCTTTGATAAATATTTTTCAATGACATTGATAACGATAGTTAGTTTGAAAGTAATCACCACGGAAGTGGCTAAATTCCAATTGAGAACTTAGCCAACAAAAGTTTTGCTCTTGTTTCCCCTTTTTTTCTCCCATGCCTTTGATATTCATTTGAATTAACACAACAAATTGAGCAACTTATTACTTGAATGTTGTGTGACAATGAACTCTTTAGTCTTTAGGGGAATGTCAGACATTTCTCCTTGTCCTATTAATTTATTTAATGATCATTATAAATTATAATATATTCCTTCACATCTTTAAGTTTACATTACTAAAAGGCATATATTTTAAGACACAAACAATATGATCCAATGACAGTTGTGTATGAATCAATATACACCCAAAATATCCATTCAAAGAAAGGCAGGCAACCAAAACATAGAATCAATGGGTACGTGTGAACATAGCCAGGGATGTTTGTGCATCTAACATTCTATAAAATACAATCCAAGAAAATGTAGCATCATATACACAAAGCTACATAGATGCAGAAACTATGCTTTATTAATAATCCTCTCAAGGGGAGGGAGATAGGGGGAATTATCCTATGTAAAATTGGAATTGGGATAGACATATAGGAAATGTATATATAAACACATTGAAACATAGAAATTACTATGCTATTAGAAATTTTACTTAAAACGCTAAACGCTAGTCAAACTACTAGTCAAAACACTAGGATATCGGACACTAAAAATCGACTGATTAGTGTATTGACTTTATCAAAACAATAAACGCTACTCGAAATGCTGTTGCCGAGCACGACCTTTATCAAATTCGTTAAGAGACTATCGAAATGACCTAATAACACTGAAAGTGCAATGAAAATGGCGGGGGCAAATCTTATGATTTCGCCTAAAATATACCAACTCAAGAAATGTGAAACATAACATATATTCATAATTAGCAATAAACATAATGTGATAATGAAGGCCAAAAATGAATGGAGGTAGAAGGTTTGGATGCACAAAAACACAAACCTCAAGTTTAGACCAAGCAATGATATATTAACAAAGATATGGGTGCTTAAAAAAACAAATAAATAGATGTGATGACAAAGGCAAATATGCAAAAGGGATGACAATAAATAAATAAAGATCATAAATTTATAATCAACAATTTTAACTATAACAAAGCTTTGGAGACAACACAATGATTAAAATGGACATTTGAATTGCATTTTCTAGTGAACAAGAACCAAATAAGCAGACGGAAAGAGAAACCTATGGTCCAACAAACTGAAATTAGATCTAAATTTATAAATTTCAAACAAAAAAGTGGAGAACGACTACATAAACTCTTACTTTATCATAATAATAGATCTCCTCCAACTGAAACTAACCATGTCTAGTTCCCCCTCAGATGTAGTGTGCGAGTATTAAGAGAAGGGGGCCAAATAATAATAGAGGCGGTTGAATCACTTTACAAAAGGAGAAACAAATATATTAAATAAAATGTCCAACAAGATTAAGCAGAAAATATCACATACACAATAAATTAGCCAGAAAAGCTAGCTACGATGCTCGAAACCCTTAAAACAACGATAAAAAATCCAAAATGAAACCAAATTAAAACCAAACAAGAATTAAAATGCAAAATACAGATAAAGCTTACAGTTTACAAATATCAAAGATCTACAACACAAAGAAACAAAAATGATAAGTTGAAGTTACAAATCAGAACCCACAGAAAGACATTGTGCAAGCCACAAAGTAAATATCATTGTAGTTTCATTAGCAAATTCTATGCACTTACATCATAGTACAAAAGAGGAAAAATATGGTGAATAGTACCAAAAGAAGGTCCAAGTGAAATGATATCCACTGTCTTTGCTATTCTCACTCTTGATCTTAGTCCTCGACCATCATCGTCATCAGCTTTTAGTCTTGATCTCAATCCTCCATCAATTTAATGTGTCTAATGCCATCGGGCTCTATAATATGGATGAGGTGGGGATGAATAATTTGCATCAAAATTTCATGGACAATTGCCAACATAAACATGACTATTTACCCACATTCAGCCTATTTTTCAATACTTTTCCATAAACCATATCTCAAACCCTAAATGCAATAAAGACATAAACTAAAATCAGAATTAAATATAAATATGAAAATCAAGGAGACAAATGAAATGATGCTAAGGCAAAAGTAATCAAAATCAAAATGCTCAAACAAATAGAATGAGGCATGTATTTGAAATTGCTCACAATATAAATTTTTCGAAATTATAAAAAGTAAATTATGGCCAAATAATTTGATAGAAAGCTGAACAAAAAAACATAGTTAACCGCTAAACCTTTAAAGCAGAAACAAAAATTAAGGTATTGAATGATGAGTTTGGCCAATAGAAAAGAGGATTGAAAAGATAGGATTGTAAGGACGAAAAAGAGGCGTGGATAAGTGGGAGACAATAATGACTGAATTTTAAATTTTACTTCTGAAGGAGATGAAAGTTAAGGAGAGCTGAGAAGGTGCGATGACAGGATATGAGAGAGAGGGAGCGAGGAGATGTGATCAATAGCCGTGTCGTGCACATTGAAAGTTAGGCAGTTAATTTTCATGAATTAACTAGTTTTTCTTTCCAATCTGACGATTGCGATCTAATGTAAAAAGATGATCAACGATGATGGCTCACTCAACCTCCGAAACTCACAATCATGGTAGGATATGACAGTTATAAAAAGATTGCTATTATGTATAGTATAGATAAAGATAGATAGATAGATTTTAAATTTTAAATTTGATAAAGATGACAAAAACCTGGAATGAATTACAATCCACGGATGACCATTTGGTGGCCTCTCAACCCTTCACACATTTTATATAGTTCATTACTGTGAATGGTTGGAAATAACTTTGACTAATAGATAGGTTGATAAAATCATAAAATAATCAGGTTAGTAAATAAGTCATCAACGGACCGACATGTCCTAAAAATATTAACATGGTCTGAATGAGCTGAGCTATTGTTACTCGATCCATTATTAAAATGATGTTAGAGTAATCCTATATTAAATTAGCTATGTTGCCTGACCTAATGAGGCCACGACTTACCGCCCATGTCTGCTTGCCAACAAGCATGTGTGTGCATCAGAAAGAGGTTAAAGTTCACTGTTTAGGATGTTGTGTGTGCGCTATTTTATTTTTCTTTTTTTTATGTGAAATCACTGTCTTGAGGTGATCAAAAAAGAGAAAATCATTTCCTAATTAACCCAAATATTTATTTAAAAAAGAATTTACCTAATTTTCTTCGAGTCATCCTATGAATCTATGATCCCAATCCCCACTAGCCCTCATTTTTTTTTAAGGGGGGAAAAAGTCCCGACGAGCCTCAAAGAAGGGGAAAAAATTCAGGCTTTAACAAATAGTTAGGTATTGTACAAAGAGCGCATATGTCCTAATCGATAAGGTGTTTGACTTCTAATTAGACGATTGTGGGTTTGAGTCCCAATAGGTGTGTGAAACTCAAATTTTTATTTTACTTTTTGTCTTGGATGAATATTTTTCAATGACATTGATAACAATAGTTAGTTTGAAAGTAATGTCCACAAGAGTGACTAAATTCAATTTGAGAACTCAGCCAGTAAAAGTTTTGTTCATATTTCCCCTTTTTTTTCTCCCATGCCTTTGATATTGATTTGAATTAACACAACAAATTAAGCAACTTATTACTTGAATGTTGCATGACAATAAACTCTTTAGTCTTTCGGGGAATGTCAGCCGTTTCTTCTTTTCCTATTAATTTATTTAATGATCATTATAAATTATAATATATTCCTTCACATCTTTCAGTTTACATTACTAAAGGCATACTTTTTCAAGACACAAACACTATGATGAAATGACAATTGTGTGTGAATCAATATACACCAAAAATATCCATTCAAAGAAAGGCAGGCAGCCAAGAGATAGAATCCATGGGTAAATGTGAACTTAGCACTGGATGTTTGTGTATCTAACGTTCTGTAAAATACAATCCAAGAAAATATAGCATCATATACACAAAGGTACATAAATGTAGAAACTAAGCTTTATTAATAATCCTCTCAAGGGGACAGAGATAGGGGGAATTATCCTTTGTAAAATTGAAATTGGGATAGACATGTAGGGAATGTATATATAAGCACATTGCAATATTGAAATTGTTATGCGATTAGAAATTCTACTTAAAATGTTTAACGCTACTTAAACTGCTAGCCAAAACACTAGGATACTGAACACTAAAATTGATTGATTAGTGTGTTGACTTGATCAAAACACTAAACGCTACTCAAAATGTTGTTGCCGAGCACAACCTTAGTCTAATTCCTTAAGAGATTATGGAAATGACCTAATAACACTGAAAGTGAAGAGAAAATGGCGGGTTCAAATCTTATGATTTTGCCTAAAATATACCAACTCAAGAAATGTGAAACATAACATATATTCAAAATTAGCAATAATCATAATGTGATAATGAAGGCAAAAATGAATGGAGGCAGAAGGTTTGGATGCACAAAAGCACAGACCTCAAGTTTAGACCAAGCAATGATATATTAACAGAGATATGGGTGCTGAAAAAAACAAATAAATAGATGTGGCGACAAAGGCAAACATGCAAAAGAGATGACAATAAATAAATAGAGATCATAAATTTATAATCAACAATTTTAACTATAACAAAGCTTTGGAGACAATATATTGATTAAAATGGACACTTGAATTGCATTTTCTAGTGAACAAGAACCAAATAAGCAGACGGAAAGAGAAACCTATGATCCAACAAACTAAAATTAGATCAAAATTTATAAATTTCAAACAGAAAAGTAGAAAACGAGCAGATAAACTCTTATTGTATCATAATAATAGATCTCCTCCAACTGAAACTAACCATGTCCAGTTCCCCCTCGGATGTAGTGTGCAAGTATTAAGAGAGCGGGGCAAAACAATAACAGAGGCGGTTGAGTCATTTTACAAAATAGAAACAAATATATTAAAAAAAATGTCCAACAAAATTAAGCAGAAAATATCACATATAAAATAAATTAGCCACAAAAGCTAGCTACGATGCTGCAAACCCGAAAAACGACGACATAAATCCCAAATGAAACCAAATTAAAACCAAACAAGAATTGAAATGCAAAAAAACAGATAAAGCTTACAACTTACAAATATCAAAGATCTACAACAACAACAACAACAACAACAACAACAACAACAAACTCCCAGTGTGGGTCCCGCTTTCGCGGGGTTTGGGGAGATCCAACTGTAGGCAACCTTACCTCTACTGGTATACCTACCCATAGAGAGGTTGATTCCATAAGACCCACGAAAACAGTTTTGTGAAAAAGGTTTTAAAAAAAAAAAACCTCATTTACCGAGTAAGAGAAAAACGATTGCGAGATCATTTACCGAGTATCAAAGATCTACAACACAAAGAAACAAAAATGATGTGTTGAAGTTACAAATCAGAAACTATAGAAAGACATTGAGCAAGCCACAAAGTAAATATCATTGTAGTTTCATTAGCAAATTCTATGCACTTACATCATAATACAAAAGAGGAAAAATATGGTGAATAGCACCAAAAGAAGATCCAAGTGAAATGATATCCTCCATCATTTAGTCTTGATCTCAATCCTCCATCAATTTAATGTGTCCAATCCTCACTCTTGATCTTAGTCTCGACCATCATCGTCATCATCATTTAGTCTTGATCTCAATCCTCCATTAATTTAATGTGTCGAATGCGATCAGGCTCAGCAATATGGATGAGGTGTGGAGGAAGAATTTGCATCAAAATTTCTTGAACAATTACCAACATAAATATGACTCTTGACCTACATTCAGTCTAGTGTTCAGTACTTTTCCATAAACCATATCTTGAATCCTAAATGCAATAAAGAAATAAACTAAAATCAAAATTAAATATAAATATGGAAATCAAAGAGACTAATGAAATGATGCTAAGGCAAAAGTAATCAAAATCAAAATGCTCAAATAAATAGAATGACGCATGTATTCGACACAGGAAATTGCTCACTTTATAAATTTTGCAAAATTGTAAAAAGTAAATTATGGCCAAATAATTTGATAGAAAGCTGAACAAAGAAACACAGTTCACCGCTAAGAATTCGAAGTAGAAACCAAAATTAAGGTATTGAATTATGAGTTTGACCAATTGAAGAAAAAAGGATTGAAAGGACAGGATTGCAGAGACCAGAAGAGAGGTGTAGATAAGTGGGAGACAATAATGACTGAATTTTAAATTTCGCTTTTGAAGGAGATGAAAGTTAAGGAGAGCTGAGAAGGTACGGTGATAGGAGATGAAAGAGAGCGAGGGAGGAGATGTTATCGATAGCAGTGTCGTGCACATTGAAAGTTAGGCGATTAATTTTCATGAATTAATTAATTTTTCTTTGCAATCTGATGATTGTGATCAAATATAGAAAGATGATCAACTATGTTGGTTCACTCAACCTCTGAAACTCACTATCGTGGCAGGAAATGACAGTTATAAAAAGATCGCTATTATGTATAGTATAGATAAAGATAGATAGATAGATAGATTTTAAATTTTACATTTGATAAAGATGACAAAAATGGGGAATGAATCACAATCCACGGATGACTATTTGGTGGCCTCCTGTAAAGTGTGTCGAGAGCTACAAATTTAACCACTACTTCGGTTATTAAATACTTTTTATAGCATAGAAAAGTAGGGATCGATCCACGAGGAAAGATTGTTGTAAAATGCTAGCTTAATCCTAAATGATTTTACTAATCGAATTTATTAAATCAAAACTTAATAATTCTAAAATAATTAAGATCTAATGAATACAAATCTAGAAAAATACCCAATGATGCTCCTAAATATTATGAATCATATTCTCCAAATAAAACAGTAAAAAGATTTCCTAAATAATCTAGAAAAATAAAATCAGAATAGTAACTAAAATTCTAATTAAAAATCAAAACAGCAAATAATAATCAAATAAATAAATACTAAAATTATCAAAAAGTAACCTAAAATATTGTACGTCAGGTCTATAGGATTATAAACTCTAAATTGTATCTAATTTATTTCAGAAAAATCAGATCAGAAAATTAGCACTGAATATTCAGCAGAATAATAAATCTAAAATTAGAAATAAAATAATCAGCATAAATATAAATACGAAATTGATCAAGAAAATTACCCTAATTCTAGGACACAATTTTTTGGACTTAACAACACCTAAAAATCGTAAATTAAAATTGAAAATCGAAATTTTCAGAATTAATTACCTAAAAACCTGCACATACCAATTTCACAAAATAATTCTGAACAATTATCAAATAATTTCCAAAAAATATGAAATTGAATATCGGCAGACTAATACACTACATAAACCCTAGGGATTAATTAAAATCGAAAAATAACAAAAATAACTATTTTTAGTCTAAGTTCTAACAAACCGGTAATTAAATACTAAAACTGAATATAAATCAATCTAAAATTCTAACCACTCTCAAAATCAAAATCTAAGCTATCTAAAATTACCTAGACACTCTTAAAAGACTATAATTTTGGGGGGGTCGATTGAAATTATATTAAAGCTAATAAAACTAGAACAAAAATCAACAAACTAATCAAATTAATTCTAAGCAATAAACAATAATCAAAAGTTATCAAATTTATGAAGGATACTTAGTATAATCTCAATCCACCATGAAAATTAATATTTATCATTAACACACAAGTTAAGTTTATTCATGAGTTAAACTGTAGAAGATATCCACCAGCGGTTCTTCCCCGTTTTTCCTTATATTTTAGTTTACTTAGGTTCAGCCCTAATATAAACCCTACTAATTTGATAATCTTTACACCAGCGCAAAAATTTAACCAAATTAGAGAATTAAGAATTAGAAAAATATCATTTAACACTTTGTAACCAATTTACCAGCAAATCGATTTAACAAAGATCTAAAACGATTATCTAATTAAAAGAGATGGGTTTGAGTTATCCATGATTAATTAGGGTGATACCTAGGCCTAAAAGATTATAACTTTTAAGTATTATAATCTTCTAAACTATCAATCGAAATTTTATTTAATCAACTAGCATGCATTCTAATCGATTTAACACAAATTTCATAAACGATGAACGCTAATCGCTAAAGAATCATGAATAGAAATCAACTAGGCATTAAAGCATAAAACTTATTTCAAAATAATTAATTTAGCATGGCCTCAAGAAGATTATACTAAGCATAAAAAATTACTCACTCATATAAAAAAAAATTACAATAATAGCTCAAATATTTCATGTTTAATAGTAAACCGACCACAAAATGAATAAAACAAAGTAAAAATAATAATAATAATAATAATAATAATAATAATAATAATAAAACAAAATAGTCCTACTTTGAGAGGATGAAGCTGCGTGAAGAGGATGGTGACGATGGAGGATGGCAACTGTGTGGGAGCAGCAGCCGTGAAGAAGATGATGATGATGGAAGCTGTTGATGAAGGCCAATGTTGATGTTGATGACGATGGTGAGGACGATGATGATGACAATGATGATGATGATGCGTGTGAGGAGAAGAAGGGGGGACAGTAGAGGAAGATGTTGATGAAGGAAGATGGGATGAAGCAAGAAGGTGAAGAAGATGGGGATGGTGTGGCTGAGAGATGGTGAGGGGGTGGCTTGCCGTGAGGTGTGCTGGTGTGGAGAGGAGATGATGAAGCTGATGAAGATGATGGAGCTCGTAGATGATGAAGGTTATCAGAGGGAGCAAGATGCCGTGGAGGTGTATTAATAGGGTGGGGGTCTAAGGTTTTTGTTTAGGTTTTCTTCTCTTCTATTCCTTAGATTTCTTCTTCCCCAAGACTTCTAGCTTCTCACCGACTCTTGAAACCCTAGCCCAATATAATAATTATGAAAATAATAATTTTCATAATTATTATTTTTGTTCCGTCTTGTAGCCAAGTGTATAAAACCCGAGCTTCTACGTCCTCTCTTCTCCTCTTTATTAAATTAACACTAACCCTGAAAAATATATAAAATAAATCAAATTAAATGAAATAATATATATAATATACTCAGAATAATTATAAAAATAATGCATGATTTTTGACTTAACAAATTCCCCCACACTTAGACTTTGGACGTCCTCGTGCAAAGAAATCTTAGACTCGACCTAAAAACTTACCCTCTTTCTTTCTTATAAAGTCATGCATAACTATGATGTTCATACTGGGCTTTGGCTTGCTTTAGAAAAACAGTTTTACTGAATTAATTAGTTTTTTTTTCAATAAGTGAATACATGCTAAACATCCAACTATCCTTAGAGAGTTTATTCATCAGCCTCACAACATTTTCATAATGAAGTAACAAGATCAATAATTATCCATCTCTTTCTGATTATGCATACACCAATCAAGAGGTCGAAAAAGAATTTAAGATGGAAAAATTTAGGCATGGTCTGGCTATAGAGACAATTGAACTAGGCTGAATAACTTCATTAAATTGATCCTAAACTTGCCTTGTATTTATTTTCCTCTTCTTCTTCTGTTCAAACTCCACTTGCGCGCATATTCAAGGCCCATATAGGGTCTTAGAAATTAAACACTCCCTGTCTCACACTCACCCAAATAGAGGTGCTAGAGCAAGTAAATCATTCTCATTTTATTATTTCTTTATTTTATTGTTTCACTTGTATGGGACGTAAGCTTTCCAGTGGCAGTATTGCCTCAAAGGATAACACCCAGTAGCGCATGCCTCAAAGGGGTACTTGTCATTACCAACTTTGAATCTCTTTTTTCTTTTATTTCTTTTTCATAGATGAAAAATAGACAAGTAAAATCACAATTTTAATGAGTTATTCAACTAATTCAATAGTCTAGAAGATGGGTCATGTCATTTTATTGCCTTTGAATTGGATATATTATATGACCAAATAAGATGGATAATCAAGAGAATTACTCATTAAAAAGATGTATGAGGATCAACTCAAACTTCTCTAAAGCATAACTATTATGCCTAGAAGTCTTCACTTATAAAAGAATAAACTACGAAATAGCTAATAAAACAATTTTTTTTTCTAACCAAGCAAGCCTAACATAAACTCATATCATGCATTATTTATAAGAAAAGAATTTTTTTTGTTTTTTTTCGATTTTCTACTCTTTTTTTTTTCAAGAATAAAAACTGCAGGAATTAAATGCAGGATGCACCCCCCCCCCACTTAATTCATGCATTGTCCCTAATGCATGCAAAAAAATAGAATTAATGAAAACAAAAGCAAAAGTACATCCCTGAAAACGTTGGGTTGCCTCCCAACCAGCGCCTTTGTTTACAGTCATTGGCTCAACTTCATAAAGCTCATAGATCCTCAAGTTAGATCTCTTCTATTAAACATACCTGGTCTCGTTCATAGAAATGTTTTAGCCTGTGACCATTCACTCTGAAAATCTTGTTAGTAGCAAAGGATTTAATCTCTGTAGCACCATGGGGATAAGTCTTTTCTACTTCAAAAGTTCCTAACCACCTAGAGTTTAACTTACCAGGAAAAAGTCTCAGTTTAGAATTGAATAATAGCACTTTCTCACCTACCTGAAATTCTTTCCTAATAAGTTTGGCATCGCAAAATGCTTTGGCCTTACCCTTGTAGATAACTGAATTGTCATAGGCTTCTAAGTGTATCTCTTCTAATTCCTGCAATTGCAATTTACGCTCTCTCCCTGCTAACTGATAATCAAGATTGCATTGTTTCACAACCCAATATGATTTATGCTCTATTTCTACAGGGAGGTGACACGACTTTCCAAAGACTAATCTGTAGGGTGACATACCAATTGGAGTTTTATATGCAGTCCTATAAGCCCAAAGAGCCTCATCTAACCTAAGACTCCAATCCTTCTTATCTGGCTTAACTACCTTTTCAAGGATGCCCTTAATCTCTTTATTAGAAATTTCAGCTTGGCCATTAGTCTGGGGATGATAACTAATAGATACCTTATGAGTTATATGATATTTAGCTAATAAGGCACCTAGAGTTCTGTTACAAAAATGAGTCCCCCTATCACTGATGATCGCTCTTGGCACTCCATATCAATGCAGAATTAGAGATTTAATATGTTTCACCACAGTCTTAGCATCATCAGTCCTAGTGGCCATAGCTTCTACCCATTTGGATACATAATCAACAATTACAAGAATATAGGTATATCCAAAAGAAGGGGGAAAGGGTCCCATGAAATCAATGCCCCATATATCAAAAATTTCACAAACATACATATTATACAAAGGCATTTGATTCCTCCTTGATAAGCTTCCAGTCTTTTGGCACACTTCACATTTTTACAGAATTCATAAGTATCACTAGAGATAGTGGGCCAATAAAAACCAGACTCAAGCACTTTATGTGATGTTCTTTTAGGTCCAAAGTGTCCCCTACTTTCTAAAGAATGACAGAAGGTTAGAATAGAATGAATTTCACTATCATCTACACATCACCTTATAATCTGGTCACCACAAAACTTTCATAAATATGGCTCATCCCAAACATAATATTTGGATTGAGCTCTTATTTTCTCTTTTTCAGCTCTAGTCAACTCAATGGAAAAAGTTTTGGTGACTATATAATTTACAATATCAGCATACCAAGGCAATCTACTAGTCATAGCATATAGAGTCTCATCAGGAAAACAATCAGTAAAAGGGCTACCATTCTCCCCTGTTTCCAATCTACTCAGATGGTCAGCAACTAAATTCTTAGCCCCAGGCATATCTCTAATTTCTAGTTGAAATTCTTGCAATAATAACATCCATCTAATTAACCTGGGTTTAGAATCTTTCTTTTCCAATAAGTGTTTGAGAGCAGAATGATCAGAATAAACAGTAACTTTAACACCCAACAAAGAAGGACGGAACTTTTCAAGAGCAAAAACAACAGCATACATCTCCTTTTTTGTAGTGGTGTAGCTACATTGTTCAGGATCAAGAGTTCTAGAAGCATAGTATATTACATGAGGTACCTTCCCAACTCTTTGACCTAGAACTGCCCCCACTGCCTTATCACTAGCATCACACATTAACTCAAAAGGTAAGGCCCAGTTTGGGGGTTACACAATAGGAGGGGAAGTTAATGTTAACTTCAACTAATCAAAAGCCCTCATACAATTCTCATTGAAATCAAAAGGGACATCTTTTGCAAGCAAGGCACATAAAGGAGAAGCAATCTTATAAAAATCTTTGATGAACCTCCTATAGAACCCTACATGTCCTAAGAATGATCTCACATCTTTAACACACTTTGGAAAGGGTAGAGACTGGATGATGTCAACTTTAGCTCTATCTACCTCTAATCCCCTCGAGGACACTACATGTCCCAATACTACCCCATGCTCCACCATGAAATGGCACTTTTCAAAATTCAAGACCAAATTGGTTTCAATGCAACGTCTAAGCACAAGAGTAAGATGATGCAAGCACTCATCAGATGAATCACCATGTACAGTAAAATCATCCATAAAAACCTCCATAATCTTGGTGATAAAATTAGAAAAGATACTCATCATACATCTTTGAAAGGTAGCAGGTGCATTACATAAACCAAAAGGCATACGTTTAAAAGCGTAAGTGCCAAAAGGACAAGTAAAGATAGTCTTCTCCTGATCTGCATGAGCTATAGGGACCTGAATATAACCTGAATAGACATCCAAAAAGCAATAATGTGACCTCCCAGCTAATCTCTCTAACATTTGGTCCACAAAAGGCAATGGGAAATGGTCCTTCTTAGTAGCCTTGTTAAGCTTTCTATAGTCAATACACACTCTCCAACCACTTTGGACTCTAGTAGGTATCAACTCTCCTTCATTATTTTGCACTACTGTTGTCCCCCCCCCCCCTTTTTAGGAACCACATGAATAGGACTAACCCACTCAGAGTCAGTAATGGGATAGATCACCCCGGCATCTAACCACTTAAGAATCTCTTTTTGGACTACCTCTATCATAGGTGGATTAAGTCTCCTCTGAGGGTCCCTTTTAGGCTTAGCATCTTTTTCTAAGGTAATAGTATGTGAGCACAAGGTAGGGCTAAGGCCTTTGAGGTCTGCTAAAGTCCACCCTATAGCTTCGCTATGTTGTCTAAGCACTTTAATAAGTTTTCCATCCTGATCCAACGTGAGTGCACTAGAGATAATTATAGGCAAAGTCTCATTGTCCCCTAAATAAGCATATTTTAAATTTTCAGGTAAGGGTTTCAATTCCAGTTTAGGGGGTGAGATACTCGAGGGAAGTAACTTAGCATGCTTTTCAAACAGTTCAAGTTTGTTATGACCATTATACTCTTGCAAGTGAGACAAAGAACTCATCACCTCATCTCAATTATCGCTAACTTGATATGGCACTTTCTGGGACTCAGTATGATCAAGACTCTTAGTAAGCACAGTAAATAACTCATCCTCATGGGACAAGTCATAAACATCTTGAGATAACTCATCAAAAACATCAAGTGCATATAAGTAGTTAACATCAGAAGGAAATCGCATGGCATCAAAAATATTGAACTTAATAACCTCACCATCAAATTCCATGGTTAGTACCCCTTCGTGCACATCTATTTTAGTTCTAGCAGTTTTCAAAAAAGGCCTACCAAGCAAAATGGGAATATCATGACATGCTTCACCCATGTTCATTACATAAAAGTCAGCAGGAAACACTAGTTCATTCACTTGAACTAAAACATCCTCTAACACTCCATCAGGATAAGTGTTGCTTCTATCAGCTAATTGAATCACTATGCCTGTTTTCTTTAGTTCGCCTAGGTTCAGTTTGTCATAAACAGATCTAGGCATAACATTAATAGAGGCACCTAAATCAAGCATAGCTTTATCAAAGCAAATGTTTCCTGTCTTGTAAGGGACAGAAAACACACTAGGGTCTTGACACTTAGGGGGAAGTCTTCTTTGAAAAACAGCAGACACATTTTCCCCCACACTTATCTTCTCATTACCAACTAACTTTCTTTTGGTAGTGCATAATTCTTTTAAGAACTTAGCATAACGAGGCACCTGTTTAACAGCATCAAGGAGAGGTATATTAATTTCTACCTTCCTAAAAGTCTCTAAAATCTCTTGGTTAGCCTCATTTACCTTAGACGCAGGGCTCCTAAATCTACTAGGGAAAGGTGGGATTGGCTTGTAAGATTCTCTTTTCTTTTCTCCTAATTCCTTAGTAGTTTGATTAGACTCTGTATTTAATTCTGGTTCAACCCCTTTCACTTCCAACTCTGGTTCCACTTCTCTCTTCTTCATAGGTTCCTTTAACTCTTTCCCACTTCAAAGTGTTATGGCACTAACATTTTCCTTAGGGTTAGGGTAAGGTTGAGATGGTAACCTATTTTGCAATTGGGCTTGCAAGTTGCTAACTATGGTGTCAGTCGTTGTTTGTCTCTCTTGAACTTGGTTAAGGGTGGTTTCCATACTCTAAAACCTATCATCCATTTTCTTAAGGACTTGTTCTAGGAGGAAATTAGTCCTGTCTTGACTAGAAGGTTGACAAGAGGGTTGGTCAAAACCAGGTGGGTTAGGTTTAAGGCCATACCTAAGGTTAGGGTGGTCTCTCCATCCTTCATTATAAGTGTTCGAATAAGGATCATACTCCTTTGATTTTGGTTAGAGTAAAGAGCATTAACATTACCCTCTTGTAGAGTAGGACATGCATCAGTAGGGTGCTCCTCTAGACAACAAATACCACATACTACTGCCTTTTGAATACCCCCAGTAACAATCTTATTTAACATAGCAGTAATGTGAGATAACTGATTCTCTAGAGATGAACTAGAACCTATCTCATTTACCCTTTTAACTTGTGAGTCTCTAGTACCAAACTGCTGAGTGTTTTGGGCCATCAAATTGAATAGATTTCTAGCATCAGCTGGGGTTTTATTAACCAGAGCCCCCCCACTAGTGGCATTAACCATATTACGATCCATAGGAAGTAAACCCTCATAAAAATATTGAATCAATATTTGTTCAGTTATTTGATGTTGGGGACAACTAGCACATAGTTTATTAAATCTTTCCCAATACTCACAAAAATTTTCCCCATTCATTTGCTTGATTCCACATATATCTTTCCTAATAGATCCAATATGGGATGCAGGAAAAAACTTTTCTAGAAATGATTTATGTAATGCAGTCCATGTAGAAAAAGATCCAGCAGGTATATAATATAACCAATCCTTAGCATTACCAAGCAAAGAAAAAGGAAAGGCCCTTAGTCCAATTTGGTCCTCATAAATTCCTTCAGGCACCATAGCAGAACAGGTAATAAGGAATTCACTAATGTGTCTATAGGGGTCCTCTCCAGCCAATCAATGAAACTTAGGTAATAAATTAATAAATCCTGAGTTTAATTTCAAAGGTTTATCTAAAACAATATAAGTGATTGACATTGGTTGGGTTTCTAAGTTAGGGGCAGCAAGTTCTCGTAGAGTAGACATGCTTACCTCTTTAATCCTAAAACTTACTGGGTCAGGTTGACTCTCTTTGATTTCAGCTTCCAATGATTGATCCCTGACCTCCCTAGTTTCCTTACCACTCCTTAATTTCATGCACTACAAGAAGTCCTACAAAAATAGAATACTAAAGTTAAAACAAAGCAATGAAAGGAGTAAAATTAAATAGAAATGAACTAGCAATTTAATTTTCTTTCCCCAGCAACGGCGCCCAAATTTGTAAAGCGTGTCGAGAGCTATAAATTTAACCACTACTTCGGTTATTAAATACTTTTTATAGAATAAAAAATTAGGGATCGATCCACGAGGAAAGATTGTTGTAAAATGCTAGCTTAATCCTAAATGATTTTACTAATCGAATTTATTAAATCAAAACTTAATAATTCTAAAATAATTAAGATCTAATGAATAAAAATCTAGAAAAATACCCAATGATGCTCCTAAATATTATGAATCAAATATTAAAATTAGATAAATAAATATTATCAAAAAGTAACCTAAAATATTATACTTCAAGTCTATAGGATTATAAACTCTAAATTGTATCTAATTTATTTTAGAAAAATCAGATCAGAAAATTAGCACTGAATATTCAGCAGAATACTAAATCTAAAATTAGAAATAAAATAATCAGCATAAATATAAATACAAAATTGATCAAGAAAATTACCCTAATTCTAGGAAACAATTGTCTGGACTTAAAAACACCTAAAAATCGTAAATTAAAAATGAAAATCGAAATTTTCAGAATTAATTACCTAAAATTCTGCACATACCAATTTCACAAAATAATTCTGAAAAATTATCAAATAATTTCCAAAAATTACGAAATTGAGTATGGACAGACTAGGACACTATATAAACAATAGGGATTAATTAAAATCGAAAAATAACAAAAATAACTATTTTTAATCTAAGTTCTAACAAACCGATAATTAAATACTAAAGTTGAATATAAATCAATCTAAAATTCTAACCACTCTAAAAATCAAAATCTAAGCTATCTAAAATTACCTAGACACTCCTAAAATACTATAATTTTGGGGGGGTCGATTGAAATTATATTGAAGCTAATAAAACTAGAACAAAAATCAACAAACTAATCAAATTAATTCTAAGCAATAAATAATAATCAAAAGTTATCAAATTTATGAAGGATACTTAGTATAATCTCAATCCACCATGCAAATTAATATTTATCATTAACACACAAGTTAAGTTTATTCATGAGTTAAACTGTAGAAGATATCCACCAGCGGTTCTTCCCCATTTTTTCTTAGATTTTAGTTTACTTAGGTTCAGCCCTAATATAAACCCTACTAATTTGATAATCTTTACACCAGCGCAAAAATTTAACCAAATTAGAGCATTAAGAATTACAAAAACATCATTTAACACTTTGTAACCAATTTACCAGCAAATCGATTTAACAAAGATCTAAAGCGATTACCTAATTAAAAGAGATGGGTTTGAACCATCCATGATTAATTAGGGTGATACCTAAGCCTAAAAGATGATAACTTTTACTTATTATAATCTTCCAAACTATCAATCGAAATTTTATTTACTCAACTAGCATGCATTCTAATCAATTTAACACAAATTTCATAAACGATGAACGCTAATCGCTAAAGAATCATGAATAGAAATCAACTAGGCATTAAAGTATAAAACTTGTTTCAAAATGATTAATTTAGCATGGCCTCAAGAAGAATATACTAAGCATAAAAAATTACTCACTCATATAAAAAAATAAAATTACAATAATAGCTCAAATATTTCATGTTTAATAGTAAACCTACCACAAAATAAATAAAACAAAGTAAAAATGATGATAATAATAATAATAATAATAATAATAATAATAATAATAATAATAAT